>JAMXDD010000008.1:24617551-24850753 GCA_024733475.1 Syzygium grande | reverse complement strand
CATTGGATCATCGTGAGACAAAGGTAAGAACACTTGAACTCAATTCTGCAAATTCGTGTTCAGTGAAACCTGTTGGTTTGAGATGCTGTTTTGAGCTTGCTAACGCCGAAATCTGATGAAATGATAAACTAGAGAGTCGTAAAAGCTCGTCTTAAGCTTCGATTTGATATATCATATGCCTCGATCGGATTTGATTTGCTATGTCAAAACACTTCTAGAAGTCAGGATCAGAATCTGTAATTTGTCGTTTAAGTCTGTTCTGATGATTCCCTAACTGACGTTGTGCTGTTCGATGAATTTTATGATTTTCTACGATCATTTTTTGGAAAAACTTTCTTCATGAAAGTTGTAAAAGCACATCTTGCTCTATTCACTGTAAAATTTTCATAAAATTCTAAGCATGTTAGCCTAGTACGATTTGCCACGTCATGTGCATATAGATCTGGTGACATGTTGATTTCAGTCGACCTTCGTGTGTTCTTCGATTTTCATAAATTCGTGTGTTCGAGATATGAAAAAATTTTCTTCACGAAAGTTCTTCCTGAGATCGAGATCTTTCTATTGATACTAATTTCATCAAAATCAAAGATCATTTGAATTTTCAAAAGGAATTCTCATGATTTGATCAGTTCTGTGTCCAGATCTGATTTTTGTTCCTTTGGAGTTCACAAAGTGTTTCTCCGAATTTGATGAAGTTAGAGCCCTTTTTTTGCAAAAATTCAAAACTTCAAAGTTGTTTATTGGGGTCTCAATATACTAACTGAAGATTTTGAGGACCTAATAGCAATTTTTGAAGGACCAATTTGCTTAAAATCTCATGAAAGGTCTTCCCGGGTCAAAACTGTATTTGCAATTGAGTCCCTAGCGAAAATTGAATTTTATAAAAATTTAGAGGGCTTTTTAGCAAAAACTCAAAACATGAAAGTTGTTGCACATGGGGAATCCTAACGGCACAAAAAATTTTCGCGCTGTTTTGATAAGGTTTGTTATTTTTCCCGCCTTTGTTTTGAAATTCATAACTGAACTGAGTCCAGCCTGTCACTGAGTTTTAATTTGATATTTTCGAGAAAATTGGCTAGGATTTAAAAAAATGGTCTTCTTGACTTTTGATCCTCATGTCATAAGCTTTCTAAGGACACCTGAATCACTTCATTTGGACGTTATTAGGATAGTTAATCACATTCAAACAGATTCAATCCGAATTAGGCATTAATTGAATAAGTGGTCTTTCTACAAAGCCCACTTCTCATGGTTTGTTTGGCTTCAAAACAAGGCCCATGGGCTTGAATGCATGGTTTGTTAGATGAATGTTAGGCCCGGTGCATGTTCGGCGGGTAGCCCATTCTCGGTTATTAGAACCTGACTTTAGGGGTTAATTGATGTGAGTTGCCGTTTTGTGAATGCAAATGGTAGCTCATTATCATTAACCATTAATCAAACAATGTTAGTTGATTAGATGGGTGATGAATCGAATCGCATGAAAAACAAAGGCCGATCCCGAGGCCCGTGCTTAATTAGTGAATTGATTGCATCATTGTTATGTTGCCTTTTCATGAATGAATGTATGAATGTAAACACCGACACCCGAGAGGCGGTCCAAGGAAGAAAAATCCGAAATAGAAGACCAAGGTGATTGACCGATGTCCAATCCGGTCTCGATTTGTATTCATTTTGATGGTTTCAAACCGATGTCCAATCCGGTTTCAATTTGTACTTAATTCATTCATCCCCGATCATGTCTCGGGTTTTCAATTCGTGTTGTAATAAACACCCGACGAGTTGCGGGTTCTTACCTTTTTTTACTTTCTCGCACTTAGAATTAGCTCGTCTTTTCAATACTTCGAGTGTTTACTTTACGAATTGTCTTTCAATACAATTGATTTTTTCTTTCTTTTTCTAGACTAAGATAGGATTAGTTTAGAATCTCAAATGAAAATACAAAAACAAGATGCATGACCACCTAGTGAACTAAGATTTTGGCATGAAAATGGTAAAACAAAACAAATGCATGACGACTTAGATAACGACCATGTTAAGTTTTAGCGGTACCGAAGGGCGTTAATAGAAATATTAACGTAAGCTAGTCCCCGAACCTTTGATCTCTGGTTTTTCGGGAAACCGAAGCGAAATTCAGCGTTTCGGTTGGGTATTCTAGCCGACCCCGACCTAGGCTAGTGGCGACTCCTTAAAAAATAAAATCAATCCCTTTTCACGCGAGATATGGATTTAGGGAAAATCCACGTTCATGATCAATGAGTTATATGGCTAAACAAAAGATTTACACTTCAGTAAAATCATTTTAAAAAAGTGCCATATGAACCATCTCATGAACACTTATCTCTAAACCCGCCTCATCCGAGCTCGGCCCTCGAGGGGTAGGTCGCGACAGCGAGGGCTACACAACCTCAACCTCGACCGCTCATCTTACTGATTCTCACAATTGCTCACCTGCTAAGTTCCACGCAGGAATTAAAAACCTAGGCCAACTATACCAGTCTACACCCTAGGCAATACATCGCAATACAGTTCACTAAACAGGCAGCCAATCACAACATCCCTCAATCACAACCAACAAGGTTTCATGCACTTACCTCAAGTCCTGACGCACCTGCACCTCATATATTAATGTATAATTTCAAATAGGAACCACAATCACACTGTCTGGGCTATACATAGCACGCGAGTCTCCTTAACTAGCTACCCCAAAGTTATCACTCCTTATCACTCCAGGTTTCGACTGTCTTGGATCGAGCTGTCCTGACTCTGATACCAAATCAACGGAGATGTCACGTCCCGACCCCATCGAGACTGCGACATCTCGGCCACGGTCGATAATTTGAACACGACGTCCCATGACGCGTTGCCGACCCAAACGAACCATGCAAGCGGAAGCAAAATAAAACAACCTAGACAATAAAACATGACAATGTGATATAACATTGTAATTAAATAAACACATAACATTAATTTGAGTTCACACGGTCATACATTAGGCTACTAGGGTTAAATCCACCTTCGACATCAAAAGGGAACCGGTGGTTGAGTAGACTACTAATCACGTAAAATGGGACCCTACCAAAAAGACCTCCTGGCCCTACTCCTAAATATACCTACGGTGCCCCATCCGTGTTGGACGATGAGGAATCTGACTCTGAATCTGAGTCAATCTCGATCGGGTTCTCCTCCTCCTCTCCCTGCTCGATCGCCATGGGCTCATCTTCGGGCTCGGACTCGGGCTCCTCTTTGGGCTCGAGTTCGGGCTCGGGCTTGGGCTTGGGCAGGTGTCAGTACTGGACTGGGGTTCACCGAATGACTATCAGGATCTGACACCTCGCCGTCGGGGGCGAACTTGTCCCAGGGCTCCCAATTAACCGCATCATCATTGGTATGCCTCAATCCTTTAAAACCTCGAATTGGCCCTCAGTTCATCAATCCCTCCTTAGGGTCCAAGCCAAGTAGTCATGGCGCTCTAACTCATCTCGTCCCATGTCTACCCAAACATAAGTGCGATGCCTAATATATGCCTTGCTCGGGTTCAGCCTCGGGTACTCGTCGTCCTCATGCACCATATGCATAGGGACCCCAAAACACCTAGGTGGCGCCATATTCAAGGATGGGGATATGAAAATGATTATATAGTAACCGTGAGAACGAGTCTCAATAAGCAACACCCTATACCTCACCTAGGCTAATGTGTACCCAGACCAGTCTAACATGCAAATCACCAGACAATACAATCAAATTCACATGATGAGCTTACCTCGTTTCGAACTAAGTGCCAACCTTGCATATTAGTCCGAACATGATAATGCAAGAATAATTCACTGCCACATCACAATCACCGGCACACACACTTCCACTCGAAATCAATCAATCCAACCCAGCACTCACACGTACATTTAGCCAATCCAATCAGTCACATCACGCACATGTGTCCAACAAATTTTCCTTTCACGAACCACCGTCAACACGTCTCAAGTCCGGTCTCACAGGCACACAAGTCACACAATCCGATCAATTCCAATGGCCGCCGTCAACACGTCCCAAACCATATCATTCAATCAATTCCAGTGGCCACTGTCAACACGTCCCAAGCCACACTAGTCAATCAATTCCAACGACCGACGTAAACACGTCCGGTCTAACACACCTTTAACGGGCCACCGTCAACATGTCTCAGGCATGCAGCACATCGGCCATTCATGCCTTCACATGGACCGCCGTCAACACATCCCAAGTCCGTAGCCCTCCAATTGATCTGGGCTTAAAAGTCACAGGCAAGCACACGACACTCAATTCAATCAAAGTCATGCCAAACTACATCAAACAACTCAAATTCACAACTCGGTCCAATTCACCATTCGCCACTCAAATCCACGAACCGGCGTTCAAGTTACCACAATTTCTAACTCGCACTATATTTTTCCTAACTCAAGCATAACTATATTTTAAATTCCAATCAAGACAATTATACCCATAATTAGAAAGCATAACATAATCTAATTAAATCATAATATAAATAAATTCAGGTGGCAAGGGAGAAAGAAGAAAAAGAAGAAGAGAAGAAACAAACCAGGAAGAAGAAGGAGAGAGGAGAGAGAGAGAGTGGGTACGGAGGTGGAAGGGAGAAAAAGGGGAGGAAACAAAACATGGGGAAGGAGGGAGAGCCTAAAGGGGAGGTGTGCATGGGGAAGGGGAGAGGGGGTGATGCACGGCAAGTAGAAGGAGAGAGAGAGAGGAAGGGAAGAGAGAGGGAGAGAGAGAGAGAGAGAGAGAGAGAGAGAGAGAGAGACGCGCAGGAGTGGGGGTCGGCGAAGGAGAGAGGAGAGAGAAAGAGAGAGAAAAAGGGAGAAAAGGACCAATTTATACTTTTCGATCGTGATCCAACGGACACGGTTCAAACTCAAAATCGACCAACGGTCTCGATTCAAATTCGAAAAACGGTCTAACGGTCCACAAAAAAAAATCTCAAATAATAATATAAGGCCAATGGTTAAAATAAAATAACTCAAGCCACACTACGAAGGAGGTCTACTAGTCCAAATTCGCACCCGATCAAAAATTCACTTTCTCATCATTCCTGATAATCTCGACATTGGCCACAATAATATTATCACCGTCCAATTTATTTCATCCCTAAACTCTCAAAAATCGACTGTCAAGTTTGGGGTCTAAATAACGACCAAATTTGATCGAATGCGATTCTAGCAAAATTTCTATTTTTAAAAACAATAACCTGAGAGTGATTAGTTCCCGGGCGAAATTCTATTATAAGCATACTGACGAATTGCACGTTTTATAAACCCCAAAAATGGGCCAAAATCCGGAATGTCATAGCTTTCTTCAAGAAATTCTCTTGATTGAAAATATCTTTTGATGTCATGATACCATGGTTCGTTGTCGAACTTTGCTTGTACCATCATGTAATGAGTTGGTTGTTCAAGAGTATTAATTCTCAATGGTTTTATATCCATACCATCTTCAGCCTGTAGTAAGGATGACAAAGTTGTAAAAGCATCTGCAAAATGATTATGAGCTCTTAAAAGATAATCGAATGTTACTCTTCAAAACTTTCTATTATCTCTTTTAAATATCTGTGATAAGAAATTAGCTTGGCATTTCGAGTTTTCCATTCACCAGTTATGTGCAATATGATGAGCATAGATCTCCATATACTTGCAACCTTTTTACCTTTATTGAATGGGCTAATTGTAAGCCGAAAATGTATGCTTCGTATTTAGCGATGTTATTAGTGCATGGAAATACCAATTTCGCAAATACCGGATAGTGTTGGCCTTTTGGGGAGATCAGTACTGCCCCAGTTCCTGATCCAGATAAATTGGTTGCACCATCAAAATACATGGTCCATTTATCGTCGATTAATATCAATATGTGGTCATCAAGTTGTTCTTCAGAACTACTGATATTCCGCGAATTTTCTGCTAACATGCCTGCTATCGCTTGTCCTTTGACTAACTTTTGGGATGAACTTCTGATGTCAAACTCAGATAACAAGACTTGCCACTTTACTAATTTCTCAACCAAGGAGGATTTCTCAAGAAAATACTTGATCAGATCATTCTCGGTCACTAGCAAAATTTGGTGATGAAGGGTGTACTGTCTTAATCTGTGTAATACCCAAATCAATGCAAAGCATGTCTTCTAAACTGCTAGGTAATTCACTTCTGATTCTGTGAATTTTTTGCTCAAGCAATAAATGGCTTGTTCTTTATCATCATTTGGTCTTCTTTGTACAAACACTGCTCCTAATGACTCATAGTGAATCATCAAATATAAGATCAGTAGGACTCCAGGAATTGGTGGTACCAACACTGGTGGGCATACCAAATATTCTTTGATCTTATCAAAGGCTTGTTGACATTTCGCATCCCATTTTACTTTAGCATTTCTCTTCAACAGTTTGAAGAATGGTTTAGCAGTCTCAGAAAGTTGATAGATGAAATGGGCAATGTAATTTAATCGCCCCAACAAGCTTCCCACTTCTTTTACTGTAGGAGTCTTTAAGTCATATACTGCCTTGATATTATAAGGATCTATTTCGATTCCCCTGTTACTGACCACAAATCCTAGCAGTTTGCCAAATTTTGTCCCAAATACATATTTGTTGGATTCAGATACAACTTGTACTTTCTAAGTTTTTCGAACAATTTGCAAAGCATCTCAACATGATCTTCTCCTTGTTTAGATTTTGCAATTATATCATCCACATATACCTCGATTGCTTTGTGCATCATGTCATGAAACAAAGTTACCATTATCCTTTGATACGTGTCACCAGTATTTTTCAAACCGAAAGGTATCATCTTGTAATAAAATGTACCCCATGGTGTTATGAAGGACATTTTCGCCTTATCCTGTTTCTTCACGAGGATTTGATTATATCTTGAGAAACCATCTATGAATGAAAATGTTTCGAACCCAGTAGTGCTATCTACTAATACATTAATATGTGGAAGCGGGAAATCACCCTTAGGGCTTGCTTTATTTAGATTACGATGATCAATGCACACCGACACTCGACTATCTTTCTTCATTACAGGCACTATGTTGGCAACTCATTCTGGATATGACACTATTTCGATGAAACCGACTTTGAGTAATTTCATTACTTCTTTTATTTTCTTCGCCAATTTCGACTTTGTTTGCCTCAGTTTTTTGCTTCTTTGGTGGAATATTTGGATCAATTGGCAAAGCATGTTTAACTATGCTTGAATCAAGGCCTGGCATGTCAGCATAAGACCTGCGAATATATCTTGATATTCCTAAAGAAAATCTGTGATTCTTTCTGCTTCTGCTGAGGGAAGACTTTCTCCAATCTTAACCTCTTTGGGATTCACTTCATCACCTAGATTAACAGTAATAGTATGAGTGATTTTGATTCTTCATGACGAATCCATTATCTTCTGACTGATTCATCATCTTCATTATCTACTTCAATATTGCAAGTGATCTCCTTGAAAAGATTTGTCACATATGAACCTATTATGGATATATGAATGCTCATGCTTGACATGTAACAAACATGATTAGTATTTGCATATAAAGTAAGTAACGCACATGGTCTTATGATAAACATTTTGAAATTCATTTTGAAATTTGTTTTGAAAGAATATAAAGACAGAGCTAGTCCTCATATCATCAGATTTCCTTACTTTTAAAATCATTTTTGCAATGAGAAGCAATATAAAAACCCAAAGCCTCAAGCATTATAAACGAGGATAATGTTCATCATAGGTTTGGTTTTGTTTCTACATGTCCTTAATAAAACATTTGATTAGTTTTATTGAATTGAAAAATGCGGTTACATCTATATCAAAAGAAATGTAAATTGCAACTGAACTGAAATCACAAGAAATTTGAAATGGCAATTAACAAAATGCAACGAAAAACTAACAACAAAGGTTCAAGAGAATCTTCCTACTCTAGTGTGTAGGTAACTTCTGCCTTAGTTATGATGATGTTGATGATATTCTCCTCAAATAAACTTGGCAGAACAGATTCTTCCTCTGCATGTAAGTCTTCCTCTGGAAGTAACTTGGAGGGTTCAGGAAAAGTTTCCTTGATGTGGATATGATGATAGGGAAGTTTTTTAGCTTTGCCCTTCCATATAGATGGATTAATGTGGCGATCACCTTGGCCTTAACAGCCTCTATGGTTCTTTCGACCTTGGCCTTAACCTCCATGGTGATCTTTAGAATTATTTGGAATATAACTTATTTCGTACTTCATCCTTGTAGCGAGTAGAGTGATAGGTTCCTTGATTCCTTGGGATTTCAATCCAAGACCATTATTGGGACTAAATCCATACTGACATAACATCCTTCCAAACATAATGGATGATGTTGAGAACTTTGAGGATTTTATGATGCAATCGGCAGGAATTTGCACCATTGAGATCATTTCGAATGAATGATAACTTGGAACGATACTTGCCTACTATGATATTTTGGTTTGGTTTTAAGTATACCAACCACAAAAATAGGCAAATTCAACTAGTGAAGTTTTCACGCTTAAAATGATAGGATATACTAAAGACTCGAGGTCATCAACTTAATGGACAAGGGATTTCATTCCAATAGGCAATCAACCTAAAGTAATGGAATATTATTCCACCTCAGTTATCGGCATTATATTTAAACGATCCCATGAGTAATCGGCTCATAGTTTCACCTAAACACATACCTAAATGTAACCAAGGTTAGGCCACGGGTAGTGTGTGCTAATGATGTAGTGTTAAAACAATTTAAAGACATGCATAGCAATTAATAACCAAATAGCATTTCTAAAATTTATTCAAAACACATTTAATTCCAACACCATCCTACAAAATAAAGGTTAGCAAAGACAACACCCCTTATACCACCCGCCTGCAAAACCATTTAACACTATCATTAGCGAGACATACCTGGGATCCTTGCAAGCACAAAACATAAGCATATCGTTCTATTTAGGCCTAAGTCCACTTAGAAAAGGTTCATTTTCCCCAGTAGAGTCACCAAGACTCTAGCGCCGCGCTTTTTTTGGGGCTTTTAGGATTTACGCGCTAAAGAGGTATTTCTGTGTAAAGGTTTCTCCCAGACCATGCCTCACGTGACAGTGAAAGGTGATTTCTTATTTATTCTAGGTTTATGATTTTAGAGTTGCCACTAGTCATTATTGATAGGTAGACTAGAAACCTAATCGAGATACGGGAAAAATATCACGATTCTATGAATCAGAGATTCTAAGTACGGGGACTTATTTACGTTATTGATTTGAATTGAGATCCTTAACGCCCTTTCGGTACCTAAGAACGATATAATGTCTAACATGTCATGCGAGTTTCTAAGACTTTTTCACTAATCCTATCCTTTCTAATCGCAGGAATGACCAAACAAGTATTAAATGCACATTCAAAATCAATCAAGTCAATCAATCCTAAGTGGTCTCTGAAATAAAAATCAATCAAAACACCCCAAACCCTAACGAAGCTCTAATAGCTTGTTCATTTCATGATTAACATATTTTTTTAGGATTCTAGGGTTTTTTTAGGGATTATAACCCCTGAATTTGGGAATTTTCTAAAAATGCCACTTGGGCACTTCCAAAAATTCAAAATTTATTTTTTATGGTTGGCCATGATGATTTTGGACCATTTTGTGAATTTTCAAAATTTTTGATTTTTTTTAAAATGCTATTTAAACACTTCCAAAAATTCAAATTTCACTTTTTATGGTTGGCCACAATGATTTTGGACCACTTTATGAATTTCCAAAATTTTTTATTTTTTGATTTTTTTGGGAAAATTTTTAAATCGAGAATTGATTTTTTTATGGTTTTCTGAAAATTTTTATGAATTTTCCAATTTTGCAATTTTTATTGATTTTCCAAATTTTTTTATTTTTTATTTGTATTTTCTGAAATTTTTGAGATTTTATGAATTTTTATGAATTTTTTTGAATTTTTTTGAATTTTTTTGAATTTTCTAATTTTTTATTGTTTTCTCGAATTTTTTGAATTTTTTGAATTTTTTTTTTGCTTTTTCCTTTTTTATAAGTTTTTTATTATTTTTTTAATTTTTCCCTCTATGGAAACGAACCGGACCGGCCCTGTTCGACCAGGTTCGGCCTAATAGAACCGGACGTCGCCGACGCCGGCGCCGGTGACCTTCTCCGGCAAACATGGTGCCCAAAACGACACCATTTTTAGGTTTATTCATTGGGGCATTTCCTCAAACACCTGGTGGGCACTGTTCTGTATTTAACGTTCCTGAGGTCACCGGTTCAAGCCCGTCGCCGACGAACCTCTGACGACCTTTTGACCATTCTGATTGCATCACGATGAAGTCTATGTGTTCGAGTATCAAACTAGCCCAATCATATCGCTGCCGGACATTCGCTGGCTAGCAAAAAAAACCGATTGGAAAATCCTAACCTAACACTAACCTAAGTAAGCTTTTCCAAAACACTAATCCTAAACACTAGCCACCCTAGCCATCTAAATCGATTAAAACAAGCACGAAAATATCAAATGAAGTTAGAAAAGGCTAACCTCGTTGCCCTATAGCCACGGTGATGCTCCTGCAAGGGTACCCAAGCCTTGGGGAGAGGTTTCAATAGGCAACTGAGACGTTTTATGCCTGTTTTCCAATAGAAAATGCAATCAAATCAAGTAAAACATGATTAGAACACATTTTAGGCACCTAATATAGTAGAATCATAGAAAAACATGCACAAAAAAACAAAAATACTATTTTGGAATTTTGGAAAAATATGACCATGAGTGATATTTACCTGCTTCGTTCAATGACCAAATGAAATTGTTGAAGTGATTTACGCCCGAGGGTTGTTCCTTGACACTTGGTCTTTACCCTAGTGGTCTTGGTTTCGCCGAAACAAGTTTGGATTGACCGGACGGAGCTCGTTTTTAGGCGTTCACAGTCAACCGGATTGACTGAAATGGTGAGGGGAGAATCACAGCCAAATCACGATTCGCCGGTGCTTCGCCGTCCATGGTGGCACCGAGCACTCGTGAGGGGACTCTCAACGCTCTCTCTCTAACTTTTTCGCTTTAGTTTTGCTCCTTTCTCTCTCCTCTCTCTCTCGAATTTCGTCGAACAAGTCTTTCTTTGTTCCTTCAGTTTTTCTTCATTTTTGTTGATTGATTCTCGCTCAAATTCAGTTAAAACCAACTCGTAATCTGTTGGGGATGATTATATGGTGCCAGTCAAACATTTTCTATCTGGCAAAATCAATTAAATCGTACTGGTTTGATCCAGAATGATCGGTGAAGTCATGGGTTTGATTTCATATTTCTAGATTTAGTGCACTTCAGGCAAAATCGGGTGAAGAAGATGACCTACCTGGGCCGGTTTGAGTTGATCCGGTTGACTCGGCAGACCTAAGTTGGTCTAAATTCTCAAATTAGACCCTATTTCAATTGATTTTTTCAAATTTAACCCTAAAATTGAATTCCCCAACACAATTTGAACCCAAATATATAATTTACCCTAATTTTTATTATAATTGTGTTCAAGATTTTCTCATTTTTATATTCGGATTAATAGGGTTTTGTTTAATTTGATGTCCTAATGACCTTATTAGGCAAAATTGATGCCAAAATTGACTTACCCATATTTGATCAATCCTAGAAATGATGGTCTCATGCTTCAACAATTTCATATTGGGCACGATTCCCAATTTGGGTTCAAAATTCTTAATTTTCAATTGAATTTTGGGGATTTTTTATTTTTATATCAAATTGTACAATTGGACTGACCATTATGTAATTCAAGGTCCTAGATACATTTGTTGTGGAGACACTATGACTTAAAAATGACTAGAAAAAATTAATTGCATTTTTTGTTCAATTCGAGTTTAATTTTGCCCAATTTTGAGAAAAACATATACCCGATTGAGATTTTACAAAATTGACGATGTATTTAATGAAATTGGATTTAAAATAAGACTAATGACTATTTTTATGAAATTTTCTGATTCCATTTACTATTTTTCTTGATTTTCTCACTTATTTTGACTAAAAGAAATTAAAGAAATATGTAGGAAAATGCTAAAAATTTATTTTTTTTGGTTTAGAAATAGGTTTCTAGGCTTGGCCAAGATTCATAGACCTAATTTTAAAATTTTTGAAAGTATGAAAAAAAATGAGCTAGAAATTAGGTGTCAACAGTTGGGTTACGGGTGGTATATGCTAATGGTGTAGTGCTAAAGTAATTTAAAGACATGCATAGCAATAAATCACCAAACAACGCTTCTAAAATTCATTCAAAGCACATTCAATCTCAACACCATCTTGCAAAACAAGAGTTAGCAAAGACAACACCCTTTATAACACCCGCTTGTAAAACCATTTAACATTGTTATTAGTGGGACGTACCTAGGATCCTCGCAAGCACAAAACATAAGCATATCATTCTATCTAGGCCTAAGTCCACTTAAAAAAGGTTCATCGTCCCCAGCGGAGTCGCCAAGCCTGTTGCGTCATGCTATTTTTGGACTTTGAGGGTTTTCGGGATTTGCGCGCTAAGGAGGTATTTCCGTGTAATGATCTCTCCCAGACCATACTTCACGTGACAGTGGAAGGTGATTTCTAGATTTGTGATTTTGGAGTCGCCACTAGTCATTATTAGTAGGTAGACTAGCAATCTAATCGAGGTACGAGAGAAATACCACGATTTTATAAACTAGAGATTCTGAGTACAGAAACTTGATTACGTTATTGATCTTGAAATTGAGATCCCTAATGCCCTTTTAGTACCTAAGAATGATACGATGTCTAACGTGTCATGCGAATTTTCAAGATTTACCCACTAATCCTATCCGTTATAATCGCAGGAAAGACCAAACAAGTATTAATGCACAATCAAAATTAATCAAGTCAATCAATCCTAAATGGTCTCTAAAACGAAAATCAATCAAAACACCCCAAACCCTAATAAAGCTCTAGTAGCTTGTTCGTTTCATGATTTATATATTTTTTTAGGATTTTAGGGTTTTTTAGGAATTATAACCCCTGAATTTGGAATTTTCTAAAAATGCCAATTGAACACTTCCAAAAATTCAAATTTCACTTTTTTGTGGCTGGCCACGATGTTTTTGAACCATTTTGTGAATCTTCAAAAAAAAAAAATTTCGAAAAAATTTTTAAACTAGGAATTGATTTTTTATGGTTTTTCATAAATTTTTATGAATTTTCGGATTTTTCAATTTTTTATTGATTATCTATTTTTTTACATTTTTTACTAGTATTTTCTGGATTTTCTGAATTTTTGAAATTTTTTTATGAATTTTCTAATTTTTTTGTGAATTTTCTTTTTTCTAAAATTTTTTCGATTTTTTTTACATTTTTTTATATTTTCCTGATTTTTTTATTTTTTCTGTTTTATTTATTATTTTTTATTTTTTAAATATTTTTCCCTCTAGGAGGCGAACCAGAACAGCCCGATTCAATCTAGTTCGGTTTAACTGAATCGGGCGTTGCCAGCGCCGGCCGCTGGTTGTCTTCTTCGGGGAAACCAAAGCCAAAACAACACCGTTTTTATCCTTTTTTTCAATTAGGCATTTCACAAACAGTTGGTGTGCATGGTTCCATTTTTCAAGTTTTCAAGGCCGTTAATTCGAACCAAATCCCGACGACCTTCTGGCCACTAGTTTGCCATTTCTTTTGATGCATCATCAAACCTAATCATGGTGCCATCAGACGTTCGCCATCCGGCTAAAAATCTACCTAAACAACCTAACTTGCAAACTAATCAAATCTATTTCTAAGGCATTCAAATCATCACACCAATCGCCCTAACCATCTAAATCGATTCCAATCAGCATCAAATCATCAAACAAAGTGAAAGGAAGCCTACTTGGATGACCTATGGTCACGGCGACACTCTGGCGAGGATATCCGAACTCCGGTGAGGGGGTTTATGCCCAACTCAGTTCATACTCATTTAACACCCAAAATGCAATCAAATAACATAAAGCATGATTAAAAACTAGTAATGAACATCAAAATGTCAAGATTCATCGACGAAATCACACAAACATGTACATCGAGGTTGAAACCAAATTCTGGAAAATTTTGAAAAAATGACTCTGAGCTGACTTTACCTTCTTTGTCCGATGATCAAATGAAATTGTCAAAGTGATTCGCGCCTATAGTGTTGTT
The DNA here is from genome assembly GCA_024733475.1 of Syzygium grande. Classification (NCBI taxonomy): domain Eukaryota; kingdom Viridiplantae; phylum Streptophyta; class Magnoliopsida; order Myrtales; family Myrtaceae; genus Syzygium; species Syzygium grande. The sequence goes on along the minus strand of JAMXDD010000008.1, from coordinate 24,836,572 downwards.
CCTTGATACTTGTACTTTCACCTGATGCTCTTGGCTTTGCCAGAGCAAGTCTGGATTGGCAAGAAAATGCCCGGTTTTGGGCCTTCAAAACAAGCTGGAATGACTGGAACAGTAAGGGGAGAATCACGGCCAAATCACGATTCGACGGTGCTCCGTCGTCCACGGCAGCACCAGGCACTCGTGATGGGATTCTCGAGCCTCTCTCTCTCACTTGTTCTCTTTGGTTTCGCTTTTGTTTCTCTCCTCTCTCTCTCTCTCGATAATTTTGTCGAAAGCAGGTCCCCCTTTTGTTCCAATTTTTTTCCGATTTTTGTAGCTCGATTCCTGCCCAAAATCAGTTAGAATCGACTTAAAATCGTTTGGGATTGATTCCATGGTGCCAGCTGGTCAAATTGATTAAAACGTGCTAATTTGATCAGAAGAAGTCGATAAAGTTACAAGCATGGGTTGATTTTCCTGGGTTTATTGTGCATTCTCGCAAACCGGGTGAAGAAGAAAACCTACCCGGTTTGGGTCGGGTTGACCGGGCCGACCTGGCAGACCCGAGTTGGTCTAAATTCGTCAATTAAATTTAATTTTGACCTAATTTTCCAAATTTAACCCTAAAATTGAATTCCTCATCATATTCTGAGCCCAAATATATAATTTTCCCCAATTTTTATTATAATTGAGCTCAAGATTTTCTCATTTTTGTATTTGGGTTAATAGGGTTTTGTTCAATTTGATATTCTAATGACCTGATTAGGCAAAATTGATGCCAAAATTTAATTACCCACATTTGATTAACCCTAGAAATGGTAGTCTCGTATTTCGACAATTTCATATGGGGCACGATTCCCAATTTGGGTTCAAAATTCTTAATTTTCAATCAAATTTTGGGGATTTTTTATTTTTATGTCAAATTGTGTAATTGGAATGACCATTATACAATTCAAGGTCCCAGAATCATTTGTTATTAAGACACTATGACTTAAAAATGAGTAGAAAAAAATTTAATTGTATTTTTGGTTCAGTTCGGGTTTAATTTTGCCCAATTTTGGGAAAAACGTATGCCCAATTGAGATTTTTCAAAGTTGACAATATATTCATGAAATTGGATTTAAAATAAGACTAATTACTATTTTTATCGAATTTTCTGATGCCATTTGCTATTTTTTTTATTTTCTCATCTATTTTGACTAAAAGAAATTAAGGAAAAATGCAGAAAAATGCTAACAAATTTTTTTTTTTTTGGTTTAGAAATAGGTTTCCAGGCTTGGCCAAGAATCCTAGACCTAATTTTGAAATTTTTGAAAAGATGAAAAAAATGAGCTAAAAATTAGATGTCAACACATGCCCATGAACACATTATGGCTGAAATTTACATTGAAAACTTGGAAAATGCCAAGCTGGAAAATATTTTTTTATTAAGAACAAACTTGGTGAGTAATTAAAGAATATATTGTCAGATTCAAATCTTAAAGGATAACAGAGTTTTCCTATAGAGTATATCTCTTGGGAGCCAATTTATAAGGAAAGGTTTGTAATTCTCATGTTTTTTGAATCAAGATAGGAAAAATGTGATATCCTGAAAATTCAACCTATTTTGGTGATATATGAAATGGTGATTTCACTGCCGCTCTATTAGTTAATTCTCGCCCTGACTTGATTATTCAAGGAATACTGACCAAAGGGGAAAGGCTAACGAGGAATTTACTTCGAAGAGCTGCCCGTTAGTTTGAGATGTATTATAGCTGCGATTAATCTATTTTTCCCACAAATTATGATCCGATTTGGAGTGTCGAATGCTCAAGGATTTCACACCCAAACCATAAGACATCGCCTCATAATTTTACGAGTTTTCCATCAAAATTTCCATCTCAGAAAAAGATTGAAGGATCGGAAATTTGACGTGAGAAATGGAAGTGAGCCGAGCAATGCCATTGGGCCTAGTGCTAGAGAAAGATCGGCCATCAAGGCCCGATAAGAATAAGTTGGCCTGTAATTTGGTAGTCGGGCCGAGAACAAAGTAGAAATTTTAGGGGACAAATTGAGAAAATTACAAAATAAATTTTTGGAAAAAATTTTGTGGGGATAATCATTTATCCCACCCTCTCTCTCTCTCTCTCTCTCTCTCTCTCTCTCTCTCTCTCTCTCTCTCTCTCTCTCTCTCTCTCTCTCTCTCTCTCTCTCCACACTCGCTGACTTCCCCACCGACTCCACCCAATCCCCATGATTGACTTTTCTTCTTCTTCCCTCATTTTACTTCTTCATGCTTCTGCTTCTCTCGTTTCCTTCCTCTGCTACTCATCGACCAGACCATTTCCTACCGGAAACAGCCACATCTTGCGCTACTTCACCCCGCCATCACACCACCACCAGCTACTATCCCATCCTCGACTCAGCACTTGAACCGCCTCAAAACCGCCACCAACCACCACCCCTCTGTTGCATCCGTCTACCGCCATTCATGCTCGCCAAACGCATCCGCTGTTGTAGCTGCTGGTCCACCATTGTCCAGCTGCCTAGCCAACACCACCAGCCACCATTCCATGCCTGGAACAGCCCTGAGCAACCACAGAATAGCCACCCCAGCAGCCGTTTCTTCGTCTCTTCCATTCAATGCCCGTCCGCCACTCACCATGCCAAATAGGCAGCCACCGTGAACAGCTCTCGTCGTCACTATCGTCCTCACGTCATCGCCATAGTTAGACGAGTAAGTTAACCCATAATCCTGTGTTTAGGGTGTTAAACTTGCTTAGAGTAGTTTAGATTAAGTTAATGGTAGTTTAGTGTTTATTTAATTATGATTAGGTGATATGTTATCAGTAAATTATTTGATAACCTTGATGATAGGTTATCGATGGATGATAGGTTATCATTAAAGATAGTGATAGGTTATCGGTGCTTGGTTGATAACCTATTGGTGATATCGGTGATAGGTTATCATCAATTGATTAATAAGTTATCAAAAATTGAGTGATAGGCTATCACTATTTACATGATAAGCTATTGGTGTGTGTACGATAAGCTATCACTCATTTGGAGATAAGTTATCAATTATTTTATTAACATTTCTTTTATTACATAAATTCATTTTTCAGAATTTTATATTAATATTTTATTATTAAATAAATTAATTTCCAAAAGTTAAATATTAATATTTTCGAATAATATTCTTTTTATATATTTCGAATCATGATTGTTTTATGCTCAAATTGTGATGCCAATGTTGGATTCCGCTGTACAAATTAACATATATAACTAAACGATTTAAATGACTATTTTCAGGAAAAGATTTTGAATCTTTGAAAATAAATTATTTTATAATTATGTTTGAGAAAGGAATTTGAGGCTTTGAGAACCAAAAGCGTGTTTCGAAATGGAGTTTTACAAAATTGAGCGACTGCTTGCATATGCGATCACGTGAAATTGTATGTGGCATTGATTCGAGGATGATCCATGTTTGCATGGGCTAATTGAAAATATAAGAATTGGCTTGAATGCTCATATGCTCGTGTGATTACATGTCGGAGCCGTCTCGCTATGTATCGCTTGACGATGCCCGGTTTGTTGAGGTCTACTACATACCACGCTCGATTTATCATATGCTTAGACATTATTTGGATTGCTGATACTTCGGATGTCGATTTGTAGCCTATTTGCAAATTCGGTGCTCCTTATAGGATATCATCTTACTGTGTATCATTTGATGCTACCATATTGAAATGCCATGATCTTATGTATCATTTGACATTACCGTTCCCGATGGGGCGGGACGATGCTCGGTCATGTTGAAAGACTATCATCTCGCTATGTGTCACTTGATATGTAGTGGCCTAGAGGAGTCGTAATAATTGGAACACGAATGTTGCATAGTGTTTGATTATGGAATGAATACTACTAGGCATGGTATGGGGCGTGCCCAAGTAGTTTTACCTTATAATCGAGACACATGCGAGTATGGATGCATAATGCATAGAAAATCTCTTTATGTGTTCCGAGCATGTGTTAGTCTGTATACATTTTTGTGATGTTTGTTGAGTGATATCATGCATGTCACATGCGCCAAGGCGAGGTAAGGATGCTTGTGATTATTACTCGGCATGTGATTAATCCATATATGATGCGTGGTTGTGTCACCCCCCGAACCTTACAAGCACACAATATCCCACTATGGTCGTTATGATGGGACGTCCTAGGACTTATCGCCAACCCTTTCATTTTTACCTTTCTTTTTATTACACATGTGGAAGCGATAACAACCAATACCTAGACAACAACAACAACAACAACAAACATGGATAGGTAGGAAAGCAATTCACAACAAACAAACAACAACACCATTATTCACTGGATTAACCCCTAGGAAACATTTTCTTTACAAGCCTACGTCGAGCATTTCCACAAAAAAAGTACACAAAAAGATACCAGATTGGGGTCAATCTACTTTGCCAACAGGTCAATCCCAAAAAGCTAGCTTCTAGGCACCTTGAATCGTACTGGGGGGCATCGACAAGCTAAGGTCCTAAAAGATGTTTAATAATGACAAATGAGATAAAATCTCAATAAGTTAACGGCCTAAGCCCCACTTAGGAGGCCAACTCATCTCAAGGTTCCTAGTTATCGTGCCGCGTTTTTTTGGACTTCGGGATTTGCACGCTAAGGAAGTATTTCTGCTTAAGGGTCTCTCCCAGACCATACCTCACGTGAGAGCGAATGATAATTTCCTATTTGGTCAAAGTTTTTGATTTTGGAGTCACCACTAGTCATTATTGGTAGGTAGACTAGAAACCTAATCGAGGTATGGGAGAAATACCACAATTCTACGAACCAAAGATTCTGAGTATGGGGACTTAGATAAGGCTAACAATCCCAAATTGAGATCTCTAATGCCCTTTCGGTACCTAAGAATGATACTATATCTAATGTGTCATGTAAGTTTCCGATGCTTACCCATTAATTCTATCCTTTCTAATCGCTGAAAAATCAATTAAAAATTAAATGCGCAATCAATGTCAATCAAATCAATCAATCCTAAATGGTCTATAAAAATGAAAATTAATCAAGACATTAAAACCCTAATGATGCCCTAGAAGCTTATTCATTTCATGATTTGCATTTTTTTTAGGATTTTAGGGTTTTTTAAGGGTTATAACCTCTGAATTTGAGATTTTTTAAAAATGCCACTTGAGAACTTCCAAAAATTCAAATTTCACTTGCTAAGATTAACCACAGTGTTTTTGAACTATTCTGTGAATTTTTAAAATTTTTTATTTTTCGATTTTTTTAATTTTTTTCTTGGAAATTGAATTTCTGAGAATTTCATTAATTGAGAATTGATTTTTATGATTTTCTGAAAATTTTTATGAATTTTCAAATTTTTTTAATTTGTTTTAGATTTTTTCTGAATTTTTCACATTTTTTAGTTGTATTTTTTAGAATTTTCTGAATTTTTATGAATTTTCTAAAAAAATTTTCATTTTTATGTGAATTTTCTATTCTTCTGAAATTTCCGAATTTCTAAAAAAATTTTGTATTTTTCATGATTTTTTAATTTTTTTTGAATTTTTCAAAATTTTTATTGATTTTTTAATTGGATTTTTATTTATTATTTTTTAAACTTTCCGCTGAGAAAATGAACCAAACCGGCTCAGTTCAACCTGGTCCAACTTGGATGAATCGAGCCTTGTCGGTGCCGATCGCTAATCACCTTCTCCAGCGAGCATGACATCAAACAGCGCCGTTTTGCCCCTCTCTTCATTGCGGCATTACATTGAACAAGTGGTGGGCATATTCCCAACTCAAACATAATCAAGGCCGTCGGTTTGAGCTCGTCGCCGGCGACCTTCCGGTGACCTTTTTGATTGATTTTTGGTTGTGTCAGGTTCATATCATCCTCTATTAAACTAAACCAACTAATTGGCTGTCGGACCATCGTCGATCGGTGAAAATTTCGTTGGAAAATGCCAATTTGTTGCTAACTTAAACCATGCTCATCAGAAGCTCAAAAATCCTATTCTATTTGCCTTAACCATTTCCATCGCTCAAAAAAATTATCAAAACATCATATAGAGCAAGGGAATGCTAACCTGATTGGCCTAAGGCCATGGTAACACTCCGGTGAGGATGTCCAAGCTCCGGCGAGGTGGTTCATGAGATGGCCGACTCGGTTTATGCATGTTTTATGGCAAAAAATACAATCAAACAATACAAAATGTGATTAGAAACAAGTTTTGAACATCAAAATGCTAAAAGTCATCAACGAAATCACATGAATATTCACATTAGGAATAGAACTGAATTCTGGAAATTTTGGAAAAAAAGTGATCATGAGCCAAAATTCACCTTCTTTGAATGTGTACAAATCGTAGTTTCCAGACTAATCGACGCCCGTGAAGTTATTCTTTGATGCTCAGGCTTCAAATTGACGTCTTCAGTTCCATCAGGAAAGGTCTGGACTTGCTGGTCGGAGCTCGGTTTCAGGGCTTCACAATCAGCTCGCGACTAGTCACCCGAGGAGGAGATCCTTCCTAGATGGTCGATTCGCCGGCGCCGTTCAATCGATCGGTGCCGATCACTCGACTTGGGGATCTCCACTCATCTCTCTCTCTCTCTCTCTCTCTCTAGATTTCATGCTTTTTCTCCCTGTTTCTCTCTCTTCTCTCTCTTTGGTAATTCGTCGAACAGCTTCCTCTCGTTTTTTCAGTTTTTCCTTCCCTTTTTGTTCATTGATTTTTTCTACCCAAAGTTCGTTCCAACGATTTCCGATTTGTTGGATCGAATATCTGGTGCCAATTGGAGATTCTCTAGCTGGCCATCTTAATTTTCACGTGCTCATTTGCTCAAGGTAAGTCGGCCAAGGCACGAGTTTGAACTGTTTTTCTGGGTTTATTATGCGTTTTTGGGTGAGTCGAGTAGGGAAGAAGAACAACCCGAGTCGAGTCAGGTTAACCCGGTAGAACCGGATTGGTCTAAATTCGCAAACTAAGCTTAATTTTGACTCAATTTTCAAAATTAAACTCGAAAATTGAATTCCTCATCATATTTTGAACCCAAATATGTGATTTTCCTAAATTTTTGTCATAATCATGTTCGATATTTTTAAATTTTTATATTCGGGTTAATAGGATTTTGTTCAATTTGATGTCCTACTGACCTGATTAGGCAAAATTGATGCCAAAATTAAATTACCCATATCTGATCGATAATTTCGAATCGGGCACGATTTCCAATTTAGGCTCAAAATTCCTAGTTTTCAATTGAATTTTGGGGATTTCTGATTTCTATGATAAATTATGCAATTGGACTAATCATTATGTAATTCAAGATCACAGAATCATTTGTTTAGAAGACACTATGACTTAAAAATGACTAGAAAAAGATTTAATTGCATTTTTTGTTCAATTCGGGTTTGATTTTGCCCAATTTTGGGAACAACACATGCCCGATTGAGATTTTTCAAAATTGATGATGTATTAATGAAATTGGATTTAAAAGAAGACTAATGACTATTTTTGTGGAATTTTGTGGTTCCATTTGCTATTTTTCTTGATTATTTTACTTATTTTGACTAAAAGAAATTAAGGAAAAATGCAAGAAAATGCTACAAAATTTATTTTTGGTTTAGAAGTAGGTTTGTAGGCTTGGCCAAGATTCCTAGTCCTAATTTTGAGATTTTTGAAAATATGAAAAAAATGAGCTAAAAATCATGTGTCAACACTAGTCAGGCAATCACACATAGTATATAGATCAATCATATGCCGATAGCAATCACAAGCATTATTACCTCATCTTGGCACAAGTTTCATGCATGACCTTAGTCAACAAATGTCACAACAATGCATCCAGCACAACAAGTACTTGGAACACAATAAGAGAATTTCCATGCACCATGCATCCACACTCGTGCATGCCTCAATTAGAAGGTAAAACCACTTGGGCACGTTCCGTACCATGGTTAGCAGTAATTAGCCCATAATCAAATACTATGCAACATGCGTGTTCCATTTCTTAATTTTTCATGACCACCCAAATCCACTACAACATCAAGTGATACACAGTGACACGGCAATCTTCCGGTATGACCGGCCATTATCCCACCCCATCGGACACGGCATCATTAAGCGATAAACAGCGAGATGACATTTCAAAGCGGCAACATCAAACGATACACAGTAAGATAGTATCCCGTAAGGAGCATCAAATCGAGCCCTGGGCCACGACAAGTCATTCAGAGTATCGGCAATCCAAATAATCTCCAAGCATCTGATAAATCGAGCGCAATAAGCAAAGCAGACCCCGATAGATCAGGCACAATACATAGCAGTCCCTGATAAATCAGGCATCCAACAAATGAAGCGCGATAGACAGCAGTCCCTGATAAGTCAGGCATCGTCAAGCGGTATCTAACAAGACGGCTCCATCACATGACCACACAAGCACTCAAGCATTCAATCCAATTTTTATTTTTTCAATTAGCCCATGCAAATAAGAATCATGCTCATGCTAATGCCACATCACCATTTCACGTGATCACATATGCAAATAATCGTTCAATTTTGTAGAAACATCATTTTGAAACACACTTTCTTTTTTCGAGGCATTAAATTCATTTCTCAAACATAATTATAAAGTGATTTATTTTTAAAAATTCAAAATCTTTTTTAGAAACTAAACATTCAAATCATTTGGCCATATATTCTAATTTATATGGCGAAATCTAACATTGGCGTCACAATTTGTGCATAAAATAATCACAATTCGATATTATAAATCATTCAAAAATATTAATATTTGATTTTCAGAAGTCAAATATTTTATTAATAAATATGTTTTAAGAATAAAATATTATTATTTAATTTCGAAAATTAATTTATTTAATAAAATAAATAGTAATAATAAAATAATAGATAACTTATCATCAAAATAGCGATAACTTATCGTGAACACAACAATAGCCTATCACACAAATAATCATAGCTTATCGAACTAATACCGATAGCCTATCACCGATATCCTATTGTCAATTTCACCCATAACCTATCACCGATTTCCAACAATAACTTATCAATCCAACAATAACCTATCATCCATGGTTATCAAATAATTCGCCAATTGCCACTTTGCCAATTTCCCGACCAAGGAGGATTTCTTAAGAAGGTACTTGATCGGATCATTTTTAATCACTAACAAAATTTGGTGATGAAAGGTATAAAGTCTTAATCTCTGTAATACCCAAATCAATGCGATGCATGTCTTCTCAACTACTGAGGAATTCACTTCTTATGTTGTGAATTTTTTGCTCAAGTAATAAATGGCTTGTTTTTTACCATCATTTGGTCTTCTTTGTACAAGCACCACTCTTAACGACTTATAGTGAATCATCAAATATAAGATAAGTGGGACTCCAGGAATTAGTGGTACCAATACTAGTGGGCATGCGAGATATTCTTTTATCTTGTCAAAGGCTTATTGACATTCCGCATCCCACTTTACTTTGGCATTTTTCTTCAATAGTTTGAAGAATGGTTTAGTAGTTTCAGAAAGCTGATGTATGAAACGGACAATGTAGTTTAATCACCCCAACAAGCTTTTGACTTCTTTTACCATAGAAGGAGTCTTTAAGTCATATATTACCTTAATTTTGGAAAGATCAATTTTGATTCCCCTATTACTGACCATAAATCCTAACAGTTTGCCAGATTTTGTCCTAAATACACACTTGTTGGGGTTCAGCCGTAACTTATACTTTCTAAGTCTTTCAAACAATTTATGAAGCACCTCAACATGATCTTCTTCTTGTTTGGATTCTGCAATCATGTCATCCACATATACCTCGATTTCTTTGTGCATCATGTCATGGAACAAAGTTACCATTGCCATTTGATACGTAGCACCAGCATTTTTTTAAACCGAAAGGCATCACCTTGTAATAAAATGTACTCCATAGTATTATGAAGGACGTTTTTGCCTAATCCTCTTTCTTCATGAGGATTTGATTATATCTTGAGAAACCATCCATGAGTGAAAATATTTCGAACCGAGCAGTGCTATCCACTAATACATTGATATGTGGAAGTGGGAAATCATCCTTAGGGCTTGCTTTATTTAGATCGCAATAATCAATGTACACCCGCACACGACCATCTTTCTTCTTTACGGGCACTATGTTGGTAACCCATTCTGAATATGGCATTACCTCGATGAAACCGACTTTAAGTAATTTCATCACTTTTTCTTCTATTTTCTTCGCCAATTCTGGCTTTGTTTGCCTTAGCTTTTGCTTCTTTGGTGGAATACTTGGATCAATTGGCAAAGTATGTTCAACTATGCTTGGATCAAGGCTTGGCATGTCAGCATAAGATCATGCAAATATATCTTGATATTCCTTGAGCAAATTTGTGATTCTTTCTGCTTCTGCTAAGGGAAGACCTTCTCTAATCTTAACCTCTTTGGGATTCTCTTTATCACCCAGATTAACAGTAATCGTTTTCTCTAACGTGAATGGTTTTGATTCTTCATGATGGATTCATTCTCTTTTGATCCATTCCTCATCTTCATTATCCACTTTAATATCGCAAGTGATCTCCTCGGAAGGATTTAGGTCACATATAAACCTATCATGGATATGTGAATACTCATGCCTGACATGTAACAAACATGATTAGTAATTGCATATAAAGTAATTAACATGCATGGTCTTAGGAAAAACTTTTTGAAATTCATTTTGAAATTTGTTTTGAAAGAACAATAAAGACAGAGCTAGTTCTCATATCATTAGACTTCCTTGCTCTTAAAATCATCTTCACAATGAGGAGCAATATAGAATCCCAAAGCCTCAAGCCTCATGACTGAGGATAATGTTTATCATAAATTTGGTTTTATTTCTACATGTCTTTAATAAAACATTTGATCAGTTTTATTAAATTGAAAAATGTGGTTACATCTATATTAAAAGAAATATAAATTGCAACTGAACTGAAATCATAAGAAATTTGAAATGGCAATTAACGAAATGCAATGAAAAACTAGCAACAAAGGTTTAAGAGAATCTTCCTACTGCAGTACGTAGGTGACTTCTACCTCAGTTATGATAACATTGATGATATTCTCCTCGAATAAACTTAGCAAAACATATTCTTCATCTGCATGTAAGTTCTCTTCTTAAAGCAGCTTGTAAGGTCCATGAAAAGTTTCCTTGATGTGGATCTGATGATAGGGAAGCTTTCTAACTTTGCTCCTTCATATAGATGGATTAATGAGGCGATCACCTCTGCCTCTATAGCCTCCATAGTTCTTTCGACCTTGGCCTTAGCCTCCATGGTGACCTTTAAAGTTATTTGGAATATAGCCTATTCCGTACTTCATCCTTGTAGCGAGTGGAGTGATAGGTTCCTTGATTCCTTAGAATTTCGATCCAAGACCATTATCGAGAGTAAATCCATATTGGCATAATATCCTTCCAGACATAATGGATGATGTTGAGAACTCTGGGGATTTTATGATGCAACCGACAGGAATTTGCACCAATAAGATCATTTCAAAGGAATGATAACTTGGTTCTTCTTTTACTTCAGGTTCGACATATAGTATTACACTCTCTTTATAGGTGGTGAAATCTATCTCCCCCGTGTACAGTGATCATCTTGCCATTAATGATAAACCTGACTGTCTAATGGAGGCTTAAAGGAATGGTGCCAGCCATATGAATCCAAGGTCTTTCGAGTAACAAGTTGAAAGTCCTTGAAATATCTACTACTTAGAAGTCAATCAGGAAAGGCACAAGGCTTATGTTTATCTCGAGCTCGATATCGCTAATAACGTCTTTTTTCATTCTATCAAATGAGCGCATGGTTACCTTAGAAGGTTTGATGAGCTCTTCACTAATCCCTAAGCAATGCAGTGTTCTTAATGGACACAAATTAAGTTCAGAAGCATTATCGATCATCACCTATGACACCTCCTTGCCTTGGCATTTGATGGCAATATACAGGGCTTTATTATGGGAACGCCCGTCAATTGGGAAATCTTCATCAGAGAAGGCAACTTGATCCTTCAGAAGAATAGCGCCAACAAAGTCTTCCAATTGTACTTCATTAATTGTCTCCGGGATTTGCACTTCATCAAGAAGCTTCATAAGTACCATTTTGTGGCTTTCTGAAGTCTTGAAGAGATCTAACAGAGAAATCTGTGCCGGCATCTTCCTTAGCTGTTCAATTACTTCAAATTCACTCGTCTTCATGACTGAAAGCAACTGTTTAACATCTTCTTCAGTCACTCCTTTCTTTTCATGTTCATTGTCCTTTGGGACATTGTATCTTCCCAACCGAGTTATGGCATTGACTTCCTTGGAAGAGTAATCCCAAGGTACACACTTAGTGTTAAACTTTTCTTTTAGAGAGAGTGATGATCACAAGCTGCATTTCTTTTTCTTCAATCCTTAGCTGATCAATAGGAAGTTGAATAGTGATTGGTGTGACGGGACCTTTCTCCTCCTTATATTTATCTACCTCATCAAGCTTGATTAGAAATTGTGTAATCATGGATACCATGCTTCTATTGGCTTTGTCAGCATCCATTCCACCCCAACCATTAGGCGTGATCATTTCGTTTTTGAATACCCATGAACGAGGTGTATATTTGACACGGTAATTGTATTTACCGCTGTCTTGACTGAGTAGATCTATAGTTTCATCTTCCCTGGCTGCTTTCTAGGTGAAACACCTTTCACCCTGACGGATTTTTTTTTTCTCCTTTTCATCCAAATCTATTTCGTCTTGAAGCATTCCTTTCTTGAGTAGAGCTTTCTCCTCAGGACTGGTTTCATCATCCATACCACCCCAGTCATCAGGCATAATTACTTTATTTTTGAATGCCCATGGTGGTGGGGTATATTTCACTTGGAAGTTATATTTTTCAGAATCTTCTCCCAAGTTGTTTATAATCTCGCCTTTTAGGAGTGCTTAATGACAAAAGCGAGTATCTCCCAATCAAGAAGCTTTAATTTTGACTTTATATTCATCTTCATCATCAAACTCAATCACTGTTTCTTTATCCTTGATCATGTTTACTGTATTGTGCTTAGGATGAAGATTCTGATGTACATTTGGCTTAGGCTCTTAGAAGTTCAATATCTTCTTGTCAATGAGCTGTTGAACCTTGTACTTTATAATGGGACAATTATCCATATCATGTCCCCTTTCTCTCATGTGATAGGGGCAAGTCTTTGACTCATCGTACCAAGAAAATCTCGTAGGATTATCTCTCGGTACTTCTTTGGCCATCAAATGCCTTTCCAGAAGTATTGGTAATACCTTTGACAGGGGTTGGGGCAATGGTGTATATTGCCTCATAGGCCTTTTATTTGGCTCAAATTGCCTTGAATTTTTCCAAGCAACATTTGATTGCTTCGGAAATGATGTTTGATGAATACTTGGGCTCAATACCATAGCCATTTCTCATATAGGTTCTTTGTCTTTTTTCCTGGGATAAAGCCTTCGTGCTGCTGTTTCTTGAGCCTTCTTTTCTTTCAAACCCTATTCAATTCTTTCACCCACCTTTACCAATATGGTGAACATCTAACAGCCTAATACATGAAGTTTGTCATAATACTCAGTTGACAATGATTTTAAAAAAAGCTCAATGAGCTCGTCTTCACCTATGGCAGGCTTCACTTGTGAGGCAACTGCTTTCCATCTCTGAGCATAGGCTTTTGAACCCTTTCATTCCTTCGTTTCTCGATTCTGACAAGGTCCTCTCTAGTTGGAAGTACTTCAACATAAAACTTGTAGTGATGAAGAAATTCTCTCGCCAAATGATCCTATTCAATGAAGTCTTCTATGTTGAGGGCTGTATACAATGCAAGGACTGCCCCTCTCAAACTATCTTGAAATGTGCTGATAAAAAGGGGCATGTTGTCCGAATATCTTGCTATTTTATGGAAATAATACTTCAAATGGCTTTTGGGACAACCAGTGCCATCATACTTGTGACATTTCCAATTTCGGTCCATTTTTGGGATTTATAAAACGTGTAATTCGTCAGTGTGCTTATAGTAAAATCTCGCCTGGGAACTGATCACTCTCGGTTATTATTTTTAAATTAGAGATTTCGCTAGAATCGCACTCGATCGAATTTGGCCGTTATTTAGAGCCCAAACTTTGGTGTCGAATTTTCGGAGTTTTGTGACGAATTAAATTGGACGGTGTCGATATTATTGTGGCCAGCCTCGAGTTTGCCTAGATTAGTCGGAAAGTGAAAATTTGAACCGAGTACGGATTTTGACCGGTAGACCTTTCTCTGGGTTTATTTTATATAGTATCCATTGGTTTTTCCTTAGTTTATAATTAGAATTTTTAGTGAGCCGTTAGATCATTTTCGGGTTCGGACGTGAGCCGTTGGATCATGATAATTACCGTTGACTCACTCTCTCTCTCTCTCTCTCTCTCTCTTCTCTCCTCCCTTCCCGTCGAACACCCCACACTGCTAACACCCATGCCCGCTCTCCCACCATGACATTTCTGCCTCTGTTTCCGCTGACTTGCTACTGACTTTCTCCTTTGCTGACCATGCTGACTTTCCTCTGTTCCCCCATGTCTTTCACATGCTGCTGCCTTATTGCATCTGTTCTGCAGCTGACTAATCCCCACCAACTCCACCGGCCATCATCATTGAGTCACCCATACTCACATGTACTTTTTTCCCTTGGCTATTTGTTGACTCCCAGCGCCCCTCGTTCTTTGCTACTTCATCCTTCATTTCTGCTGTTGTTGCTGCTTCTTCTTCTTCTTTGGTTTCTTCTTTCCTCTCGGTTTCACACCCTACAGCTCACCGACCAGCACCACCATTCAGCCCCTATCTCCATCCGACTCCGCCGTGAGCCGCCGCCTATCCGCCGAGGCAGCTGCTGCTCCGGCGTCATTCTTCTTGCTTTGCCATGGGAAATGCTTCTTTTTTTCGGTTTTCTTGCTTAGGCTAAGTGTAAGTGACTTCCTAATTCTTAGTTAGGCTAGTGGGTTACTAATGGATATGTTTAGGGGTGGATTAGGGCTGTGGATAGTTGGTTTAGTGGCTGGTTATGCTTGGTTTGCTTGGTGGTGCTTGTTGGTTTGATTTCCGGTAGGGTTGCTGCTGCGTCGCTGGATTTTGTTATTTTTACTGTGACTTGTGTGGGCCGAATTTGAGGAAGTGTTCTTCATGAAAGTTGCTTATAACATCTTGAATTTTGACATATATTAAATTTAGAATTTTTGGAGATCAATTAGGGCAATTCGTAAGTCTATCTTTGGACCGTTCACCCGGCTATCTGGTCTTTCCGATTTTCTATAAATTTTTCCATACATTATTTTGACAAACTTCCTTCACAAAAATTTTTAATAACATCTGTGTCTATATCATAAAAATTTTAGAATTTTCTAAGGTGTTTTGTGTGCTGTGTGAAACGTGTTTTGGGGATGGGTGACCTGTCCAAAGGAACCGATTTTTGGTCTGACTTCTAAGGGCAAAAATACAAAGTTATGATTTGAATTGGGTTTTGTGTCCTCCATAAGAAATGGTCATCAAGATGTTTTGTGCGACATATCAAAATTTCATAATTTTTGGAGTTGATTTAATATTTATTTTAAAGGAAATTCGGTGACTATGTTACTGCCCAGTTTGGCCTCGATTCTGTGCATACTCGGTTTTTCTCTCTCTCGAGAACTGATTGGTATTACCATGACATTTTGGTGGATTTAGTTGACATTGAGCTAATTTACAAAGATGAGAATTGATAATGATTGCTGAGATATGTGCATGGTCACGACATGTTCCGTTTAGGCGGGGGTTCTAGACGATGCCCGACGGGGGTTCGGATGCGGTCTAGGCGGGGGTTCTAGACGTTGACGATCGTGGTGGAGGCCGAATCGATACTCCTTTGTGGAATGCCGTCTGGGTGGGGGTTCCAGACGTTGCCGTCGCCAAAGTAGCGGAACGATGCCTGGTTACGCCAAAAGACCAACGGGAGTTCGGTGGCCCGATGGGCCGTTAATAATCTGGACATTTATAATCGTGTGTTATGCATTGGGGAATGCAATGTTCTTGTGTTGCTGTTGAGCATGTTTGGATTAATAACCGTTTTATGCACGTTTACGTCATGTGGTTCTATTATGTGCTCGAGGAGCGAATTGCCATTTTATGGTGATATTCTAACGTGCATGGCTCACGTATGTACCGAGATGAGGTAGGGGCGCCTGTGATTGTTATGACATGTTGGATGTCAGTATTGCATGTTTAGAATTGTTCGGAAGTACGCTTTGGCCTAAGCGGGGCTTAGGTAGTTTCTTATTGAGAAGTGTTCTCATGGTTGTTTAACCAAACCATTTTAGACCCACGACTGTGATTGATGCGGAGACGCCGCAAGATATACCACGGGATTGAGGATGCCGAGTTACCCCGCCTTTTGAGTGCCCCTTTTGTAGAGGAGTTAAGCTTACTAACCACCCGATCCTTTTGTTGTGCGTGGTTCGTAGATGGTGGCCTCATAGAAGGCTTGCAAATGTATGTGTTGTAATCGATGTTATGTTTATAAGAGTGTTTTGTTGATGTGTATTTTTTGTCTCTCTACTATCCATTGTTTATATATTGTATGGAGAGTTCGAGGTTGCTTCCACATGCGTTGCTCGTTAGTGTTTCGATTGGGTCGACGACAAGTCCTGTGATGTCGCATACTTTATGACCACGAAGGGATGATCGCACGCTCGTAGGATTCGGGGCGTGACATCCCCGATGATTTGGTATCAGAGCAAGGTTAGCTCGATACAAATTGGTCGAAGCCTGGAGTGATAAGGAGCGATAACTTTGGGGTAGACAATTAAGGAGACGTACCCATGCGCACCTCAAACTGCCGACAGGATTGTTGAGTGACATATGCAATAACATGTGAGGTACAGGTGCGTTAGGACTTGAGGTAAGTGCACGAATCATTTTGGATGAGATTGATTGATGTATGTGATTGGCTACCTGCTTAGTGAATTGTTGTTATGATTTATTGCCTAGGGCTTTAGACTGATATTGTTGGCCTAGGTTTCTAATTCCTGCGTGGAATTATAGCAGGTGAGCTTTTGTGAGAATTAGTAAGATGAGCAGTCGAGGACGAGGTAGAGGTCGAGGTCGAGGTGGCAGAGTCTCAAGTAATGGAGCTATGGAGGATCCTAGGGTGAATGAAATCTGGAGAGCACTTGAGGAAGCGGGAATATTATCGGGTAGATAGATGGGGGAAAGAAGTGCTAATGTCGCCGCTGCAGCTGCTAGCGAGATTATTGGGAATAATGGGGGCCTGGGGAATAATATGATTGGTGAAAATCTCAGTCCAGTACGAGTAAATGCGATCAAGCCAATGTCCAAACTAGTATAACAGTTTCTAAGGCTTAAGCCCCCAAAGTTCAATGGGAAAGGTGATTCCGAGGCTGCGCCAAGATGGGTAGAAGAGCTAGAGAAAGTTTTTGAAGTGCTGGGATGCACTGAAGAGGAGAAAGTAACTCTAGCAGTTTACCAGCTTTAGGAAAATGTAAATGATTGGTGGAGGGCCACTCGAAGTCAAGTATTCCCCACTGGTACCGCGCTGAACTGGACCATCTTCACCGAGACCTTTAATGGCAAGTACTTCTCGGAAAGCGCCCGAGAGCAGAAACCGGTGGAATTTATGAGACTTCGCCAAGGTCAGATGTCGGTGGATTAGTATGAAGCCGAGTTTGCGAGGTTGTCCAAATTTGCCCCCAGAATGGTGGAGGACCCAATGGACAAAGCTAGGAGGTTCCGGGATGGACTGAAGCCGGACTTTCGTAGCTAGATGATCTCATTAAACTTGAAAGGCTATCATGAGATCTATCAGAGGGCCCAGGCAATTGAGCGAGATCAAACGGAGCGGGCTGCTGCTTTTGGATCATGGTACACATCGGTTAGGGACAATCAGAACATTGGAAAGAGGCCTATGACTGGGAATAGGCGATTTGTCCCTCCCGTTAGGAAAGACGTTGGAAAGTCAAATTATCACTCCGGCGTGGCATGTCGATTGTGTGGAAGGAGGCATGGGAATGGCCCTTGCCCGGGCATAAGTGGAGCTTGTTATGGATGTGGCCAACATGGTCACCAAGTGAGAGATTGCTCGAGCCGACAAGCTAGGCCACCAATGCAACTGCAACAGCCTCGGATCGGAAATCAAGCCGGAACCGCCCCGCAAAATATTCAGAATCGACCCCCAGCTCAAGGGAGAATCTATGTTATGGCTCGCAAAGAGGCGGAGGATGCGCCTGGCGTGGTCACAGGTACGGTCTCTTTATGTGATCATGCTGCTTATGCCTTATTTGATCCGTAAGCATCGCATTCATTGTGTCTGAGCAATTTGTTGATCTGGCGAGCATCGAATTGAAACCGTTAGAAGTAAATTTATGTGTTACCACCCCTCTTAAGGATAAAGTGCTAATCTCGTTAGGATGTCCAGACTATAAAATTGTTGTTGGTGGTAGGGAGGAATTGATCGATTTGGTTGTTTTGGCTATGTTTGATTTTGATGTCATTATTAGCATGGATTGGCTGGTTAGACAGAAGCCGTTATAGACTGTAGTAACAGGGTGATCCAATTTAATCCGATTGGTCATCCTAGATATGAGTTCGTGGGGAAATGAGGAGGAATCTCGATCCCTTGGATTTCGTCGCTCGATGTGACTAAGTTGTTGGACAATGGGTGTCAAGGTTACCTGGCGACTGTGGTTGATTCGTCAATTAAGGAACCGAGGCTAGAAGAGATAACCGTGGTATGTGATTTCCTCGATGTCTTCCCTCAGGAATTGTCAGGATTGCCACCTGAGAGAAAAGTGAAATTCATAATTGAGTTAGCCCCCAGGATAGAACCGATATTTAGAGTGCCCTACAGGATGGCATTATCAAGAGTTGAAGGAGTTAAAGGTTCAAATGCAGGAGTTGTTGGATAGGGGATTTATTCGCCCGAGTACGTCTCTATAGGGAGCGCCAATGTTATTCGTGAAGAAAAAGGACAGATTGTTAAGGTTGTGCATTGACTACAGACAGTTGAGTCAAGTGACTATTAAGGATAAACAACTATTGCCAAGGGTAAATGACCTGTTTGACTAGTTACAGGGGGCATCAATATTTTGTAAGATTGACTTGAGGACTGGTTATCATCAATTGAGGAATAAGAAGGGAGGTATGCCGAAGACGACATTTAGGACGAGATATGGGCACTACGAGTTTACGGTGATGCCGTTTGGATTAACTAACGCCCTTATTACCTTTATGGATCTAAGGAATCGGGTATTGAAGGAATTTTTGGATCAGTTCGTCATAGTCTTCGTAGAAGACATCTTGGTATACTCAAAGAGTCCCGGCGAACATGAGTTGCATTTGGAAAATGTTTTACGGACTTTAAGGGAATATGCACTCTATGCTAAGTTCAGTAAGTGCGAGTTTTGGCTTCGTTAATTGGCATTCTTAGGATATGTGATATCCGAGGAAGGAATTGTAGTGGACCTGATGAAGATTGAGGCCGTCATGAATTGGCTGAGATCGACAACAATAACCGAGGTTCGGAGCTTCTTGGGTCTGGCAGGTTATTACGGACGTTTTATGGAAAGGTTTTCGGCATTAGCGACACCATTGATGCGATTATTAAAGAAGGAAACAAGGTTTGAATGGATGGATAAGTGTGAAAGGAGTTTCCAGAGTTAAAGCAGAGATTGACGATCGCACTAGTATTGACAATCCCGTTAGGACCGGGAGGATATGAGATCTACAATGACGCATCACTAAAGGGACTATGATGCGTGTTAATGTGACACAGAAGAGTGGTGGCATATGCATCGCGACAATTGAGATTGCACGAGCTGAATTATCCGACACATGACTTGGAGTTAGCCGCGATTATCTTCGCTCTTAGGATTTGGAGTCATTATCTATGTGGGGGGGAAATTTCAGATTTATATGAATCATCAAAGTTCAAGGTATTTATTTTCCCAAAAGGAATTGAACATGAGACAGTGTCGTTGGATTGAACTCCTAAAGGACTATGATTGCAATATTCTGTATCACCCCCGGGAGAGCTAATAAGGTAGCAGATGCATTGAGTCGGAAATCGAGCATCGCGCATATGATGGTCAAGGAATGGACTTTGTTGGAAAGAGTTTGGGATTCGGAGTTTGAGTTTGAAGTGAGTCATGTCTCAAGTCTACTTATCACATTGAGGATTGAATTGGAAATTCGGACTAAAATTAAGGCTTTACAATCGATGGACCTGGAGATCCAGAAGATTCTAGAATTGGATGTCACAAAAAGGAAATCATACTTTCAAGTGTCCAAGAATGGGATTTTGAAGTTCCATGGATGATTGTGTGTGCCCAATGATGCCGAACCGAAAGAGGAAAATTTTGATGGAAGCTCATCGTAGCAGTTATAGTATTCACCCGGGTAATACGAAAATATATCAAAACCTATGGTAGCATTATTGGTGGAATGGCATGAGAGTAGATGTGGCCAAACACGTGACTAAGTGTCTAACATACCAACAAGTGAAGGCGCAACATTGTAAGCCGAGTGGATTGTTGCAGCCATTGGAAATTCTCGAATGGAAATAGGAGCATATCACGATGGACTTTGTTATGGGAATACTGAGAAGCCAGAGGGGCCATGATTCAATTTGGATTATAGTAGATCGATTGACAAAATCGGCACATTTTCTGGTAGTGCGAAAGGACTTCGCATTAGAAAGATACGCAGAGCTGTACGTGCAACAGATAGTTCGTTTATATGGAGTGACAATGACGATCACCTCGGACCATGATCCCAAGTTTATTGCCGCTTTTTAGAAAAGTCTTCATATGACATTAGGAACAAAGTTACAGTTTAGCATGGCCTATCATCCGCAAACGGATGGCCAGTCTGAGATGACGATTTAGACTTCGAAAGACATGCTGCCAGCATGTGTATTGGATTTTAGGGGCAATTGGGAAGAACAGTTGTCTTTGGTTGAGATTTCCTATAACAATAGCTATCAGCAAAGTATCAGAATGACACCATTTGAAGTATTATATGGCAAAGCTTGCAAAACACTGGTTTGTTGGGATGAAGTTGGTGAGAGGAGCATCACGGGTCTCGAGTTAGTCCAGCAGTTAGTCGAAACGGTTAAGGTGATTCGAGACAAATTTAAAACTGCTCAAAGACGTCAAAAGAATTATGCAGATCGAAGACGTAGGCCTTTGGAATTTCAAGTGGGAGACCACGTTTTCCTCAAAGTATCACCTATGAGAGGATTGTCACGATTGGATAAGAAAGGGAAGTTGAGCCCGAGGTTCGTGGGCCCATTTGAGGTCTTAGAGAGAATCGGCACCTTGGCCTATTGTCTCGCGCCACTGCCAAATTTGTCTAAAGTACATAATGTCTTCCACATGTCGATGTTAAGAAAGCATGAACCGGACCAGACCCACGTGCTGAATTACGAGGAAATAGATATGGACGACAGAGTGTGTCGTACGTGGAAAAACCAGTAAGGATCGAGGACATAATGGAATGAGTGTCGCAGAACAAGACGATTTCGATGGTCAAGGTGACTTAGGAGCACCATGGAACCGAAGGTGCGACGTGGGAAAGCGAAGAGTTGATGCGACACTAATACCCCCATTTGTTTGAATAGTTGGGTTGGATTGAAAATTTCGAAGATGAAATTTTTGTAAGGGGGGAAGAGTTGTGACATTCCGAATTTCGGCCCATTTTTGGGATTTATAAAACGTGTAATTCGTCAGTGTGCTTATAGTAAAATCTCGCCTGGGAACTGATCACTCTCGATTATTATTTTTAAATTAGAGATTTCGCTAGAATCGCACTCGATCGAATTTGGCCGTTATTTAGAGCCCAAACTTTGGTATCAAATTTTTGGAGTTTCGTGACGAATTAAATTGGACGGTGTCGATATTATTGTGGCCAGCCTCGAGTTTGCCTAGATTAGTCAGAAAGTAAAAATTTGAACCGAGTACGGATTTTGAGTGGTAGACCTTCCTCTGGGATTATTTTATATAGTATCCATTGGTTTTTCCTTAGTTTATAATTAGAATTTTTAGTGAGCCGTTAGATCGTTTTCGGGTTCGAACATGAGCCGTTGGATCATGATAATTACCGTTGACTCACTCTCTCTCTCTCTCTCTCTCTCTCTTCTCTCCTCCCTTCCCGCCGAACACCCCACGCTGCTAACACCCATGCCCGCTGCTCCCACCATGACATTTCTGCCTCTGTTTCCGCTGACTTGCTGCTGACTTTCTGCTTTGCTAACCATGCTGACTTTCCTCTGTTCCCCCATGTCTTTCACGTGCTGCTGCCTTGCTGCATCTGTTCTGCAGCTGACCAATCCCCACTAACTCCACTGGCCATCATCATTGAGTCACCCATGCTACTACTTCTGCTTTTCCCCTGCTTGGTTGATTGTTGACCCCCAAGCCACGTTGCTGCTACTTCTATCCTTCATTTCCACTGCTGCTGCTTCTTCTTCTTCGGTTTCTTCTTTCCTCTCGGTTTCACACCCTACAGCTCACCGACCAGCACCACCATTTAGCCCCTATCTCCGTCCGACTCAACCATGAGCCACCGCATGTCCGCCGAGGCTGATGCTGCTCCGGCGTCGCTGCTACTGCTTTGCCATGACTGAGCTGCTTCTTTGCTCGGTTTTCTTGCTTAGGCTAAGTGTAAGTGACTTCCTAATCCTTGGTTAGGCTAGTGGGTTACTAATGGACATGTTTAGGGGTGGATTAGGGCTGTGGATAGTTGGTTTAGTGGCTGGTTATGCTTGGTTTGCTTGGTGGTGCTTGTTAGTTTGATTTCCGGTAGGGTTGCTGCTGCGTCGCTGGATTTTGTTATTTTTACTGTTACTTGTGTGGACCGAATTTGAGGAAGTGTTCTTCATGAAAGTTGCTTATAACATCTTGAATTTTGACAAATATTAAATTCAGAATTTTTGGAGATCAATTAGGGCAATTCGTAAGTCTATCTTTGGACCGTTCACCCGACTGTATGGTCTTTTCGATTTTCTATAAATTTTTCCAGACATTATTTTGACAAACTTCCTTCACGAAAATTTTAATAACATCTGTGTCTATATCATATAAAAATTTCAGAATTTTCCAAGGTGTTTTGGGTGCTGAGTGAAACGTGTCTTGGGGACAGGTGACCTGTCCAAAGGAACCGATTTTTGGTCTGACTTCTAAGGGCAAAAATACATAGTTATGATTTGAACTGGGTTTTGAGTCCTTCATAAGAAATGTTCATCAAGATGTTTTGTGTGACATATCCAAATTTCATAATTTTTGGAGTTGATTTAATATTTATTTTAAAGGAAATTCGGTGACTATGTTACTACCTAGTTTGGTCCCGATTCTGTGCATACTCGGTTTTTCTCTCTCTTAGGAACTGATTGGTGTTACCATGACATTTTGGTGGATTTAGTTGACATTGAGCTAATTTACAAAGATAAGAATTGATAATGATTGCTGAGGTGTGTACATGGTCACGACACGTTCCGTCTAGGCGGGGGTTCTAGACGATGCCCGACGGGGGTTCGGATGCCGTCTAGGCGGGGGTTCTAGACATTACCGATCGTGGTGGAGGCCGGATCGATGCTTCTTTGTGGAATGCCGTCTGGGCGGGGGTTCCAGACGTTGCCGTCGCCGAAGTAGCGGGATGATGCCTGGTTACGCCAGAAGACCGGTGGGAGTTCGGTGGCTCGATGGGCCGTTAATAATCTGGACATTTATAATCGTGTGTTATGCATTGGGGAATGCAATGTGCTTGTGTTGCTGTTGAGCATGTTTGTATTAATAACCGTTTTATGCACGTCTACGTCATGTGGTTGTATTATGTGCTCGAGCGAATTGCCATGTTATGGCGATATTCTAACGTCGCGGGGCTCACGTATGTACCGAGGCGAGGTAAGGCGCTGTGATTGTTATGACATGTTGGATGTCAGTATTGCATGTTTAGAATTGTTCGGAAGTACGCTTTGGCCTAAGCGGGGCTTAGGTAGTTTCTTATTGAGAAGTGTTCTCATGGTTGTTTAACCAAACCATTTTAGACCCACGACTGTGATTGATGCGGAGACGCTGCCAGGATACTACGGGGATTGAGGATAAGCCGAGTTACCCCGTCTTTTGAGTGCCCCTTTTGTAGAGGAGTTAAGCTTACCAACCACCCGATCCTTTTGTTGTGCGTGGTTCGTAGATGGTGGCCTCATAGAAGGCTTGCAAATGTATGTGTTGTAATCGATGTTATGTTTATAAGAGTGTTTTGTTGATGTGTATTCTTTGTCTCTCTACTATCCCGTTGTTTATATATTGTATGGAGAGTTCGAGGTTGCTTCCGCATGCGTTGCTCGTTAGTGTTTCGATTGGGTCGACGACAAGTCTTGAGATGTCGCATACTTTATGACCACGAAGGGATGATCGCGCACTCATAGGATTCGGGGCGTGACAATACTTGTTCACGAACTCTGGTTCCTTATAATTTTCTAGAACAATCACCTTTGCGTACGGTGAGAACTTGTCGAACCTTTAAAGCTCATAGCCTTGACTTGCTAAGCATTCTTCAATTTTGGCTAATCTCTTGGCCTCTTCCTCATCCTTTGTTTTGGATGCCTTTTTGATTTGATCATCCTCTTCCAAATTCACTACCTTAGGTGTAGTTTTTGGAGGATTTTCTTAAACCGGTTCTTTGTTTCTAACTAGATCTTCAATCGGTGTTTCGGTAGCATTTGAAACTCCCACATTTGGGGTAGTAGGATAAGATCCTCGAAATGCGAGATTAAAAGCCTTCATTTCCGCCATCATTGCAACCATTTGGGTAATTTGATTCTCGACTTCAGCTAGTCAAGCGCGGGTTTCTTCTTTTGCCATTCTAACTTGTAGGTGAATTAGAGGTCTTTTACCTTCCGTTGCTAAATAACCTATTTTCCCCAAAAAAAAAACTTGATATCAGCATAGTAAAATGATCACAAAACCCTACATTTCTTTTAATTGTATGGTTTCATGAGATCGTTAAGGATAAGAAGTTCCATACAAGTCTTAGCCTTGCATAAAATCCTTCATCAATGTCTTTCTCAAGGAATCATACAATTCAAAGAATTGTAATCCATGGTGATTCTTTTATATTTTGAAATCGTGTTCTAAAATTATTTATGCATCTTTAGAAAATGATCAATTCATCATTGCATATAAAATTTGAAATTATTTGATATCATGATTTTAAACTTAAATGGGAATCTAAATCATCAAATCCTAGGTTTCTTGCTAGCCAAGATAGCTTTCGCCTTTTGGTATTCTTCCCATTCCTTGATTTAAGCCTCCCATTCTTCCACATCGATCACAACCTCTTCTGAGACGTAGGGTTCCACTCCAAGCATGCTTGGAACAATGTATTCTAGGACATACTCATCCACAGGATCCGGTAGCATGTTCAACGGGACAATGGTTCGATATCAATTGGACGCTATTTTCTATCCATTTGATGTATTATTTAGAGGCTATGCAAATGTTCATGTCCTCTTCCAAGCTTTTTGGCCACTCAATTATTTGTTCAAGTGGGTTATTTAAAGACAAGATGATTTTGTGAATTTTGGCTTGAAGGACATTCTTCTCCTCCTCGAGTATAATTCCACTTGGGATCAAGGGCGAACTCTTCGGGATTACATACCAGTGGTACTTGTTGAATTATCCCAAATTGTCTAATAACCCTTAGAAGGCAATAAGCTGCTCCTCTACTCAAACCAAGTAATGATACTGCATTTCCCTCTCAGCTCGTGATCTTTGCCTTACTAATTTTTGGCCAATTAATCCGCCATTGGATTTAATCAGGAGTTAAGGCTTCAATGAAATTAGCCCAATCTAAGAAAGATTGTTTGGGTAATTTGCTTTGGAGATGAAGATATCGTTCAATTGGATTTATCACCGAACAAATTTCACAAATGTTCATGAAACGACACCGAGGTTGAATGTGTGATATGAACCATAATGAAAAAAAGAGCAGTAGAAGCTTGAAAGATACCCTTCCTATGATTTTGGTATGTGTTTAAAGAGATGACTGTTTGGGCAAAAAGCATATTAGATAAATCCCATTTAAGACATGCTTATCTTGCGATCACAGCTACTAAAGGGTTTAATCCCGTTCTAGACACGGGGAATAAAACAAAGCCGAAGAAAACTAGAATGAATACTCGAGCTAAAGTATTTTCCATTTCCCTAGGAAGTTTTGAAAAGTTGTCCACTATGAAGGATAATGGAAATCTACTCGTATTTGATTTGATTAACTTTTCTATTTTGGAAGTTTTGAGGTTAACGAATTCGGCTAAAAGGTTCACAGGATTAAGTCCAACGGGTGGCTCTACAACCCAAGGTTTAGAATTAATTCCAATGACGGCTTGATATTCATCTAATGTTGCTACCAATTCATGTTTTTCAAGATGAAATGTGGCGGTGGAAGCCTCCCAAAAATGTGCCAAAGCTTAGACTAAACTAACTTGATGTCCCACGTGTATAAGCTCGAGAAGGTATCCAAGCAGTTCTTGAACATAAGTTTGGTTGTCTTTGGACATGCTTTTCCACCAAGTAACAAGTTCCTTTCAAAGAATGGGAATTACATAGATGTCTAGTTTCCCATTGAGCCTAACCATGCAAAAAGATTTGTCATTAATCACCATAGATTGCAAATCAATTTTAATGCCCCCATTTCAATCATATGCTCTTTTGAGGTAAAACGAAGGTAAAATACATTTGCATGCCTCGAAAGTAATGCAAATGTCATTTTGAGCCCATTTAAACCTTAAAAGAGCATATAATTGAGATTATGGGCAAATTCAATGTGTGATGTGAATGCCCATTTTGTCATACTGCATTTAGACCATAAAGTCCTAAACTATGATTTGCAAATTCAAACATTGAAATGAACAAATAAGCACTCCAATGACATGGAAAATCCGTCATAGACCTATATATTTCATCTAAAAATGAAAGAATGGTCAAATGTAGTATGATGCCCTAATCATGCATTCTAAAATGAAAGGGCATTTAGACCAAGCATTGAATGTCATTTAGTCATTTTTTGAAAATGTGCCAACTAACGTACATAATTGTAAAAGAATAGAATGAAACAATACTTGCTTACCATGACATTTTTGTTTGGTTTTAGGTATACCAACCACAAAGACAAGCGAATGCAATCAATGAAGTTTTGATGCCTAAACGGGGTAGGATATACTAAAGGCTCAAGGTCATCACATTAATGGATAAGGGATTCAATTCCAATAGGCAATCAATCTAAAGTAATGAAATATTATTCCACCTTGGTGATCGGTATTGCATTTAAATGATCCCATGAGCAATCGGCCCATAATTTCGCCTAAACACATACCTCCTAAGGGTAATCCTAAATGTAGCCAGGGTTGGGCCACGGGTGGTGCGTGCTAATAGTGTAGTACTAAAGCAATTTGAAGACATGCATAGCAATTAATGACCAAACAACACTTCTAAAATTCATTCAAACACATTGAATCCCAACACCGTCCTACAAATAAAGGTTAGCAAAGACAACACCCCTTATACCACCTGCCTACAAAACCATTTAACACTATCATTAGCGGGACGTACTTGGGATCCTTGCAAGTATAAAATATAAGTATATCGTTTTATCTAGGCCTAAGTCCACTTAGAAAATGTTCATTGTCTCCAGCAGAGTCGCCAAGCCTATCGCGCCACGCTTTTTCGTTAGGTGCTTTTCGGGATTTGCGCGCTAAAGAGGTATTTCCGTGTAATGGTCTCTCCCAGACCATACCTCATGTGACAATGGAAGGTAATTTCTTATTTAATCTAGGTTTGTGATTTTGGAGTCGCCACTAGTCATTATTGGTAGGTAGACTAGTAACCTAATCGAGATATAGGAGAAATACCACAATTCTACAAATCAGAAATTTTGAGTACGGAGACTTGGTTACATTATTGATCCCGAATCTCGATCCTTAATGCCCTTTCAATACCTAAAAACGATATGATGTCTAACGTGTCATGCGAATTTCCGAGATTTACCCACTAATCCTATTCATTCTAATCACAGAAAAGATCAACCAAGTATTGAATGCACAATCAAAATCAATCAAGTCAATCAATCCTAAGTGGTCTTTAAAACGAAAATCAATTAAAACACCCCAAACCCTAATAAAGCTCTAATAGCTTGTTTATTTCATGATTTACACATTTTTTAGGGTTTTAGGGTTTGTTAGGGGTTATAATCCCTTAATTTGAAATTTTCTAACAATGCCACTTGGGTACTTCAAAAAATTCAAATTTTACTTTTTTATGGTTGGCCACGATGATTTTGTACCATTATGTGAAGTTTCAAAATTTTTGAATATTTTATTTTTTTAAAACAATTTTTTTACCGAGGATTGATTTTTTGTGGCTTTCTGAAAATTTTTATGAATTTTCCAATTTTTCAATTTTTTTTATTGATTTTCGAATTTTTTACATTTTTATTTGAATTTTCTCAATTTTCTTTGAATTTTTTTGAATTTTCTGCATTTTTTTGAATTTTTATGAATTTTCTTATTTTTTTGAATTTTCTGTTTTTTTCTTAATTTTCTATTTTTTCTCTGATGTTTATATTTTTATATTTTTTTTCCCAATTTTTTAGATTTTTTTTTTTTTATTTTCCCGCCAAGAGGCGAACCGGACTGGCCCGATTCGACCTTGTTCGGCCTGGCCGAACTAGGCGTCACCGGCGTCGATCGCTGGTTATCCCCTTCGGCGGGCACAATGCCAAAAACAGCGCCGTTTTGCCCTTTATTCTCTAAGGCATTTTAGTCGAATGGTCAGTGGGCATAATTTCAAGTTTAGTGCTCTTAAGGCCGTGACTTCGGATCGGGATTCGATGACCTTTCGATGTGATTCCAGCCATGATTTTGGGTTCTACATTGAGATTACATCATCTACTATCATGTTCAACTTGTCAATTCGTCGTCGGACGCTCGTCGGCTGACGAAAAAGCCGATCCAAATAACCTAGTCTATAAACTATCCTAAACAAGATTTTCTAGAATACTAATCCTAACACTAACCACCCTAGCCGTCTAAATTGATTCTAATGATTATCAAAACATCAAACAAGTGATCAAAGAAGACTGAATTGAGTGGCCTAAGGCCACGGCGACACTTTAACGACGTCACCTGAGCTCTAGCGAGATGGTTCACGGGGGGGCCGACTCGGCTCAGGCATTTTAATGCCCAAAAATGCGATCAAACAACACCAAAAATGATTAGAAACTAGTTTTGCACATCCAGGAATACAAAATTGCAAAAAAAAAAACCACAAGAACAACCGGATTGAATCAAATCATATTTTTTTTGAATTCTGGAAAATCGTGACTGTGAGTCGATTTTATCTTCTTCGTCCGATGATTAAACAAAATTATCGAAGTGCTCCGCGCTCTAAGGGTTGTTCTTTGATACTTGGTCTTCACTCTAGTGGTCTTGGCCTCATCGGAACAAGTCTGGATTAGCCGAAAAATGCCCGATTTCAAGCCTTCAAGATCAGCGGATCTGACTAGAACAGTGAGGGGAGAATCATGGCCAAATCACGATTTGTCAATGCTCCGCCATCCATGGCGTCATTGAGCACTCGTGAAGGGACTCTCGACCGTTTTTCTCTCACTTGTTCTCTTTAGTTTCGCTTGTTTCTCTCTCCTCTCTCTTTGGCATTTCATCGAATAGGTTCCCTTCCTTGTTCCAATTTTTTTTGTTTTGTTCGTCGATTTTTCCCACTCAAAATTTGTTGGAACCAATTTCCAATCAGTTCGATTGGTTACCTGGTACCAGCTGGCCAAATCGTTTAAAATGTGCTAAATTGGCTAGAAATGATCAATGAAGTCATGGGCTTGGAATGGTTTTCTGGATTTTGTGCATGTTTTTGCTAAGTCGGGTGAAGAAGACAACCTACCCAGGTTGGGTTGGGTTGACCCGACCGAACCCGGAGACCTGGGTTCGTCTAAATTCGTCAATTAAACTCAAGTTTGACTCAATTTTTCAAATTTAACCCCAAAATTGAATTCCTCATCATATTCCAAACCTAAACATATAATTTTCCCCAATTGTTATTATAATTGAGCCTAAGATTCTCTTTTTTGTATTCGGGTTAATAGGGTTTTATTTAATTTGATGTCCTAATGACCTAATTAGGCAAAATTGATGCCAAAATTGAATTATCCACATTTGATTAACCCTAGAAATGATGGTCTTATATTTCGACAATTTCATATTGGGCACGATTCCCAATTTGGGTTCAAAATTCTTAATTTTCAATCAAATTTTGGGAATTTTTGTTTTTTTTTTCAAATTGTGCAATTGGATAGACCATTATGCAATTCAAGGTCCCAAAATCATTTGTTGTGAAGACACTATGACTTAAAAATGACTAAAAAAATTTAATTGCATTTTTTGTTCAATTCGGGTTTAATTTTGCCTAATTTTAGGAAAAACATATACCCAATTGAGATTTTTTTCAAATTGATGATGTATTCATGAAATTAGATTTAAAATAAGACTAATAACTATTTTTATGGAATTTTCTGATTCCATTTGCTATTTTTCTTGATTTTCTAACCTATTTTGACTAAAAAAATTAAGGAAAAATGCAGAAAAATGCTAAAAAAATTATTTTTTTGATTTAGAAATAGCTTTCTAGGCTTGGACAAGATTCTTAGTCCTAATTCTGAAATTTTTGAAAATATGAAAAAAAATGAGCTAAAAATTAGGTGTCAATAGCGACATCCTATGGTTCGAGTGTGAAATAATGGAGCATTCGACCCTCAAAATCGGATTGTATTCATGGTGGAAATTGATCAATTGCAACTATAGTTCATCTCAAACTAACAGGTGGCTCTTAGAAATAAATTCTTCGATAACCTTTTCCCTTTGGTTAGTATTCCCCAAGTAATCAGGTCAGGGCAATAATTAACCAATAGAGCGTCAATGAAATCACCATTTCATAAATCTCCAAATTAGGTTGAATTTTCTGGATATCAAAAGTTGCCTGACTAGGAACCTCGAGGCGGGTTGGTCTTTTAAATGGGACTTAGGTCATTAACTTATTGAGATGTTTATCTCATTGTTGTTTTAGTAAACATTTCATACCCTCGAGCATGAATCGCTTGCCCATACATTTTGGCACTCCGATGGACATAGATTCGGAGTATACAGAGTATCTATTAGGTCCAGACAGAGCTTATTGGAAGCTAGTGTCCACTGTTTGGGTAGATGTAGGTTCAGGCGCTTGGCAGGCTCACGAGTACGTAGCATGGTATTTTCGTGAGGGTGATGAAATTTTTGGCCCGATCCGTAGCTTCAATGGACCCTCAAGAGGTAGTACGGAGGAGGTTTTGTGGGATCCCATGGAGCTTGATATCTCGGGTGGGAAGGTGATTGATTCAGACACCGGTTCGTCTGATTTGAGTTTGGAGGATTTGGACCTTGAGCCGAACTACATAGTATCTGATCTGGAATCACCACCAGGACCACATGGGGATTGGTGATGGGTTAGGACACCCCATACTTTTTGGACTGACCTACTGATGGTGAAGTAGATTGACCCTAGCTTGGTATCTTTTTGTAAGCTTTTTGTGGAAATACCTGAAACGGGCTTGTAAAGAAAATGTTTTCCAGGGGTTAATCAAGTAATTATTAAAATAGTGTTGTTATTTAGTTGCTGTGAATCATTTTCCTATATATACCTATTTATTGTTGTTGTTTGGGTGTTGGTTGTTATGGCTTCCGCATGCATAACAAAAATGAAAGGGTAGGGGTCGAGTCTTGGGACATCGCATTGTAGCGACTGTTATGGGATGTTGTACGCTCGTGGGGTTTAGAGCGTGACAAAAAGATAACCCAAGGTTTGTTCTTATAAATAGAGACTTTCCATTTATACACATGCCTTCTCTCTTCACTTACTAGTTTTAGTTTTCTAGGTTTGACTTTCTAACATGGTACAAGAGTTAGGTTCTACCCTAGCCACCCCATTTGTCAAATTCCACCTATCTTTCCACATCATCGTTTGTTATGGAGTTCATATGCTCTTTATAAATATGTTATCTCTTTTCACTACTTTGTTGGATTTCTGAGAAGTGCGCTACTTTTTTCAGCCCACAAAAAAAGCCGCTTATATTATTTTCTAGGAAATGGTCAGCTCGATGCATATATATTCCAGTTTAGTATACAGATGGCCATTATTCATAGTTGCGGGAAGCATGCCTTTGGCTCCATTGCCAATGGTTAATCTTACCTTTTCTGAGTCTTTTTCTATCATTTTTTTCCTTTCTCACTCTTTTCGTTTTTTTGGGTGGGTCTTACCCTTTCTAGTCTTATTTTAAGTAGAAGACTAGACAGGTAAAAAGAGGGAAACTGTACCTTAGGGAAAAACGAAGTGAATCGTTCCTTATGTTTTTGCCTTCAATTTATATTCTTGCTGTTTTATTTAGTCAATTGAGAGGAAAATTATCCAAAAAATCTTAAATATATTGTACGGCAGCCAATTCAATTATAAACTTTTCAACTTAGCCAATATTATCTTAAACATTTTAATGATTTTTCAATATAGTTATTCCGGCCTACTTTGGCTTGAAATTGCTGACATGACAGTCCAGTCAGTGTTTACCATCCTACATGACATGGCGGGCATTAATACCAAATCATTAATGACCAATCCTACGCTGTCACTCCAATAATATGTCCTACAATAATGCCACTTTTTTTTCTTAAAATTCTCTTCATTATCTAGGCAACGTACTATATGTACATGCCTGCCTGATTACATCACTTGATTAATGTGTAATCCCGTTGACATGAAATATACCGAAGAGCCAGTCTTGCTTAAACTTCTTCTTCTTTTCTTTTCTATTTCTTTTCCTTTTATTAAATTGCAAGTAGCATCCTTAATACAAATACAAGGAAGAGGATGTCATTTTCTAAATGACAATAGCGCGACTAAAATTGTTTTTTAATGATAATTTATAAGTAACAGGTATTCGCATCCAACCTACCTTCTTCAATATTAACTAATATTGATTTAGAGATCAACTATGTTACTCACTACTTAATATTAAAGCCAAAAACACATATATAATTACCGTTCACGTGACTCAAAATGCATAAACATTACACTATTTACGCATTACTATACTAAAATGGGATAAGTGCAGTAGAATTTTTAAAACTTGTCATGAAAGTGTAATTAAGTTCTAAAACTTTCAAAAAATACAATCAAATCCGAAAACTTGTCACGTGACCTCTGCTAGCCATTGTCAAGGCCCCATCGATCGGTGCAGGGATATAAAAAAAGAAAAAAGGTAAAGGAAATAAAAAAGAAATTATGCAAAAATGGTTCATGTCAGTGCCAGTCGCACTAGTACAAGTTTGGGGGATTTTTTCACACTAGTACAAATGGGGTTTGTCATTTTTCGTGGTAGACAAATGTGATTTTTTCACACTAATATAAGTTTGGGCATTTTGGTGACAAAAAAAAAACTTGAATAATTGTTGTCACGGTGATCATACACCCTAGGTATTTAGTGGTATTTTTCCCAAATAATAAAACGTTAAAACTTAATTAATCAACGACCAAATCGTTAATGACTTATTCTACTTTGTCCCCCCAATAATATTTTCTACGAAAATGCCACCTCTTTTTCTTTTAAAAAAAAATACAATATGTAACTGCCCGCCTGATTACATCACTTGATTACGGTGTAATCACGGTGACATGAAATAAACCGAAGAGTCAGTCTTGCTTAAAGTTCATTCTTCTTTTCTTTTCATTTTCTTTTCCTTTTATTAGATTACAAATTTACAAGTAATATGCTCAATACAAATCTGAGGAAGGGGATGTCATTTTCTAAATGACAATAGCGCGACTTAAAATAACAACGACAACGATGGTTCCGGTGCAAATGACTGACATGTTTATCAAAGATCAAAGAGCATCCACATATCCTTTCCCAGAGCCAACAGTTATTTTGCACTTTATTTTGTAAGTAAAATAATATCGGATGATCATGCGTTCTCGAACAAATCTAGCATTTTTTTCTGGTTTCTACAAGCATACTAGCAAAAGTAACTCTCGTACCATAACTGTACATCAATCCATGTCTCCTGATGAAAAGCTTAAGTTAATAAGTTATGTGTAAACTATGACACATTAAATGCTCCATATCAAATCAATTTTCCGTTGCAAGTTTCTTCTGCAAGGTAGCTTGATTAAATTTATGAATGTCATGTGTAAGTTTGAACTTGAAGAAGTATGTAGGTTTTTCTTCCAAAAACTATCTTTTCGAAAACACACAACCTTCATCCATGATCATGACCACCCTCCCTGAATCGGAAGCGGCGCACCTCTACACTTACCGATATGGGAATGTCGATATAGTGAAAAGGGTAAAAACCACCAAAAACCCAGGTGATGTCACATAAAAATGACTTTATTTTAGTTGAAAAATCATATGACGAAATCTTGATAGAGGGTAAATATTTCATACAAATACAAGTTTGGGGTTTTTCATGTCATAAGAAAAAATTAATGATACACAGTGGGCATAATTTGGTGTTTTTAATGTCACAAAAGAATTTTAGTGTAAATATGTTGACCATAGTCTTGGGTTTATTGTGGCTTTTTCTCTAGTGAAAAAAGGAAATATTCTTTTTTTCTTTTTTTCAATTTTGATAAAGTGAATATCTATTACTTTTGCTGCTATTTGCCTTATAACTTTATCTTGTTATGACAAAGAAGTTCACCTTCGAACTGTAAATTCCAGACCCATAAATAGTCCCAGAAATCTCACGTCCTGGATAAGAGACAACTCAAAAACTCGGGCAGGTTGTGCGCACATTTTTTTGTACATATTCTATTACTACAGTTTACCTTGTTATTGTGTCAAGAGTAGTACTTGGTCACTTTATCGGCAAAGAATTATGAGCATTCAATTTAGTCTTTTTTTTCCGAATATAAGATGGCCCAACATAAAGATTATATCTAGGGCTAGTAACTGCCTCTGAATTCTCCAAACCTTTTCTATGGGCTACTGACCGGGTTCCTGGTTTGATTGCTAATTACGTGCCTAAGTAGAAAGGTCAACGTCAACCCCCAATTAGTTAGGTTAAGAGAATGAGAATGTGTCCGTGAATTGCTAATTTAGTACGGGAGTGACATAGAGGAAGGGTATAGTTTACAGGACAGATAGTTGGGTATCGAAAAGATTATAAAGGGATGTGCATGTACAGCCGTTTTGTGAGTTGTGATAAAGAGCCCTAGTTGTGGGAGAAAAATAGAAGATGAGAAAGATGGCTTCTTCTCTTTTGTCGTAGTTGATGAGGATTTTGCTGTGTGATTTAGTGTTAAGTACTTGTAGCTCTTTTGAGAAGAAGGTTCATGTCCACGGAGCTCAGATTACCGTCCTTGTCAGCTCTCTTTTTCCTTCTGTCAATTGCACAGCTTCAACTCCCAATGGTCTCTCTCTCTCTCTCTCTCTCTCTCTCTCTCTCTCTCTCTCTCTCTCTCTCTCTCTCTCTCTCTCTCTCTCCGAGTATGTATCTTTGTGTGACACAGCCCAGCTTCAAGACCAACTCGTTCAGCCAAGAAAATTGGCTCGTATTCTAGGTCAACAAATTGATAAGAATCTCATTGATAAGATATCGACAAATCGACAAGAATCTCATCGATAAAATCGACAAATGAAAAGCCTCATCTTGGACTTTGTCATTTGCCATGTGTCGAAGCTTGCATCAACTCCTCGAGATGGCCACTAGCAGTGGGAATTTTGTACATATAATAGTTCCTAATTTCTAAGTACTTCTAGTTTCTATGTACTTTAATAGCTTATGGTTTCTACAATTATTCTTGTGCTCTTCTTCTATTTTTGTATAAAAGGGCCTCAAGTCCTTGTGAAAGAGATTAAATTTGATTAATGAAATTTGCCTAGTGCAATTCTTTTGAATCTCGAAGAGTTCAAACCCCTTTGAACAGAAGACTACAGAGGAGTTGGGGGCTTTCACCTTCCATCTTTTCGTAGTTGAGTTGTGTTAGGCCTCTCTTGTATAGCTGTCTCTTCCTTTTTCTTTTTTCTGTGTTGTCTGTGCTCCCTTGTACAGTCCTTTTAGGACCTGGTTAGTCTCTTGCTTTCCTTTGTATTTGGTGATTTGAAAGTAATATATACCTTACCCTTACCCAAAAAAAAAAAAAAACCCCTTGAAAACCTAGAAGAGTTTTCACTCTGTCCTAGAAGAGTTGGAGCTTTTCAAGTCTGCATCCTTGAAGAGTTGCAGCCATCAATCTAGAAGAATTGATGCCCTTTCAACTTCCTTGGAGCCTTAGAAGAGCATCCTTGAAGTTCCTTTCATTTCCCACATTCTAACCGGTCACAACCGTCCATTTCCTTCTGAATTCGACAGCTCTATAGTGCTTATTTGAGAAAGCTCAAAACATGAAAGTTGTAGATCCAGGAGTCCTTGCTCTTTTGGCTTTAGAATCAGGTCATTCCAATCTGATTTGAAAGAGTTATGCCCATTTTCCCAAGCTAGCACAGAATTGAAATTTCTGCTCGATTTTGCAACGGAGTTTCCATGTGTGCAAGTCACCCTCCCGATCCCATTGGTCAAGTAGTCAATATTTGGGCTGTGTCATTTGGTATTAGAGCTTTGGACGAGAGGACAATGCCTCCAAGACAAGCAAGACGTCGAGATGGCAGGACCATTCCATTGGAACAAGTGTACACACTTGCTGAGAACTTGCAACAACGTGTGCAACAACAAATTGATGACTTGACTTGAGAAGCTCAATGATTGAGGGCTAAAGCAAACAATCCTCTGCCCCGTTCTAGAACTAGAGAATCCAATGATGATTCTTCTTCTTCATAAAGTGTGCAATCTTTTCCCCAACGGAGGAATACTCCATATTGCGCATAAAAAGTTTGTGAACCGGATTGGGAAAAAGAAATCAAGAGAGATATTCCAGAATTTTCAGGTACCAATTTTGCTGATGAAATTGCCATTTGGTTGACACTTGTGAATCAAGTTTTCGAGCATAGGAATGTCCCGGATGACTGTCGAGTTACGTCATTACTATGCAATTTTGAGGCAAGGCTATAGCTTGGTGGAGATGCGAGAAGCAAACCCGCCAATATGTTGGCAAGGCTCCAATCACCTCATGGAGAAAAATGGAGGACAAGATTCGAAAGTACTTCCTTCCCAAAGAATACAAGAGAGAGCTCTACTAGAGGTACCGAAATCTGAGGCAAGGCACATGAACGATAGACCAATATACTAACGAATTCAATAAGTTGGTGATTCGCAACAACATTCAAGATCCAAAAGAGGTGCTTGTAAACAAGTACTTGAATCTTCTTCAACTTCATACCAAGATGCCTTGGAAGTTCTTGACATTTGGGATTTAGGAGATGCACATCAACAAGCACTTAAAGTGCAGCGTTCTCGCTCTAGGAGGCAACAACCTTCTACCTTGCCAAACAGAACAACCAGGAGTACCACTGGCACCACCAAAGTTGTTGAACATATGGCACAATCTACTAGTAAGCCTTTTTCTCATCCCAACATTTCGAAATGACCATCTGCAATCGGTATGCATTGTTATTCTTGTGGGGAGATAGGTCATCGTGCTAGTAATTATCAAATGAATAAAAATCGACCAGCCAGTAAAGCTTTCTTTGTGGAGAACGAGTTTGATGAAAACTTGGATGAACCACGTGATGAAGATATGAAAGATGATGAAGTTGCTATAGATGATGAACAAATAATACATGATGATTCCAAAGAGTATCTCATGGTGAGAAAGATTTCCTCAATCTTAAAGATGACATTGGAGATATGTGGCTACGCATCAACATTTTTCATTCAGCCCACACCATTTCAGGGAAGGTATGTCAATTGATTATTGAGTTGTTGTGAAAATGTGATTTCTGATGTGGCGGCAAGCAAGTTAAAATTGGGAGTTGAAAGCACACCCCACGCCTTACAAAATGTCATGGTTGAAGAAAGGTCGAGGTAAGTATTTCCAAACGATGACTTGTCAATCTCTCTATTAGCTTTATCTATTTTGATAAAATATGGTGTGATGTTCTTCCTATGGATGCTAGTCATATTATTCTTGGCCAACCATGGCAATCTGATAGGAGGACTACTCATGATGGTTATCATAATACATATTCTTTTGTGTATGGAGGAAAGAAAATTACTTTGGCACCTAGTAAGGAGCCTCTCAAGACTCCTTTGGTTGAGAATTCCTTATCTCCTACTTTGCTCACAATGAAAAATGTAAAGGGTGCCATAAAAGAGATTAGTATTATAAATAGGTGTGGAGAATGCAATTGTACCTCCCATACCCCATCAAGCTTAGTCTTTGTCGGAAGAATTTAAAGATGTCTTTATGATAGATCTACCACCTAGTCTTCCTCTTATGAGAGATATTCAGCATCAAATTGACTTGATGCCCGAAGCTTCACTAACCAATCTCACTCATTACCGAATGAGTCCGGTTGAATATGAAAAATTGCAACGGCAAGTTATGGAACTTTTGAAAAAGGGTTTTATAAGGGAGAGCCTCAGTCCATGTGTTGTTCCAGCCCTCTTGGTGCTTAAGAAAAATGGTACTTGGAGGATGTGCATCGACAGTAAGGCAATCGACAAGATCACCATCAAAATCAAGCCCGGAGATGAATGGAAAACCGCATTCAAAACCAAGGATGGACTGCTTGAGTAGCTAGTCATGCCATTCTGGTTGTGTAATGCACTATTGACGTTCATGAGGTTTATGACCTAGGTTTTAAAGCCATTTCTTGGGAAGTCTGTTGTGGTTTATTATAATGCCCCAGATCTACATTATGTAATATTGTCTGCTTTGGACCAACTAACCCTTATGGTTTTAAAATTCGTTACACAGAATAAGCCACCCAGGCCTTATAAGCAATCCTAAGACTCCCCCTAGACGATGTGGGACAAGAGACATGGCCCCCTTGCCATCTTAGAAGCTTGTCGGAAGCCACTCCTTGTCCAGGCCCTTGTAGCCCCAACAACCACTTTTCGCCCTCATTGGACTGAGTCGTTACATTCTCCCATCCTTTGAGCATAGCGTCCTCGTTATGGCCCTACATGTGGTCGAGAGTCGACTTTAATACCACCTGTAATGTCTCGGGTCTACACTGTGTAATATTGTCCGCTTTGAGCCACTGACCTTAATGGCTTTAAAATGCGTTACATAGAATAGGTCACTCAGGCCTTATAAGCAATCCCAGGACCTCCTAGGCAATGTGGGATAAGAGACATGCCTCCCTTGCTATCAGAGAAGCCTGTCGGGAGCCGTTCCTTATCCAAGCCCTTTTGGCCCCAGCGATCACTCCTTGCCTTCATCGGATCAGATAGTTACATTCTCCCCTCCTTCGAGCATAGTGTCTTTGCTGTGGCCCTACATGCGATCGGAAGTCGTCTCTGATACCACTTGTAACACCTCGGATTTACACTATGTAATATTATCCGCTTTGGACTCACTGACCCTCACGGCTTTAAGATGCGTTGTACTAGGCTAAGGTTTCTCAAGTCTTATAAGCAAGCCCAAGGCTCCCTCCCTAGGTGATATAGGATAGGAGAGGTATCCCATTTCCCTGCGCATGTTCAAGGTAGTGGCGTAGATGCACCGCCATCCCTCCTCCCCGCACTCCGCCACTTGGCTTAGGTCGTCACACTTTCTACCCCTTACGGGCACAGTACCCTTGCTGTGGGCCCACATGCGGTCAGGAGTTAGCTCTGATACCATAAGTAACAACCCGAGGATCCACCTTAGCACGATATTATCTGCTTTGGGCCGGAGCCCTTACAGATTTAAAACGCATCAAAATAGGCCACTTAGGCCATATAAGCAATCTCAAGACTCCCCATAGGAGATGTGGGACAAGAGACATGCCCCCTTGCCATCCTAGAAGCATGCCGAGAGTCGCTCTTTATCTAGGCCCTTATAGCCTCGGCGACCACTCCCCACCCTCGTCGGATCGGGTCATCATATTCTCACCTCCTTTGAGCACAGCGTCCTCGTTATGGCCCCGGAGTCAGCTCTGATACCACCTGTAATATTCTGGGTCTACACTGTGTAATATTATCTGCTTTGGGCCCATTGACCCTCATAGCTTTAAAACATATTACACATAATAGACCACCCAGGCCTTATAAGTAATCCCAAGACTCCTCCTAGGCGATGTGGGACAAGAGATATGCCCCCTCTTGCCATCCTAGAAGCCTGCCAGGAGCCGCTCCATGTCTAGACCCTTTTGGCCTCAGCGACCACTCCTTGTCCTTGTTGGACTAGATCGTTACATTCTCCCCTCCTTTAAGCACAGCGTCTACGCTATGGCCCCACATGTGGTCTGGAGTCGACTCTAGTATCACCTGTAATGCCCTGGGTCTACACTATGTAATATTGTCTGCTTTGGGCCTACTGACCTTCACGGCTTTAAAATGAGTTACACAAAATAGGCCACCTAGGCCTTATAAGCGATCCTTGGACTCCCCCTTTGGTGATGTGGGATAAGAAACATGCTCCCTTGCTATCCTAGAAGCTTGCCGGGAGCCACTCCTTATCCAAGCCTTTGTACCGGGTCGTTACATGAGTGTGATGACCTAAGCTAAGCGCTGGAGCGCGAGGAGGAGGGATGGCGGTGCGTCCGTGCCACTACCCCGGGCGTGCGTAAGGAAGTGGAGTATCTCTCCTGTCCCACATCGCTTAGGGAGGGAGCCTTGGTCTTGTTTTATAAGGCCGGAAGTTTTAACCTAGTACAACGATTTCAAAGTCAAGAGGGTCAAGAGGGCTCAACGTGAATAATATTACACAATGTGGACTGGGGATATTATAGGTGCACGAGTCGACTCAACCGCTGCAAGCTATACAGATGTCAGCTCGAAAGAGGGGAGAATGTAATGACATAGTCAGACGAGAGCTGGGAGTGGTCGCCGGGGCCAAAAGGGCTTGGACAAGGAGCGGCTCCCGGCAAGCTTCTAGGATGGCAAGGGGGGCATGTCTCTTGTCCCACATAGCCTAAAAGGAGTCTTGGAATTGCTTATAAGGCCTAGATGGCCTATTCCCAGTGACGCAGTTTAAAGCCCATGGTCAATGGCCCAAATGTGACAATATTACACAAAGCAGTCCCGGGCAATATGTGGTATCGAACCGACTCCCAATCACAGATTGGGCCACAAATGAGACGCCAGGCTCGAAGGAGGGAGAATGTAATGACCATCTGCTGACGAGGGCGAGAGTACAATGAGGCCATAAGGGCCTAGACAAGGAGCGGCTCCCGGCAGGCTTCTAGGTTGGCAAGGGGGGGCATGTCTCTTGTCCTACATCGCCTAGGGAGAGTCCTAGGATTGCTTATAAGGCCTGCGTAGCCTGTTCTGTACGACGTATTTTAAATATATGAGGGCTCCAGCCCAAAGTGGACGATATCGTGCTAAGGTAGGTCCTTGGGTTGTTACTAGTGATATCAGAGCCGACGCCCGACAGTGTGTAAGCTTGCAGCGAGAGCGTTCTGCATGTAAGGGGTGGAGAGTGTGATGACTCAAGCCAAGTGGTGGAGCGTTGGGAGGAGGGATGGCGGTGCGTTTGCAACAATACCCTGGGCATACGCAAAGAAGTGGGATATCTCTCCTATCCCACATTGCCTAGGGAGGGAGCCTTGGGCTTGCTTATAAGGCTTGAAAAGCCTTAACTTAGTACAACGCGTTTGAAAGCCGTGAAGGTCAGTGGGCCCAAAGAGGATAATTTTACATAGTGTAGACCTAGGGTGTTACGGGTGGTATCAGAGCCTACTCTCTACTGCGTGTAGGGCCACAGCAAAGACGTTGTTTGAAGGAGGAAAGAATGTAATGACCCGGTCCGACGAGGGCAATGAGTGGTCGCCAAGGCCAAAAGGGCTTGGACAAGAAGCGGCTCTTGGCAGGCTTCTAGGATGGCAAGGGGGGTATGTCTCTTGTCCCATATCGTCTAAGGGGAGTCCTGGGATTGCTTATAAGGTCTGGGTGGCCTATTCTGTGTAATGCGTTTTAAAGCCGTGATGGTCGGTGGTCCCAAAGCGAACAATATTACACAGTGTAGACCCGAGGTATTACAGGTAGTATCAGAGTCAACTCCCGACCGCGTGTGGGGCCATAGTGAGGACGCTGTGCTCGAAGAAGGAGAAAATGTAACGACCCAGTCTGACGAGGGCAGGGGGTGGTTGCTGAGGCCACAAGAGCCTGGACAAGGAGCGGCTCTCGGTTAGCTTCTAAGATAGTAAGGGGGCATGTCTCTTATCTCACATCGTCTAGGGGGAGTCCTGGGATTGCTCATAAGGCCTAGGTGGTCTATTTTGTGTAACACTTTTTAAAGCCGTGAGAGTTAGTGGGCCCAAAGCAGATAATATTACACAGTATAGACCCGGAGCATTACAGAGGCAAATCACCGACCGTACTTAAGTGATTGATTTTTCAAATTTGTAGCACTTAAGTGAGTGCCATACAAAAATTATAGCACTCCCAGTATACCTATCCCAAAAATTCTTATACATGTGTTCATTTAAGAAGTGATTATTTAAATGTTTGGGAAAATTATTAATTTAGTCATAAATCTATTATACGTGTGTCAATTCAGTTTTAACTTTTCAATTTAGTTGTCGGAACAAGATTGGCCGATCGACGATGACGTTGACGATCGGCGGCAGTTAGAGGTGACGACGATATGTTGTTTTGGAGGTGTCGCGACCTACCCCTCGAGGGCCCGAACTCGAATGAGGCGGGTTTAGAGATAAGTATTCATGAAACGGTTCATATGGCATATCATGGAAACGATTTTATTGAAGCATAAATCCTTTGGTTAACTATATGGCCCATTGATCATGAACATGGATTTTCCCTAAATCCTTATCTCGCGTGACAGCGGATTGATTTTATCTTTTTTAGGAGTCGCCACTAGCCTAGGTCGGGGGTCGGCTAGAATACCCAACCGAAACGCGGGAATTTCGTTTCGGTTTCCACGAAAACCAGAGATCAAAGGTTCGGGGATTAGCTTACATTAATATTTCTATTAACGCCCTTTCGGTACCGCTAAACTTAACATGGTTGTTATCTAAGTTGTCACGCATTTGTTCTTTACCATTTTCATGTTTAAAGTCTTAGTCCACTAGGTGATCATGCATCTTGTTTTTGTATTTTCATTTAAGATTCTAAACTAATCCTATCTTAATCTAGAAAAAGAAAGAAACAATCGATTGTATTGAGAGACAATTCGTAAAGTAAACACTCAAAGTATTGAAAAGACAAGCTAAATCTAAGCACGAAAAAGTAAAAACCCGCAACTCGTTGGGTGTTTAATACAACACAAATTGAAAACTCGAGACATGATCGGGATGAATGAATTTTTACAATTAAAACGGTCGGAAAGGACATCGACCATCACCGTACAAAAAATTGGGTCGGAATGGACATCGACCTCCACCATCTTCAAGACCACCGTCTTCTTGGACCTATTCTAATTCCAAAGCTAAACTAGACTAGGTACATACAAAGGAAATGAACAACATGATGTTCACAAAAAAAAAATAATTGTCCACACAAGAGAATGTAATATGCAAAAAGATACAAAAATGCAAATGTAATCACAACAATGGCCTCGAGATTGACCTTTGATTTAAACATGCATCGTCCTCATCTAACGACTTACACATTTCATTTTAGTGATGACTTATGTACATTAGCCACCAAGCACGTTCGTTTATAGTGACTAATGTGACATAGTCCTTAATTGAGGTTCTATGTGAAGCCATGGATATCCCTTCGAGCATGCATCGGTTCCTATCATACATCTAAAAGAGCACATGCATCAAGCTTAAAATAAGCATGCAAGTAGGTCACAAAGACCTTGATTCTCATCCAATCAATCAATTTAGTGAACCGACATCGGGTCACTTCATTCCATTTATCACGCACCAATCATAAGAACATGCACTAGAAAATCGATATGTCGTGAGAATTAAAGCTTGTGAAAGCATTAAAAGAAACTGGTTCAGCATGCGTTACTTTCTAAAAACCATAAAACAAAAGACACTTCATAAAGGAAAAACAAAGGACAGCAGAACAGGGGATAAAAAGTGTATTTAATTGGAAAGGGACCCATTGTTAAAATGATCTGGAAAATTTATGGTAGCCTAAGCATACAATGAGGAACAGCTTTTGTAGAGAAAGTTTCCTCGAAAAATGTTCACATGATTTTATAAAAATTCGGGAACACAATTAAATGTGTCAGGGAAAAGAGAATCACTGCAGTTTTTGTTGCAAAGATGAGGCCATTTACCCTATCATTTGTTGCTCAAAATTTACGAAATTTTGACACAAGATAGTTCAAAGAGTGTCCTACAACTTTCATTAAAGGTCTACCCTTTGATTGTTTGTAGAAAAATCGATAAAAAATCATCAAGAGGTCTGACTTACCTTGGACAGAACAGGGGTTCCGAATTTGCAGGTTGCTAATCCTAATGCAAACTTGTAAAAAAAAAATGAAAAATGTCCTAAATGACTAGCAAATGACATATCCTTAATGTCTATGAAAGTTTCATAACATGTATGACGACTTACCAAGAGAGCATGAATCCGATGAAGTCTAAATTTAAGTTTGATTTTCA
Source organism: Syzygium grande (assembly GCA_024733475.1). Lineage (NCBI taxonomy): Eukaryota > Viridiplantae > Streptophyta > Magnoliopsida > Myrtales > Myrtaceae > Syzygium > Syzygium grande. The sequence goes on along the minus strand of JAMXDD010000008.1, from coordinate 24,791,830 downwards.
TGAAAGCATGCCGATGCATTAACTAGTACCAAGGACATTTTATGGATGACAAAGATGAACTAAAATGATGCATGAAATGTATGAAAATTTAACATTGATTAGGACTAGATGCAATGACAAAGAGGATATAATCATCTAATCCTAATTACATGAGCAAATGACCATACAAGTCCATGAACTATTAAGCATGAATTAATGTTTATGATGCATGAAATGCAATATGACAGAACATGATAGCATGTTTGTATATGATTTTAACCTACCAAATGACATGCAAAAAATACATGGAATACGTCAATGCGAAGCTTGAATAGCCCTTTACAAAAGTCTAGAAGACTTCATATTCCAATCGTGAACAGAAAAAATTCTTATAAAATTGGCAAGAGTGCTGCATGAACAACTTAATCCCTAATTGACAAATATAGGGGTTAAGGAATTTCGATTGATTAAACACACTAATGACGAGCAATTGATGTATGGAGAGTGTCACTAGTGAGTTAACATGATGCTCTATGATATTCATGAAGGTCACTTGAACAATTAAGTCCAATTTCACAATGAATTTTGTAAGAATGCAATTCGGATCAATACAGGGCAGACTGAACAACTTGAGAATATGAGATGATTTCAGGTATCAAATGTTGTCTAAAAATTCTAAAAAAAATATATGATATGCATGAGACCTAAATTTACAAGTTCACAGAGGGATGCAACTCGAAAATCAATTTTCCCTGTTCTGTACAAAATTAGTAAAATGTGTAGTTTCAGTTCTATTACAGCAGAAAACCAATTTACTCTTGCTGCAACTTTGAAAATAGATTTCAGGTACCAAATGAACTCCAATCAGGGGTATCTTTAGCATTTTAAAGACTGATTTGAGTGCTTTACAAACTTCGTTGAGGACTCTAAGGCAGAAAATGTTGATTTCAAACTCAAACGAAGATGTTTGTGCAAGTCCATTTCAGGTTCTAATATATGCAGACAAGAACTAAAGTTGAATCAAGGAATTTTCACCTATTGAATGAACTCCTAAAAATCTGAAGAAAAAAATATGTCATGATTGAGATCCTAATGAACAACTTTCGTGAAGGAATGATCATCAAAATCAACTCACAAAAATCAGCATAAAATCAGCAAAACAATCAGACATTCAACAACAGATTTAAACATACTGCGGAACACATGGCAGAACATATAGCTAGGATTTCGAAGGGATTTTGAGGTAGTAAACGAACTTTGTTTTGGACGTATAATATGTCGAATCAAAGCTTAGGAAGTATAGATCAAATGTCTAGAAGGACTCAAAACATGATTTCAACGTTTAAGACCTCATTTCAGAGCTAAAAGAATCTGTGTTCAGAGAGCAACGAAATTGACAGAACACACTCATCATTCAATCAGCTCACTTCAAGCCTCCAATCACATAATTAACTCATCATCTTCCATATATACATCAGCAGCACCCCTTAGCATCTATTCATAGCAAGTTTAAGGCGAGTTCTAGCCCCGGACACCTAATGCATCCTCGCTTCATCGAACTCAGGTTAGAGGAGCATACCTTTGTGCGTTTGAGCTTTGATTTCATCAAAACTGAACTTCACAGCCTCCAATGGATGATTATAGACTGCTTAATGACCGGCGGAAAAAGAAACGCCGAAGCTCCTCCGATGGCTGTCTAGTAGCTTCTCGACCTCCTGGTGGTTTGGGACACGTCGAGGAAGGGCTTCAGAATGATCGGACCACTTGGAACAGCCGCAATCAGCCGTAGCAAACAGAATCGGTTTGATTCACCGGCCTTGCGCTCGATCGGCGAGGGGGACTGGACGGGAAGATTGGAGGCTCCTCCGGCGGTGCTTTGACCAGCGAGATGTTGAGGAGAGTGAGGCGAACGTCGGAGGGGGTGACCGGAGAGGCGGCGATGCCGGCGTGTGGCCGTGGGAACAGAAGAAAACCGTGATCGGAGGCGGTTAGAGAAGAAGAAAAGGAGACGTGCGACGGGGAGAGAGAGAAGCCAGGGGGAGAGAGAGAGAGCACGAGAGAAAGCCCCAAAAAGCAGACAATTCTGGATTTTTCTAAAAATGAGACCCCCCCTTGAGTTTTGGAGGGAAAATGGGTTATATACCCTCTTCAAGATCCAATCTCGGGCCGTTGGTTTGATCCGACGGTCGAGATTTGTGCTTGATATTTACTTGGAGGTTAAGCAAAAATCTCATTTAAGATGTGCTAATTTGAATGGCCATGGTTTAATCTTATCAACGATCTTGATTAATTTTGCAATTAAGGACCTAATTAGGGGTGTTTTTGTAATTTCACAAAACCCGGGGACTTTTTTGCAAAATCTAAAAAATTGCAGGGCATGGGGGAATTATTCCAAGAATGGGTCCCTCGATCAATCTTCTATTTGGGCGGTTGAGTCTCAATTGTTCCAAATTTATGCAATTTAGTCCTTGAAGGACTAAATTGAAAAGAAAGATTCATCAATCATGAGGAGAAAATAATCCAATATGAAGAGAAACGGTCCAATTTTGATCCAATTAGGCCAATTAAAACAAATCTACAACTTTTATGATTTTAATTATCTAATTGGTCATGAAAAATGTCGGACTCATACCATAGGTGCACCAAATTGGATTTTTCCTAAGCTAATTTTGAACAATTTCATGCAATTTCTCGCCAAAATTTACAAATTAATTGAAGTTGGATTCAATTAAACTTGCGAAATGCTTATTGAATCAATTGTCCATGCTTATAATGACCTATTACATTCAAATCGACATTGAAATGAATGCGTGACCCTCGTGTCAAAATTAAATTGAACACCAATGTTGAAATTGAACCTCAATTCATCAAATTAAATTTTTGTCCTGAATGGGTCAAATTGAGTTTCATCAATTGGACATCAATAACCCCTAATCCCCAAATTCAAATGAGCTAAATGTGTAAAATTGGGAGAGTTCTCAAATCAATTTCGTAAAATTAACCCCGAATTCGTGTTTATCTCACAAAAACGAGTCAAATGATATCCACCATTCGCGAATCGTGAACAATTGGTTCAAACCCCTAATTAAGGTTAAAGTTGGGGGTTTTCATTTCAAATTGTTGATTCACAAAATTAGTCACACGAGCAATCTTATGATGACTTTTGGATCAAATGTCGTAAAAGGAACTAAGCTAAAATATGAACAAAATGAAAGAAATTTTGTTTTTGGCCGATTCCGAACCTATTTTCACAAATTAGGAAAAAATAGGTTCTTAATCAATTTTTGCAAAATTTCGAATGCCAAATTCAAATTGAATGTAAAATAAGATGATTTTTTAATTTTTGCATTTCTCAAATTTTTTTGGTCAAAGGTTTGACCAAAAGTCAAACCCTAATTGACTTTTCACTATGAGCTTGATTTTATGATCAAATCTTTGAATTTTTCTAAAATTTCCACTTCTAAAGTGAAATTGGACTCGAAAGGAATCTTTTTATGTGAAAAGCCCCAATTTGACCTTGGGTTGACTTTTGGTCAAAGGGTTGACTAAAAATTCAACGCGAAAGTCAACCGTTTGACTTTTCGGGTTTTTGCATGAAATGAATAGAAAATTGTCTACAGAAGCTAGTACAACAGACAGAATTAAAAAAAAAACAACACTTTTTGTTCAAGAGGCTCTGTCGCGATCGGAAACCATAATCTTGAATTTTCTATTTTTAATGATGCGTCGACTAAAAATTAGGTGTCAACAGGAGGTGGTCCTTTTCCAGGCTGATGAAACTCGAAGCGTTTCTTCGTTGTTGGAAAATAAGTGTTCAGTTATTTTTTTTTTATTTTTTATCCAATCTAAATTTATCCTACGCCTACCTTGGATTTTTTATCTGGGTATATCCGAGTTTATTCGATCTGAAGGATGTTGCCAAATACCGGATGGGATATTTTGTTATCATATCCGAACCCAAATTCAGGCTATCAAACATAGCCGTAGTATTATTTGAAGTTGTGTCTGATAAGAAGTCCGTTTGTAATAAACCTATACATTGGCATTAAATACTTCATAGTGATGGTTTCTGAATTACATACTAATCTATCCTTTTTACCATCCTGTCATTTTTTTAACTTTCACTTACATTTTCCTTTTCTCTAATACCTTCTTGTAATGTAGATTCAATGTAACCAAGTCACACTCATTGCTTGAGATCTCTATAGCCATAAGTTTCAAGAACTTGAGAAAAAGACTCGATGGCCACCACCTTAAAAAAAGATAGACTCGATAGCATAAATTGAAATGTCGAGAACTCACTTGCACAAACGATGTAAAAGCCGACCCAATGCAAAATTATGTAATTTAGGAATGACGTGCACATCAAATGCAACATCATGACTGTAATTTGACGTTTCATTTCCATTCACAATCTCACACACGAAAGGAGTCACGTTGTAACACTTGAAACGGTATCGTTTGTCAATAACCACCCACAGTAAATGTTTTGGGGACATTTTGATTTTTAAAACCAGCCATCGTGCACTTTTTGGATTAAGTTTTACGATTGATTTTGTAGTGAACGAAAAGTAGGGTTGCGGTACTGAAACGGCGTCCTGGGTTGCTAATTCATCCCACGCCGGGACCTAAGATATTTAGATTTCGTTGCACAAGCGCACTTAGGTAGTTTAACCTCCCCAGACGCTACCTTAGGCTAATAGGTGTCCAATCAACCTAGGTTTTTCTAATTTGTTAAGTGGCGACTCTAGTGTGATCTCAAGTTCTAGATCATATTGCATATTATAGATTACTCGAACCATGAATTTGGGAAGATCATAAAGAACTGGGGCGCCTTTAGTTGGCGACTCCCTATCTTCAAAATTCCCACGTGCTACATCAAGTCGTGTTTTGTGAATTGTGGTGTTTATTCATCACTTATCCATGATTTGATACAGATGATTTTTGAGCGAACAACATCATGTAATTTAACCTTCAAAACTGACCTTCATCGCTGTTGTCAGCAAACCTTTGTCCCTTCTATAGTTAACAAATTGCAATTCTCGTTACGGAAAATTACCAAAAAAATCCTAAACTTATTGCACTTCTACCAATTCGGTGTTAAACCTTTTCATTATATTAATTAAGTCTTAAACCTTTTCACGCTTTATCAATTGAGTTCATCCAGTCAATTTTAACAGGAAACTACTGACATGGACACCGGCTATCCTATATGGTATAATCGGCGCTGACATGGACATTTTTACCTAAAAGTATGATGATTCAACTCTCATGCCGCTTTTGTAAAGCTTCAATGTGAATTGGAAAGCTATGGAGAAGAAGACGCTTTGACTTTCACTGGTTTCTTGAACTATTTTCGTGGAATTTAGATGTGAATGAGTTATAGAAGAGGATCGGAGTCGCATGAAGCGTCAATGTCAAAACAAAGGAGAAGGAGGGCGTAGGGATTTATGAAAAATAGCTTTTATATTATGTATAAGAGAAATCCTATCCAGTTCCATCGACCTTCCTAGGATTTTTTCAGCTGGGCTATGTCCCCTCTATATCGGACTTTGTTTCATCTTGGATAGCTACCAAACATAGGATATCCTGACTTTTATTTGGACGACCAAATGCAGCATTTGGGATTAAAGATTGGACTCTCATTTATAATTTGTTTCCTTTTTTGGGTGTGGCGATATTTAATATAATCAATGATGTAGGGTGTTAGATTTTATATGTCATTAGAGGCACATGTATCTTATAAAATAAATATAAAAAAGAATTCATTGTGTTTAGTTTAGACTATGTTTATGCATATTTCATAATTTAGAAATTCCGATCATAAATGGATTAGGAATCATGTAGTAACTTAGGAACAGCAGAAACTTCAATATAGTGCATAACTAGGATTTAATATACATAATTTCCTAATTGGTTAAAGTCATTTTAGGCAATTTCCTATTTGAATTCATAAAAATAAATACCAAAACATAATTAGCATCGCATTGTTAGGTCATCTTTTAATAAAAGTCATTAGGTGCCCTAAAATTTAGTCTTTTATTTTTGTAAGAAAAGAAACTACAAAATCTCTGATGTAGTTTAAATAATAGGATTAGTTCACTATTAATCATCTATCATGTCATTAGAGTTGCATATTGGTTTCATTAAATTTAATTAATATAGCATACACGTTATTTAGATTTCATGTTAGTTCATCAATTCATGTTAATTTATAACTCATATAGATATAGCATCTAATTAATTCATGCTTATATCAAAGAAAAACCCAAAAAAATTAGTTGTATTAGCCTTGGTCATGCATATATCACATCATTTTTTTTTGTCTTTAGTTAATGTTTGCAGAACACTTGATGTCTAAGATCGTAATAAAGCTTCGCTTAGCGCATCAAGATTTTTTCTATCTCTCTAAGCAATTTATTCACTGCTTTGATTTATTGAGTGTTACATTATTTTCTGTACACTCGCATGATTACCCCTCGCATGTTTGTGGTTTTGGAATAAAATTGGCCTAGCATGCTGGGATAACATTTTTGAAATAAAGAGAAAATGTACTAAAAGAACGTTAAATTTATTTCGTGTAATCAAGTTCCCGTACTCATGAAATCTCTAATTCGCAGCATTAAATGTTCTTCCATATTCCACTTGGGTTTTGAATCAATCCGTAATAGATTAATGGTGTCTCCAAATTAAATTGATTTACATGTTTATTTGATTTAATCAAAATCTTGAAATTGATATTAGTATGAGCTTGGGAGAGTTCGCGCTAAGTGTTTGCTTAGTAATCATTTAGATTTCATCTAGTAGTTCACTTATAGGAAGGTCACGACATCTTTTGAAAAAAAGGAATTATCAATTTTTGCTTTCTTTTAAATGTGTATCTATTTAGCATTATTTGAAGTCTTGTCTGATAAGAAGTTCCGTTTGTAATAACCTATAAATAGGCATTAAATACCTCATAGCGAAGGTTTCTGTATTACATATTAATCTATCCTTTTTACCATCCAGTCATTTTTTTTTACTTTCACTTGCATTTTCCTTTTCTCTTGTAATGTAGATTCAATGTAACCAAGCCAAACTTCTTGCTTGAGATCTCTATGGCCATCAATTTCAAGAGCTCGAGAAAAAGACTCGACGGCCTCCACCTGAAAAATAGAAAGACTCGATAGGATAAATCGAAATGTTGAGAATTCACCTGCACAAACGAATGTGGTCACGTTGTAACACGTGAAACGGTGTCATTTGTCAATAACCGCATGGAATAAGTGTTTTGGCGACATTTTAATTTCTAAAGCAAAAGCATCATGCACATTTAGGATATAGTTTTACGAGTGATTGTGTAGTAAATGAAAAGTAGGGCTGCCGTACTTAAACGGCGTCCTGGGTTGCTAATTCATCCCACGCCGGGACCTAAGATGTTTAGGTTTCGTTACACAAGTGCACTTAGGTAGTTTAACCTCGCCAGACGCTACCTTAGGCTTTAGGTGTCCAATCAACCTAGGTTTTTCTAATTTGTTCATTGGCAACTCTAGTGTGACCTTGAGTTCTAGATCATATTGCATAGGGATATGCTCACTAGAAATTCTAAAACTTATCACGAAAGTGCAATGGCATCTTAAAACTTGCAAAAAGTGCAATCAAATCATAAAACTTGTCAAATTAGTCCACTTGAGTCTTAAAGTTAACATTGTTAAACTTACTAACGGAAAAAGCTAATGTGGCAATGACGTGACTTATTTTAATTTTCATATTTTATTTAAATCAAGTTTAAAAAATAAAATAATAAATAAATAAATAAATAAATAACAGGAGAAGACCTGCGGTGGCTCTGGACAAGCCCTCGCCGTAGCTAGTGTTTGCTGCCCTCGCTATAGCCGGTGGCTGTCGCAACAGCCACTAAGAAGAGCTGGGGAAGGTCGCTTGGGCCTTTCCGAAACTCGACGACAGCCTGCAAGCCTCGATTTAGGGGAGGGTGCCACCCTCGCCCTAACCTCGCTAGCCCCAAGTTAGGTTTGGCGATCCTCGCTCAGATCTGGGGTGAAGGTTGCGCCCTCCACCAAATCGGGGCTTGTAGGCTCTTGCCGGGGTTGACAAAGGTTGCCTAGGCCTTCTCAAGGGTCGTCGGTCTTCGGGAAGGCTCGGGCGACCTTTGCCAGCCCTTCCCGGTGACTATGGTGGCAGCCATCAGCGACGGCGAGGGCTCGGCCATAGCTGCCGGTTATGCCTCTTCACCTATTTTTTTTTTTTACTTTTAGCTTTTTTTATCTAATTTAATTTATAGTTTTTAATTTTTTTTTCTGATGTGGCATTTGTTGGATGCAACATCATTGCCACGTGTCTCAAAACAATAATAAAATATGACATGTTAGCATTTTCCGATTATCCTAGTTTGACGGTATTAACTTTAAAACTCGATCGAATCAACTTGATAAGTTTTAGGACTTGATTGTACTTTTTACAAGTTTTATGACTCAATTACACTTTCATGACAAGTTTTAAGACTTTTAGTAAACATATCTCTATTGCATATTATAGATTACTCGAACCTTGAATTTGCTAAGATCCTAAAGAACTGGGGTGCCTATAGTTGGCGACTCCCGATTTGCAAAATTTCCACGTGCTACATCAAGTCATGTTTTGTGAATTGTGGTGTTTATTCATCACTTGTCCACGATTCGACAAAGATGATTTTTGAGCAGACAACGTCATGTCATTTAATCTAGAAGATTGACATTCATCGCTGTTGTTAGCAAACCTTTGTCCCTTCTATAGTTAACAGATTGCAATTCTCATTTAGGAAAATTAACAAAAAAAATCCTAAATTTATTGTATTTTTGCCAATTTGATACTAAACTTTTCCATTTTGCTAATTAAATCCTAAATATTTTCATGTTTTATCAATTGAGTCCATCTGGCTAATTTTAATGAGAAATTATTGACGTAGACGTCGGCTATCCTACGTGACACGACCAGCGCTGACATGGATATTTTTAATAATATTTTAAAGATATTTTGATTTTATATAGTTTTTTGGTTTTTTTCCTTTCCTTTAATTTACTTTTTTATTTTTTTTTGAGTGGTGGCCGACGACCCTCACTGGCTCTGGGCAAGGGCATCGTAGCCCTCATCCTATCACGCCTCGAACCCTATGGATGCGTAGCATCCCGCTATGGACGTGATGATGCGATGTCCCAAGACTCGTCGCCGATCCTTTCATTTTTGTCTTTCTTTTTGTTACGCATGCGGAAGCGATAACAACCAATACCCATACAACAACAATAAATAGGGATAGGTAGGAAAGTGAATCACAACAAACAAACAACAGCACCATTTTAATATTCACTTGATTAACCCCTTGAAAACATTTCTTTACAAGCCCACTTCGGGCACTTCCACAAAAAGCCTACAAAAAGATACTAGGCTGGGATCAATCTACTTCGCCATCAGTGGGTCAGTCAAAAAGTCAGCTTCCAGACAGGTCTCTCATGGGCTATCCATAAAGAGGGTTAGTGAGTCAAAGTAGGGTGAGTCAAGGTCGTGCTCCGACGGCTCAAAATCCAACAGGTCCTTAGGAACAAGGCTGGGCTCGGGCTCAGGATCCTCTACTGACCCATCAGGTGGGTTGATCTCCATAGGATACCATATCTCGTACCTAGGACCCTCTTCCCGGAGGACCGTCGAACCTTCTGATAGATTCAAACAGATCTTCACCATCCCTCATAAACCAAGCATGGAACTAGTGGGGAACCCAATGAGTCAATCCCTCATCCACCTAAACTATCGTCCTATAGCGATAAAAAACGTATGGCTGGTCGGGGAACACGTGCGTGGAAACAACAGTCTCCATGTCCTGAGGTAACCCAAATCATAATGGGTGCATCGACATGCTAAGGGCCTGAAAAATATTTAACAACGACAAATGAGATAAAAATCTCAATAAGTTAACGGCCTAAGCCTCACTTAGGAGGCCAACTCGTCTCAGGATTCCTAGTCAGGTAACCACACATCATATATTGATCATCCACGTGCCAAATAACAATCGCAAGTGTCCTTACCTCACCTTGGCACACGTGGCATGCATGACATCAGCCAACAGACATCACAACTATGCATACATCATAACACGTACTCGGAACACACAAAGAAACTCCCTATACGTCATACATCCACACTCGCGCATGTTTCGATTATAAAGTAAAATCACTTAGCCATGTCCCATACCATGCCTAGTAGTATTTATCCTATAATCAAATACTATGCAATATGCATGTTCCATTTATCACAACCCATCTGGGCCACTACACATCAAGCGATACGCAGCAAGATGGTAGTCTTCCGGCATGATCGGGTATCGTCCCGTCCCGTCCCGTCCCGTCCCGTTGGGCACAACAACGTCAAACGATGTACAAGATGACGACATTCCAATATGGCAACATCAAATGATCTACAATAAGATAGTATCACGTAAGAAGAATCGAATCCGCCATCGGGCTGCGATTTGGCTATCCAGATAATCTCCAAGCATATGATAAAATTGAGCGCAGTCTACATCAAATCTCAATAAATTGGGCATAGTCAAACGATCTACAGCAAGATGGCTTCGACATGTGATCACACGAACACACAAGCATTCAGGCAAATTCTTATCTTTTCAATTAGCCAATGCAAACAAGAACCGTGCTCATGCCAATGCCACATCACCATTTCACGTGATCACGTATGCAAATAATTTTCAATTTTGTAGAAACATCGTTTCAAAAGATGCCTTTCTTCTCAAGATATCAAATTTATTTCTCAAACATAATTATAAAAAAAATTTATTTTCTAAGATTCAAAATCTTTTCTTGAAAATCAATCCTTTAAATCATTTGGCCATATATTCTAATTTATACGGCGAAATCCAACATTGGCTTCACAATTCAAACATAAAACAATCGTAATTCGGTATTAAAATTATTCAAAAATACAAATATTTAAATTTCGAAATTTAATTATTTTATTAATAAATAAATATTTTTTGAAAGATAAAATATTATTATTTATTCCGAAAAATAATTTATTTAATAAAATAATCAATAATTATAAAATAATGGATAACTTATCATCAAATACGCAATAGCTTATCACAAACCCAACAATAGCCTATCACGCACATAATCAAAACTTATTGAACATATCGATAACCTATTACTAAAATTTACCGATAACTTATCAATTAAACACCGATAACCAATCACCACATCCAATAATAACTTATTATCCACCGACAACTCATCACCAACAATTATCTTGTAATTTACCGATAACCTATCACCTAATCCCACTTAACTAGTCAATAAATTAATCTAAACTAACCTAAGCAAGTTTAATACCCTAAACACGAGATTAGGGGTTAACTTACTTGTCTAACTATGGTGATTACGCGAGGACGATGGCAGCGCACGGTTGTCAACATGGTGGTTTTGATTCGAGCTCGATAGGGTGGGCGTAATGAGCACGGCAAAGGGAGCGCCGCTAGGGGTTGTCCAAAGGGCTGTTTGGGGCTGTTCAGGGATGGGATGGTGGCTGGTGATGGCATTTTGCTGGCTAAGACGGCAGCGGCAAGTGGCAGAGGCGGATGGCGGCTGAATCGGCAAGAGGCACAACTCGCCTTGGCTGGAAAACAGCCGGAAACGGGCTATTCCAGGGGGCTGAGGCGGGGATGGAATGGTGGCTGGTGGTGGTGGTGGTGTGACGGTGGGGTGGAGTAGCCCTCGGCGGTGGCTGGTCTGACGAGAAAAAGGCTGGTCGCTGGTTGGAAATGAGAAACAAAATAAGAAGCAGAAGTGAAGAAAAAGCAACAGCAGCGAAGCAGGAGCGAAAGTGGTGAGGAAGGGTTTGGTGGCGGGGTGGTGGATCGGTCCAAAGATCAATCGGGTCCGATCAGGCGGTGGTAGGAAGAAGAAGCAGAAGCAGAAACAAAAGCAGCAGTAGCAACGAAGGAAAATTCAAGAAGGAAAGAATAAGAAAAGGAAGAAAAAGAAGAAGAGAAGAGAGAGAGAAAGGAGTTGGTGGAGTCAGTGGAGGGGTTCAACGGGAAATGGAGGAGTCAGAGACGAAAGTCAGCCGAAAGAGGGAGGGAAGAGAGAGAGAGAGAAAATGGGTTGTGGGTTTAATAATTATCCCAAAAAAAATCTTCCAACAAATCCTTTTTGAAATTTTCTCAATTTGTCCTCTAAAATTATCACTTTGTCCTTGACCCGAGTACCGAATTACGGTCTGACTCATTCTTATTGGGCCCTGATGGATAGCCCCCTTGGGCGCGATGCCCAACGGGCTTTGCTCAGGTCACTTCTGTTTCTCGCATCGAATTTTCGAATCTTCGATCCTTTTTTGAAATTGAAATTTTCTATGGAAAACTTGTAAAAATACGAGACGACTTCCTATGGTTTGGGTGTGAAATCCTTAAGCATTCGACACTTAAAATCGGATCATAATTCGTGGCTGAAATTGATCAATCGCAACTATAGTTTATCTTGAACCAACAGACGACTGTTAGAAATAAATTCTTCGATAACCTTTTCCATTTTGTTAGTATTCCCTATGTGATCAGGTTAGGGCGAGAACTAATTAATAAAGCATCGATGAAATCACTATTTCATAAATAACCAAATTAGGTCGAATTTTCAAGATATCACAAGTCTAGACCCATCGAGGGCCGCGACGCCCTTGACTTGGGCAAGTGAGGGTTGCCAAGCCCTCACCTGGGCTAGATCGGAAGAGGATCGCCAACCCTCACTCCAAAAACCCCAAAAAAAAGGTAAAGAGAAGGAAAAAAAAGACGAAAAAAAACTATAAAAGTTTTAAAAATTTATTAAAATATTATTTTTAAAATGTTAACTTTAGCACCGGCTGTGCCTCACGAGACAGAAGACATCCACTTCAGTAATTTCTGGCCACTTAGCCAGATGGACTGAATTGGTAAAATATAAAAATGTTTAGAACTCAGTAGGTATAATTAAAAAGTTTAGGACTAAACTGATAAAAAGACAATAGATTTATGACCTTTTTGATAATGTTCCCATTCTAGTTGGGATATGCATCTATCAATCAGCCACCCTTCTTCTGTAGATAGCAATTCGTTAACGTTCAAGCGTAGTTTTTATAGTACATAATGATATACATTGCTTGCCTTGATTCAAGTGTCTGGCAATTTATTTAATTACACTAAACAAGCAAATCGCTTTGCGCCCTTTTGTCATGGAAGCTCCAGGACAATGCTTAGGAACAACCTTTTGCGCCGAAACCAATCCGCCCTCCAGCGATATCAGACACCACCTCAAATGACCTCTGCTGTATGTTCCCGTAGATGCTGAGATCCGAGTCGGCAGGCCTCGATGCAAACGCTAGGCACACTTTTGATGGATTCACAGGAAACAACACACCGCTGGGGTCCAAGTCGACGGCAATCGGTCCCTTGAAGGAGAATGTGATCACCGGGACAGTGACCATGGTGGACCCGCTCAAGTCGTAGCAAGTGTCGAAGGGAGAAGCCAGAGCTGACATCTTGTACTTTGACATTGCCTGCTGGAAGGCCGAGCGAAGGGCGCTGTACAGGGTCGGGGGCAATTGTGTGACCGTGGTTCCCGAGTCAATGTCGTGCCAGCATTTGAGAACACGGTCGACGGAATAGGGAGCGGTTTGCCTCCGACACTGATTTCTATTATGTTGATGCCGTAGAAGATTGAACTCTGTGAGACCGTTGATATCGGCGTGAAGCGGACTGAGATGGATGTCCCGCTGCCCTTGCCGAAGGTTAAGTACCCCGTGGAGCTTATCGAAGGGGGGAGGCAATACGAGAATGATCGGCCGTATTTGGTCTTTGCTTTGTTCTAAGAGTGAAATCCGGTCTCGGGCGAGCCCCAACAACCCGGCACATCCTGTGAATCGCCCTCCATTGTTCTAACCGCACCCAAATTCAATACCGGAGATTGCATCCGTTGGTGATAATGTCAATGTTTCTGTTGCAAAGAAGCCGATGGTGAAGGACTCTTGGTCACCATACCGCAATTCGTAAACGCATGTCCAATCACTGCAGCAAGGTCGTTGAGCTGCATACCATGGAGCGACATGAAATTACAATCGAGATGAAGAAAACCTCCTAACTAGTCTTTTGTCCATTTTAATCGGATTTACTGGGTTTACCCTCCGTTTTATTGATCTATAAAATTGCTTTATGAAATAACGTCGAGACTAAACTAAGAGCTTGAATATTATTTAGTTCAACATATAGAGATTTAATTGGAATACCCCGGAATTTAAATTGAGGTTTAGTTGGTTACCAGTCCCAGAAGGAAGCTGAGAGCAAGATGGAGAAGAGCAAGAGATATTGGCATAGGACGAGGACTGAGAGGGGTCAAAGATTGGCTCGGTTTGGGTATAGCAAGACACGATGCAGGGGTCGCACTGGGTCCACGTGAGTGCACTTCCTGTGTCAAACAAGAGGGTCAGGTCCTTCTTCGGCTTGCCGAGTCCTATCGTCACCAGTAGCTCCCTCCGCCAGGACCGTACTTGGCCTGGACGCTGACGGCCGAGTCTTTTAGGTTGTCCGTGGCGTTAGTGCCAGATAATTTGGATCGGATCCACTTTGCTCTTGCAATGTCTTCGAGCAGACATTGGGTGTGCTTCACCGGTTCGCTGTTGAAAAGGGGAGAGCATGGACCGTTCTTGTGAACCAGCTTCAAGGTCGAATTTGATTAATATGAAGGGCTTTCGAACGATTAACAAAGCTTTAAAAATCAGCGTAGACAAAGGATAATGTGCATTATTAAAAAAATGATACATCTTGTAATTTTTAAAGACCGTGTCGCTATCTTTAATCCCGGGTCCACCAAGTGGGAATTTTTTAATTAGAAAAAATAATAAATCGACCAAAATAAAAATAAATTAATAGAAATCGCACTCATTGGAAGCATCATCCGTATAAAATATTTTTACATTCAATCTAAATAAGAAGGTTTCTATTTCTTTATTGCAAGACAAAATGAATGTAGGATTCTTATTAGCAACATTCTCAACGTAAAATATTTTTCAAATTTGAATGGTGCAAGAAAAATATCCATCATTTAACAAAGTGAACACAATTGTCAAAATAAAACCTCAGATATGTGTGAGTATCTTAATTTTCGTGTACAAAGTAAAAATTCATAGATATATAGGTAGATGACCACTACATTCCAGGCAAGTAATGCTTATCATTGTTCAATCAAAGTCAAAAGAGACCGATAAAATTACGAGAAAACTGATAACTTAATATGTAGGAGACACATTGTAATGTACAAATTTTCGCTTGTTGGGGTAACTCTCTGCAATCCAATTAAATTAGGTAAAATTACATGTGCGGTTGCTAATTTGACTTTCGTTGCATCTATAATAGGTGGAAATGCTTCGAGAGTACAATATAAAAAGAATCAAGTCCTACATTCGAGTGATTATTCAGAGTGTATAAAAAAAAAGTTCACGTGCAGTTATTATATTCTTATCCTTGTTGGTTTCAATTTCTTTTTGGAAGACTTAAATATGGTCCAAAATCTGGACATTTTCTATCTGAGATTCTATTCAAAGTTTGCTTCGTGTCTCCAAACTGTGTAGGTTCCCTATTCCATTGTAATTGCAGCTTGTGATAAAAAAAAAGGCACCTCTAGTCACGGGGAACAACGGTGCCGTTATCGTAGCACCACTCCATACGAGAGAGAGAGAGAGAGGCCACCGAGGTTTTGGCTCAGATGAAAATGGAGTTTGCTCATTTTGTTGTGATTTTGAATTCAGATTTCGTCGAGAACTTCAGACCTAAAATTCAAAATGATTAAATCAACAATTTTCAGAAAAACATTTTTCATAATTTTCGGAGTTCGTTTCATGGAAAATAAACTAATCATGGAAAAAGAAAGCAAAAAAGAGAAAAAATAATTAAAAATTCGAATTTTTTTGGTAATTTTCCATAGAAAATCAAATCGGATATTGAACAGTGGAAAATATTTTCTAGTTAATTTTTAGGTCGCAGTTGAGCACCGGACAATATTATTATTTTCTTGAAAAATGACTTTCTGAAAAACATTTTCTAAAAACGTCACATTTTTTTGTTAATCGAATGGAGTTTTAGTGAGAACAGACCATGGAGATGTACCTTTTGTTCCTATTAAATGAGTGGTCCAGCATTAACCATACTTCTTAACACTAGATTATTGATTTTTTTATAAAATTTATAAAGCAAATAGATGATTTAAAAAAAAGGATTGAAGGAGTAGAGACTATGATGGGAAGTGTACTTTCTCCATCGTGGGACTCTTCGAGAAGTCCATTTATCTAGGTTTATTGTATTCGACGATTTGTCTTAGATATGTGTAATAGAAACAGAATATGGAATTAATAGAGTATTTATGTGGGATCTGAATTGAAAATGCTGAACGTGCACACTTTCTTCAATTCAATTAGACCAAAGTTAAACAAATGATTCATATTGATTCGAACATTAGAAGCATTAATAGATATATAATTGACCGTCTAAGCAATTACATGCTGAAGCCTATTTTGACTTTGAAAGAGCTTAATTTAAGAGTAAATACCATGAAAAATTTTAAACTGGTACATATCTAATAAATTGACCACAAACTAATTTTTTGACCACAAAAAACCACAAACTGGTATACATGTGATAAATTTACACAAAACTAAATTTTTGACCATAAAAAATCATAAACTGATACATCTGCAATAAATTTACCCTCCGTTAGATTAGATTAATATCACGAAAAATCACAAATTGATAAACTTGTGACAAATAAAGGGGTAAAACTCTAAACTAGTGCATCCATCAACTGTCACATGTCATCAAACTCCATAATTTAATGGTAAGATTTAACGGAAACTAACGGAAGATAAATTTATCACATATGTATTAGTTTGAAGTAGTTTGGGGTAAATTTATCACAAGAGTATCAGTTTGAGGTTTTTTTTTGTGTTAAACCTTTATTTAAGCAACAAAATAAATAAATAAATTGCACTAGAAGTCTCTTGGTTGTCAGTTCACAAATGACGATTTTGCACATCACCACTTGACAATCTGAGTTTGTGCTTTCAACGACACTCCATGCGAATTCATGCAAAAATCTAGAGAGAGAGAGAGAGAGAGAGAGAGAGAGAGAGAGAGAGAGAGAGAGAGAGATGACCTTTGGAAGTTGAAGCTTTGCAATCTGGAGAAGGGAAAGGAGAGCTGACTGCGAGGGTGATCTCTTTAGCTCCATGGACAATGCAGCCCTTCTTGGTTGAGCACAAAAGGCAAAGGAGAGACACGCAGAGCAAGATCTCAATGAGGAAAGAGCTGCCATCATTGTCGTCGTTTGTATTGACACATAATTTTTAGATCATTTTTTTCATATTTTCAAAAATCTCAAAATTAGGACTAGGAATCTTGGCCAAGCCTATAAACCTATTTATAAACCAAAAAATAATTTTTTAGCATTTTCCTGCATTTTTCCTTAATTTCTTATAGTCAAAATAAGTGAGAAAATCAAGAAAAATAGCAAATGGAATCAGGAAATTTCATAAAAATAGTCATTAGTCTAATTTTAAATCCAATTTCATGAATACATCATCAATTTTAAAAAATCTCAATCGAGTATATGTTTTTCCCAAAATTGGGCAAAATCAAACCCGAATTGAACAAAAAAATGCAATTAAATTTTTTCTAGTCATTTTTAAGTCATAGTGTCTTCACAATAAATGATTTTGAGACCTTGAATTACATAATGGTCATTCCAATTGCACAATTTGACATAAAAATAAAAAATTTCCAAAATTTAATTGAAAATTAAAGATTTTGAACTCAAATTGGGATTCATGCCCAATATGAAATTGTTGAACCATAAGACCATCATTTCTAGAGTTCATCAAATTCAATTTTGGCATCAATTTTGCCTAATCAGGTCCTTAGGATATCAAATTGAATAAAACCCTATTAACCCGAATACAAAAATGTGAAAATCTTAGACATAATTATAATAAAAATTGGGAACAATCACATATTTGGGTTCAAAATGTGATGATGAATTCAATTTTGGGTTTTAATTTGAAAACTGGGTCAAAATTGCACTTAATTTGCAAATTTAGACCAACTCGGGTTTGCCGGGTCGAACGGGTCAACCTGACTCGACCTGGGTTGTTTATCTTCCTTACTTGGCTCACTCAAGGTGCAATAAACCTAGAAAATATCTCCCGTGTCTTGAACTTTACCGACTTCTCCCGATCAATATAAGACGTGAAAATCAAGCGTGCTAGCTGGAGAACCTCCAGATGGCGTCGGAGATTGGTTATAACCGATTCTAGGTCAGTGAATAACAAAATTGAAGCGGGAAAATTGATCATCAAAAATGAAAAAAACCTTGAACATTGAAGAGAAGCTGTTCAACGAAATTTCTGAGAGAGAGAGGAGAGTGAAACAAGCGAAACTAAAGAGAAGGATCTAGAGAGAGGGGGTCGAGAGTCCTTTCACGAGTGTTCAGTGCCGTCATGGACGGCGAAGCACCAGCAAATCGTGGATTGGCCGTAACTCTCCCTCGATTGTTTCGGTCAAAAGAGCTAGTCGAGAAGCTTTGAAAATCAAGCTTGACCGGCGCGCTCAGAGCTCTTCCAGCAAGGCCAAGACAACTAGCTGGAAGTACAAGTGTCAGGGAACAACCCTATAGGCACGGATCAATTCAACAATTTGTTCTAATCATTGAACAAAGAAGGTAAATATCACTCATGATCATGTTTTTTTTTTTTTTAGAATTCCAGAATAGTGTTTTAGTTTGTTTGTGCATGTTTTTCTATGGTTTTACTATATTAGGTGCATAAAATGTGTTCTAATTATGTTTTACTTGGTTTGATTGCATTTTTTATTGGAAAATACGCATAAAATGTCTCGATTGCTCGTTAAATCACTTCGCTGGAGATCGAGAATCCTCGCCGGAGTGTCGCAGTGGCCTTAGGTCATTCAAGTTAGTATCCCTTGATCTTTGCTTGATGTTTTGTTAGTGATTAGAATTGGTGTAGATGGCTAAGGTGATTAGAATAAGGATTTAAAGATTCGAAAAGCTTGTTCTAGTCAGTGGCGACTTAGGGTTTTTGAATCGGTTTTTTGCCGGTCAATAGTAGTCCATCGGTGTAATGGCAAAGTTAAATTGATAATAGATGATTAAGACAATACTCAGAACCTAAAACAATGAAAAAAAAAAACTCACTGGAAGGTCGTAAGATTTTGATCGAAAGTCATAGCCACGAAAACACTAAACTGCAGTTCATGTCCATTAGGTGTTCGATCAAATGCCTCAATGAAAAAGGCATTAAATGGCACCATTTTTGGCTCTGGGTTCGCCGGAGAAGACGATTAGCGACCGGCGTCGGCGACGCTCGATTTGGCCAAGCCGAATTGGGTTGAACCGGGCCGGTTCGGTTCGTTTCCCGGTAGGAAAATTTTTAAAAAAGTAATAAATAAATAAAATCTAAAAAAATTAAAAAAATCACTCAAAAAATTCAAAAAAAATTCATAAAAATAAAAAATTCAGAAAAATAAAAATTCACAGATAAATTCAAGAAAAAAATATAAAAAATAAAAATTATAAAATTCATAAAACTCAAAAATATTTTGAAAATTCATATAAATTTAGAAAATACAAGTAAAAAATGTGAAAAATTTAGAAAATCAAGAAAAAATTGAAAAATTGGAAAATTCAGAAAAATTTTCAAAAAATCATAAAAAATCAATTCTCGATTAATGAAATTTTCGAAAAAAAAGAAAAAATTCAAAAAATTCAAAAAATTTTAAAATTCACAAAATGGTCCAAAAACACTATGGCCAACCTTAGAAAGTGAGATTTGAATTTTTAGAAGTGCCCAAGTGACATTTTTAGAAAATCCCAAATTCAGGGGTTGTAACCCCTAAAAAACCCTAAAACCCTAAAAAAATATAAATCATGAAATGAATAAGCTTCTAGAGCTTCATTAGGGTTTGAATGTTTTGATTGATTTTCATTTTTAGAGACCATTTAGGATTGATTGATCTGATTGACATTGATTGTACATTTAATACTTGTTTGGTTCTTTTTGCGATTAAAATGGATAGAATTAATGAGTAAGTCTCGTAAATTTGCATGACACGTTAGGCACTGTATCGTTCTTAGGTATTGAAAGAGTGTTAGGGATCTCGATTCGAAATCAATAACGTAACCAAGTACCCGTACTCAGAATCTCTAGTTCGTAGAATTGTGGTATTTCTCCCCGTACCTCGATTAAGTTTCTAGTCTACCTACCAATAGTGACTAGTGGCGACTCCAAAACCACAAACTTAGATTAAATAGGAAATTACCTTCTGCTGTCACGTGAGATATGATTTAGGAGAGACCCTTACACGAAAATATCTCTTTAGCTCGTAAATCTCGAAACCCCCCGAAAAAAAGAGCGCGGCACGACAAGCTTGGCAACTCCGCTGGAGAAAGCCTTTTCTAAGTGGACTTAAGCCTAGATAGAACGATATGCTTGTGTTTTGTGCTTGTAAGGATCTCAGGTACGTTCCGCTAACAATAGTGTTAAATGGTTTTGCAGTCGGGTGGTATAAATGGTGTAGTCTTTGCTAACTCTTATTTTGCAGGATGGTGTTGGGATTGAATGTGGTTTAAATGAATTTTAGAAGTGCTGTTTGATTATTAATTGCTATGCATGACTTTAAGTTGCTTTAGCACTACACCATTAGTACACACCACCCGTGGCCTAACCCCGGCTACATTTAGGATTATCCTTAAGAGGTATGTGTTTAGGCGAAACTATTGGCCGATTGCTCATGGGATAGTTTAAATATAATACCGATCACCTAGGTAGAATAATATTTCATTACTTTAGGCTGATTGCCTATTGGAATGGAATTCTTTGTCCATTAAGGTGATAACCTTGAGCCTTTAGCATATCCTACCCTTTTAGGTATGAAAACTTCACTCATTGCATTCGCTTGTCTATGTGGTTGGTATACCTAAAACCAAACAAAAATGTCATGGTAAGTAAGTATCATTCCATTCCATTCTTTTACAATTATGCATGTTGGTTGGCATTTTTTTAAAAAATGCCTAGATGACATTCAATGTTTGGTCTAAATGCCCTTTCATTTTAGAATACATTTTAGAATATATGATTAGGATGCCATACTCCATTTGACCATTCTTTCATTTTTAGATGAAATTTATAGGTCCATGGCAGATTTTCCATGTAATTCAAATGCTTCTTTGTTCATTTCAATGTATTCAAAGTTGTAAACCATAGTTTAGGACTTTATGGTCTAAATGGAGTATGACAGAATGGGCATTTACATCACATATTGAATTTGTCCATAATGTCAACTATGTGCTCTTTTAAGATTTTAATGGATTCAAAATGACATTTGCATTACTTTCGTGACATGCAAGTGTACTTTACCACCGTTTTACCTCAAAAGGACATATAATTGAAATGGGGACATTAAAATCAACTAGTAATCCATGGTGAATAATAATTACTTTCTTTTACATGTTTTAGATCGAAATGGGGAAACTAGACATGCAAGTCATTCCTATTCCAAGGAAGGAGCTTTTGGCATGGTAGGTAAACATGACAAAGGACAACAAAGCATATGTAAGGGAAAAGCTCGAGTATTTATTCAAGCTCATTAACCTGGAGTACCAAGTGAGTCTAATCCAAACATTATCCCATTTTTTGGAAGTTACCATTGCCACATTTCAATTGGGTGAGCATGAAATGGTACCCACACTAGATGAATATAAAGCAATCATTAGGATTGATTTTGAGTCAATAACCGTTGAGCCCCTAGTTGGATTGAAACCCTAGTTGGATTGAAACCCACAAGTGTTATAGCTGAATTTTTAAACTTGAAGACTCAAGTGGAAAAGTTGATCAAGTTGAATACTAGGAGATTTCCTCTATCTTACTTGGTGGACAATTACTCTAAATTGTCGAAAGAAACGGGAAACACTTCCACGAGGGTTTTTATTCTGGCCTTCTTCGGATGCGTTTTATTCCCCGCATCAAGGATGGGATTAAATCCTCTCATTGCGGTAAATGCTAGGCAAGCTTGCCTAAAATAGGACTTCTCCAATATGCTCTTGGTGGAGACCATCATTTCACTGAATAAATACCAAAATCAGCAAAAAGGTATACTTCAAGCTTTGGTGGAGTTACTTTCTATGTGGTTTATTTCCCATATTCGACCTTGGAAACGTTATATGCGCATTCGAGAGATTGACTCATCTACCAACCCCATTGAGAAGTATTTGAAACTTCAAGACAAAATGCCAAAGTACTCTTTTCATGAGTGGGCAAACTTCATTAGAGCATTAACTCTCAACCAGCTTCAATGGAGGATTCAATGGCCAAAGATAACGAAAGCTCAAATTACTACCGAAGATGGTAATTTGGTGCCTTTGCTTGGATTGACCGACAAAATTGCTTATTACCCACTAAGAGTCATACGACAATTCGAAATGGTTCAACAAATTCCACCTATTTGGCATCCTGAGGAGTTCACATTTGAGATACCACAAGAACCTATACAGAAAAAGAAAAATAAAGAGCTACGAATAAGGGTTGATGGGATTGTGAATTCCTTGAAGAAATCAATCTAGCAAATAGTACAATCGCCTGAAGATTTGGAAGGAGAAATGAAGCTCTTTTTGGCATCCAATGAGTACATAATGTGGTTGAAGGCTAAGCGACCAATTGACGTCGAACCCTATGTACCTTTGAGTGTTACTACTCATTCTAATGAGTTGTACATCCTAAAGTACATTGTGTCAAGCATGCCAGGTGTAGAGCCATATGTTCCCAAGGAGGTTGTAATCGATGTGGAAGAATGGGAGACACGAGTCAAGGAATATGAAGAAGCTGAAGCTACCTTAACTAGCAAGAAGCCTAGACTTATTTAAGCTAGTATTCCCCTATTTTGATGAATAGCATTGTAATAAAAATTTTCAAAATTGAAACAATTGTTTAATGAAGTTTCAAAGTATTTTTTGTAAAGAATCACCATAAATTACAATTCTTTGAATTTTATGATTCCTTGAGAAAGACATTGATGATGAATTTTATATAAAGTTAAGTCTTGTATGAAATTTCTTATCTTTGACAATCTCATGAAACCATACAATTAAAAGAATGTAGGGTTTCATGATCATTTTACTATGCTGATATCGGGTCTTTTTTTGGCAAAATAGGTTATTTAGCAATAGAAGATAAAAGACCTCAAACTTGCTTACAAGTTAGAATGGTGGAAGAAGAAACCTGTGTTCGACTAGCTGAAGTCGAGAATCAAATGACCCAAATGGTCGCAATGATGGTAGAAATGAAAGCTTTTATTCTTACATCCCAAGGACAATATCCTACTACTCTAAATGTGGGAACTTTAAATGCAATCGAAACACCGATTGAAAACCTAGTCAGAAACAAAGAATCGATTTAAGAAAATCCTCTAAAGATTACGCCTGAGATGGTAAATTTGGAAGAGGATGATTAAATCAAGAAGACATCCAAAACAAAAGATGAAGAAGAGGCCAAGAGATTGGCCAAAATTAAAGAATGCTAAGCAAGTCAAGGCTATGAGCTTCAAAGATTCGATAAGTTCTCGCTGTACGCAAAGGTGGTTATTCTAGAAAACTATAAGGAACTAGAGTTCATGAGCAAGTATGATGGCACTAGTTGTCCCAAAAGCCATTTAAAGTATTATCTCCATAAGATGGCAAGATATTCGGACAACACGCCACTTCTTATTAGCACATTTCAAAATAGTTTGAGAGGAGCAGCCCTCACATGATACATAGTCCTCGACATAGAAGACTTCGCTGAATTAGATCATTTGGCGGGATAATTTCTTCACCAGTATAAGTTTAATGTTGAAGTACTCCCAACTAGAGAAGATCTCATCAGAACTGAGAAAAGGAAAAGTGAAGGGTTCAAAGCCTATGCTCGGAGATGAAAAGCTGTTGCCTCACAAGTAAAGCCCACCATAAATAAAAACGAGCTCATTGAGCTCTCTCTAAAATCATTGCCAATTGAGTATTATGACAAGCTTCATGTATTAGGCTGTCAAATATTCACCATGTTGGTAAAGGTTGGTGAGAGAATTGAATAAGGATTGAAAGAGAAAAAGGCTCAAGAAATAGCGACACGAAGGTCTTACCCTAAGAAAAAAGACAAAGAACCCATCCGAGAAGTGTCTATGGTGTCTAGCCCAAATACTCATCAAGCATCATTTTCAAGGCAATCAAATGTCACTTAGAAAAACCCAAGGCAATTCTAGTCAAATAAAAGACCCGTAAGGCAATACACACCGTTGCCTCGACCCCTATCAAAGCTATTATCAATACTTTTAGAAAAGCATTTGGTGGCCAAGGAAGTACCGAGAGAAAATTCTACGAGATTTTCTGGGTACGATGAATCAAAAACCTTTACCTATAACATGGGAGAAAGGGGACATGATGTAGATAAGTATCCCACTCTAAAGTACAATATTCAACAGCTCATTGACAAGAAGATATTGAACTTCCAAGAGCCTGAGCCAAATGTGCATCAGAATCCTTTTCCTGAGCACGATACAGTAAACATGATCAAAGATGAAGAAGCAATGGTCGAGTCTAATAATGAAGATGAATATGAAATCAAGATTAAAACTTCTCGATTAGGAGATGCCCACTTTTGTCAAGAAGCACTCCTAAAAGGCGAGATTGTAGACAACTTAGGAGAAGACTCTAGAAAATATAACTTCCAAGTGAAATATACCCCACTGCCATGGACATTCAAAGATGAAGTTATTGTGCCTGATGGTTGGGGTGATATGGACGATAAAACTAATCTTAAGGAGAAAACCCTGTCTAAGAAGGAAATGCTCCTAGATGAAATAGATAAGGATGAAAAGGAAAGAGAAAAAGTCCGATAGGGTGAAAGGCGTTTCACCCAGAAGTCATCTACTGAAGGAAAAATCGTAGGCTTACTCGGTCAAGACAGTGGTAAATATAATTATCATGTAAAATATATTCCACCACCATGGGCGTTAAAAAATGAAGACATTGTATTGGACGGATGGGGTGGCATGGATGAAGTCCTAATTAGCCAATTAAGTCTCGAGGAGAATGAAGATTGGGAAGAGAAAAAGAAGAAAAAGACTCGCCAAGGTGATAGGCGATTTATTCGAAAAGCATGAAGACAAGGTGAAGTTGTCGATTTTTTGGAACAAGATAGTAGCCGGTATAATTACCGTGTCAAATATACACCTCCTTCATGGGCATTCAAGAACGAAATGATCACACCTGATAGCTGGGGTGAAATGGATCTGACGAAGCCAATAGAAGCATGGTATCCATGATTATAACATTTCTAATCAAGCTTGATGAGGTAGATAAATATAAAGAGGAAGAAGATCCTGTCAAACCAATCACTATCCAACTTTCTATTGATTAGCTAAGGATCAAAGAAGAAGAAACACGGCCTGTGATTATCACTCCCTCCAAAAGAAAAGTTTGATACTAAGTGTGTACCTTGGGATTTCTCTCCCAAAGAAGTTGATGCCATAACCCGATCAGAGAGATGCAATGTCCCGAAGGAAAGTGAACACGAAAAGAAAGGAGTAACCGAAGAAGATGTCAAACAATTGTTTTCAATCATGAAAGCGAGTGAATTTGAGGTAATTGAACAATTAAGGAAGATGCCGGCACAGATTTCTCTATTGGATTTCTTCAAGACTTTAGAAAGCCACAAATTGGTGCTTATGAAGCTTCTCAATGAGGTGCACGTCCCGGAGACGATTAATGAAGTACAATTGGAAGACTTTGTTGGCACTATTCTTCTAAAAGATCAAATTGCCTTCTATGATGAAGATTTCCCAATTGACGGGCATTCCCATAATAAGGCTCTATATATTGCCGTCAGATGCCGGGGCAAGGAGGTGTCACAGGTGCTGATCAATAATGGTTCCACACTTAATTTGTGCCTACTAAGCACACTACATTACTTGGGGATTAGCGAGGAACTCATTAAACCTTCTAAAGTAATTGTGCATTGGTTTGATGGAATAGAAAAGGACGTTATCGGTGATATCAAGCTCGAGGTGAACATAAGCCCTATACCTTTCTTGATTGACTTCCAAGTAGTGGATATTCCGAGGACTTTCAACTTATTACTCGAAAGACCTTGGATTCATATAACTGGTGCCATTCCTTCAAGTCTCCATCATAAGGGCAGGTTTGTCATTAATGGTAAAATGATCACTGTACACGGGGAGACAAATTTCACCACCTACAAAGAGAGTGCAATACCGTATGTCAAACCCAAAGTGAAAGAAGAACCAAGTTATCACTCCTTTGAAATGATCTCAATGGTGCAAATTCCTGCCAGTTGCATCATAGAATCCCCGGAATTTTCAACATCATCTATTATGTCTGGAAAGGTGTTATGCCAATATGAATTTACTCCCGGTAATGGTTTTGGATCAAAATCCCAAGGAATCAATGAACTTATCACTCCTTTTGTTACAAGAATGAAGTACGGAGCAGGTTATATTCCAAATAACTCAAAGGACCACCATGGAGGCTAAGGTCGAGGTCGAAAGAACCATGGAGGCTGTAGAGGCCGAGGTGATCACCTCATTAATCCATCCATATGGAGGGCAAAGCTAAAGAGCTTCCCTATCATTATATCCACATTAAGAAAACTTTTCCTAGACCTTCCAAGCTACTTCAAGAAGAAGACCTACATGCAGAGGAAGAATCTATTCTACCAAGTTTATTCAAAGAGAATACCATCAACGTTATCATAAAGGAGGTAGAAGATACCTACGCACTGGAGTAGGAAGATTCTCTTGAACTTTTGCTATAAGTTTTTTCCCATTGCATTTTGTTGATCACAATTTCAAATTTCTTTTGATTTCATTTGCAATTTCAATTCAATTGCAATTTACATTCCCTTTTATATAGATGTAAAAACTTTTTTTTTGTCTTAATAAAAAGCACCAACTTTTACTCGAGTTCCAAATCCGATCCCTGTGATGTAAAACTTTCAAGTTGTTCGAGCCAGATTTGTGAGTTAAGTGAAAGTTGGTAATTTTTTATGAAATAAAAAAAATTCGGGCAAGAATTATCACTTAAGATAAAGTTAGTACTTTTTTTTGGAATTAGGTCATATATAGTGTGTTTGTTTGAGACATTTGTGTATGATCACTTGCTTTACATATACTACAAAAAAATAAGGATTTAGCCACAGAAAATTAGCGACGAATAATTTTTCGTTGCTAATTTTGCCAAATCGAGTGATTTTTTTTTAGCCTAAGTCCTCTTTAAATTTTCAAAAAAAATTCAAGTTGTCCCCAGTGGAGTCGCCAAGCTGTCGCAACCTAAAAAAAAATCGGGTTTTCCGATCTTAGGCTAATGGCTTACTAGATCAATTAAATTGACTAACCTAGCGCGAGTTCTCCCAAACTCTACCAAATCGCAACTTACGTCCAATTGTGAGCATGCAAATATTTTCAATGGGAGTCGCCACTAATCATTTAAGGTAGGTTAATTAGAAACTTAAATAAAATAGCGGGGAGTACTATTTTATTTCTACGAACTAGAAATTATAGATTCGGGGATTTGTTACGCTAGATTCCCTAACGCCCTTTCGGTACCAATTTCAAGAAAAATACTCAATTTGACAATTGTGATAAATCCTGATTTAGAGTTCAAAGCTGCAGAATTTTTTTTTATTTTCATTTATTTAAATGAAAGCTACCCATATGTAATGACGTACAAAAATTGATAAGTGATTAATGTAACCGAACAAGCAAACTATATGTCATGCGACGACGTGACCTATTTCTAATGATGGGCATATTATTTTTTTTTGTATTTTTTTAATGAAATTCGGAATAAAAAATTCCAATTATCTAAACATGCAATTTTAAACTAAAGAAATTAACCTATTCTAGAGTAATCTTTTGGTATTTTCTTTATCAAAATTTGAAATTATAATCAAGTAAAAAAATATAACCGCTAAATCTTTCGAATTAAGTCTCGATCTGAAGCCTGACAGATCGATCCTAAAATTCGAAATACCCGCTATGGAAATAACTCTATCTAAAGCCTGATAGGTAGATTTATTTCTACGTGTGCGCTTGCGGATTAGAAAATTTTCCTAATCGATTATATCTTGAAAAATTTAGATATCTCAAATATCTTGGATATATTCAAAGGATTTTAAAAATTCTAAATACTATCCAAATTTGACAGGTAATAGATATCCAAGATTTAAAAAAAAAAAGAAAATAAATCCTAATTGAAATAATGCCTATTATTCAAATATGTAAGGATAGATATTAATAAGCATGAATTAGGCAACAAAATATTCAAATCAAATCAGGATAAGATAATAACCTGATTTGCATATTTCTTTCCAATTTTGAATTTGCAGCGGATCGGGATTGCAGATCGAGATGGTGACCGGTGGTGCGGCGGTGCGACGTAAGGAGCGATGGCGACGGTAGGCTCACTCACGATCGTGGTTGGCATGGTGGAACGATGGCCTACGGTGGTCCTCGCAACTTTCGGGAAAATTTGTTGAAACTCGCTAAGTTGCGGTGATGGTGGTGAGCTCGCTTAATGCCGACGGGGATCTCTTGGATTTGTGGTGGGTGCGACATAGAGAAAAGGAATAGCAACGTGCGGGGCTGTATGTTGAATATGTGCAATGAGTGAACACGTCAGAGTGTGGTTTGTCCTCACGCCTGAACTTGGACTTCCAACCTCACCATATTGGCTTTGACATCTTGCATGTCAACGTAAACATTTATTCTTCATGCAGTGAGTGAAAGTGTCCCCCTCAGCCAATGGACACGTAAAGTGCTCTCCCGATTGAGAACTCTGTCTTGGCCTTGAATTCTTCTCCTTCGTCTGTATGGTGCGGCTTCTCAATTCTCTCAAAAATTGCTGACCTCCAGAATCAGTAGGTTTAGGCTTTAATTTAATTATAAGTGGGCTGAATTAATTTGGGCTTCTCTTTAATTAGGCATAATAGGTTAATTTAAGTTCAAATTATGACAACCAAGCCCTTTTGCGTGTGATTTTTGGCCCATGCTTTCCGAGTGAGCCGAGTCTCATTCGATGCCCGAGCTCGATTTACATGATGAATTTTAAGATCGCTTAACACCACCAATCCGATGAGAAATGCAGTTAATCTATATTAACCTAAACTTTATGCTATGCGATTTGTAATATTTTTGTTCAGGAGTTAAAATTTAATCCCTAATTTTCTATGCAATTAACCACTAAATGATGCGCCGAAATTTAGGTGTTAACAGCTGCCCCTCTTTGAGTGGAGGCTCGCAGAGGTTTCGCTTAAAGACTGAGACCTAAATTTAAACTATGCAAAATGATGATTTTTTTTTAAATGCAATGATGCATGATATGCAAACAATAAAGAATGTAGGCTAAGGTTTCTCACTTCGTGTAGAGCGGTGAAAGAGCCTTACATACGGATCGCACAAAAAGCGTCCAAGTGAGGGAAAGCTTTATAATGCTTTGACTTCCCTCGATCTTCAAACTTCTGGTCCATTGGAAGTAAGGTTCTCGAGGTACTGGATTGCCTATCTGTTACCTGTAGTTTCCTACATATGCGAAATAGCGCATGATGTAAAGAAAGAATGGGATGTGTCGTCCATACCATTGGGCAATCACTAAAAGGATCATGTCACCTCTTCCATTGGATGAACATGAAATGAGGTGTGCCGCATACTTCACTTAGCAACACCAAATGAGAAATTATGGTGCCCGTATTTCTTCAGGCAAACATGAAATGGGGTGTGCTGCCAGATCCACTTAGCAACACCAAATGAGATATTATGCTGCCTATCCTACTGGGCGAACATGAAATGGGGTGTGCCGCGTACTCCACTTGGCAACACCAAATTAGAAACTATGCCGCCTGTCCTACTGAGCCAACATAAAATGGGGTGTGCCACGTACTCCACACCAAATGAGATATTATGCTGCCTGTCCTACTAGGCGAACATAAAATGGGGTGTGCCGCGTACTCCACTTGGCAACACCAAATGAGAAACTATGCCGCTTATCCTACTGGGCGAACATAAAATGGGTGTGCCGCGTACTCCACTTGGCAACACCAAATGAGAAACTATGCCGCCTATCCTACTGGGCGAACATAAAATGAGGTGTGCCGCGTACGCCACTTGGCAACACCAAATGAGAAACTATGCCGCCTATCTTACTGGGCGAACATAAAATGGGGTGTGCCGCGTAATCCACTTAGCAACACCAAATGAGAAACTATGTCGCCTATCGTACTGGGCGAACATAAAATGGCGTGTACCGTGTACTCCACTTGGCAACACCAAATGATATATCACCTGTTTTACTTGGCGAACATATGAAAAAGTTCATGTCTCACATTGTGGGAAAAGAGAAACGATGAAGAATAATTGGTAGACATATCTGATTTCTTCTTGTGTTATAAAAATGGCAACGCCAATTGCATTGCACGTGTTTTTAACTGAGAAAAGGTTAAAGCAATACATGCGTAGGGGCAGAGAAAACATAATTCATGAATCTGCTTGCATTACCAAACTTCACTGGGGAATTTATCAATAAGAACAACCGTTTTGTCCTTTTGACAATTTGATCACATTAAATGAGAGACCTTCAATAAAAAATGACTTTCTACTCACTCTCAATGAGAGGCTTTTGACCCGACTTTTGATGCGGGTATAAGAATCACACAAACTCTCCTCATCATGCTTGACAAAGGTTTGGATATTCTTAAAATCAGTATGGCTTTGCCAATCTAAGAGGTCTTTATAAGGACTAAAACGTGGGTTTGGTCAATGGCTTAGCAAAAGAGACTTTTCTAGTCGAGGCTATTGAAAGAATTGATATTACCAGCTGCTCCGGGTTTACAAGTCAGGAATGCTACAAAAATGAGATGGAAAAATCTTGCTTGCACTTCTTCGAGCAACATTTATAAGCATTTGAAACTCTACGTTCACTCAAGTGCCCTATTCTGAAGAGACTTCGGTAAGAGTTGTAACGTAGGTTCGGGTAGGCTTGAAATGAATGGCCTTATTTCATCAAAGGGGAGGTATTATGAACATGGAACTTGGTGATCATCCAATCATGCTACTGGTACCATTGATCTATTTATGGCAATTTCTCTACAAACAAACCTTCAAATGGTCTTTTCTTTGAAGAATGATCTTGCATATAGATTCAGTTCTTTCTGAAGCCTTTCTTTCTCTCTAATTTTTCTCTCTCCTTTTTTTTTGAGAGAGATTTTCTTTTTGAGCGATTTTTCGAGAGAGAGAACTTCGATTTACTGGAGTCCTTTTGCATCCTTCCTGATGAATTTTCTTTCGAGCTCCCATTTGCCTCAAGTCACCTTGAACTTACTTTGAGATGATTTCATTTGCTTTCACAGGAACGATCACCAATCAGGTTGAAATGAATTCACCACTCAAATTGGGTATGCAAAGGGTATAATGTGTAGGGATATAGAAAGAAATGCTCTTCGTCATATCTAAGGCACTCGAGCTAACACAGAATTTACATGCAATAAATATATTTGAAGATTGATGCAAGTAAAAGAAAGAAAATTCTAACCATTTTGAACTTTCTAAGAAATTGCCCTGGTATAGGGTTGTTCTTGACAGGGGTAAGAAATGAAACTCCGTTCAAAGGGGTAAGCAAATGATAACCTATAGTGTTTAGATAGAGGAAATGAATGCCTCTCATCATTTTGGACGTCATACTTTCCGTGAGATAATCCTTTACCTTGTCAGTACGGAATTTTCACTCAACTCGCACTAGGGATTATTATTAAGGATGTGTATGGACAGACTTGCCTTTCGTCATCTTGAAGTCTCTCATGCAATATGATTGCTTCATTAGGACAGAAACAGATTGCTAAATCAAAAGCCTTCCTCAAACAAAGCTTAGTAACATCAATTTATTCATAAAATTCAACTTGATACTTGATAGAAATAAAGTCAGAATTAGTACAAATCAAGTGTAATACTTCTTCACAGAATCAAAATTAACTGGACTGAAAAAAAAACACGACCATCCATCTTGGGCAAAATCAAAGCACCTCCTAGAAGGACTTTCTTTGCAATGTATGGGTCGTCATAATTTGGGGCGAATTTTCCTCCGGGAACAGGAAAGTCCGGGAGTACATTCCTCAGGGCTAGATCATTTACCTTGAAGTGTTGTTGACGTACTTTTTGGTTGAAAGACTTACCTACTCATGCGGCAATTGGATCGGGCATTTCGTCTCACTCTTAGGGGGATTTGCCCTTCTCTTCACTTCTTTGGGTTCTCCGGAATGACTCAGGTTTACGATGACAGTTTTATTTGATGTGAGGACTTTGGAGCCTTTCATGCCGCTCTAGATCATGCTGAATGTTTGAGGAATTATCGAGTTTGTCGGTGTCATTGGGATCAAGCTCAGCTGCACATAATTCATCAGATTGGATAGTTCACATACCCTCACGTGTCACAAGATTGTCCCTGAAACATAAAGTAAGGGATTCAGAAGGACAAATAGGGGTAAACATTGCATTTTTTCTTAAAATTTTCTCTTCTTTTAAATTTTTTTAAGAAGGTTTTAACACGAGGGAGCATGAAGAAGCCTAGGCCTCAGAATTCTCCTTGGACTATATTCTTCTTTTATCGGTTGGATATCATCACCGGGCTGGTTTGATGTACCTCAACATGCCCTCAAAAAATGAAAATAATTTGTAATTTCATTGATTATTACTGAATGAATTACATTTATTGGAGTAGAAACCAGGACAATAAAGTCATAGAAATGAAAAATCCTAAAAAGCAGCTCCTGAGACAGGGCAAGTCCTAGAAAGCAATAGAAATTCCTACGCAGGGGAGTGTGCGAAAAAAGTAAAGGTGTTACTCTCGCGGGCCAGTGCCCATTTCATCCGACGATCCTTCCTCGATAGCTCCAATGAGCATGTTATTGAACAGAGCAGTAATTCCCTCCATCACATCATCAGGATCTTCTGTCACTGGAGGTATTAGATCATCCATACCTCCTCATCTATCGGGGACGATATCACGCAGGTCAATATAGAAGCTCGGGGGAGCCGAATATTTCACGTAGTAGTCGAACTTGCCGCTCGGTTGTCCTAGGGTGTCAATCACCTTCTTCTCTTCATGTATCATGCTTGCATGACTCGGGGATGTGGTCTGGATGTTTGGAACTATGAGAAGATCATCTCAGCCTTGGTAGAGCCATGAAGAACGAAATGTTGATGCCCCGGTATCTAAGAGGTCCTAAACCTTGTGCTTTAGATCAACATCGTACAATTATGAAACCATCTTGTCACTTTCATAAGCGTAGGGCTGAGGTGATGCCAGGACTAATACTTCAGAAGCATCGGGTATAATGATCCCGAGGTCATTGTTAGAGGCGTCCTCAAGAGGGGGCATGTTAGGATCCAACTTGTTCATCGGTCATCATTGCGAGTTCTTCATTCCAATCAATGATGACTTGAGATATAGCGGCCACTACCCCGAATTCATCTGCTGTCTCAATCATTCCCTCTCTTACTAACTCATCCACTTTCTTTTCTATTTCACCGAATGACACCACTTCACTAGTCGAAAAATAACCAGCTCGGACTAAAGCATCGAACATATCCTCGAAAGGGACCCTCAAGCCTTGAACCTGCTTGACTCCCCGGCCAAGGACAACATTTGTACTGCTCGAATGATCAGGGAGTGGATTGTTCTGCACATTGGGCTTACCAGCTGGTTGTAGTGCAAATGCTCCAATTTCAAGTAGATCCTACACTCGATGTTTAAGCACTTGGCAATCATTTGTCGAATGCCTAACCTCACCTCTATGGTAATCGCATTTCTTCGACAAATCATACTTTGCATAGCCAGCAGCATTAGATCTTTGTGGCTCTGAATTCAACAAGTTCTTCTTTCTTAGCACCGCTAGTACCTGAGATAATGTCCTGAGAAGTGGAGTAAACTGGCGGGATTTGCGCTGTTAACGTAGGTCCTGCTGGCCTTGCCGTCCATAAGAGGTCATTTGCTGGGTGCTAAATTATAGCTTCGGGGCCTGAGCTGACGTCTTCTGCATATAGGTCATGTTGACTTAGGGGACATGCTCTTTGTCCTTCTAGTAAATCTCTTGCTTGATGAACCTGACTCATTATACCATCCTTTCTTGAGCCCGGTCTCAATCTCCTCACCCATGGCTATCAGCTAGCCAAAAGATTAGGCTGCCGTTACTAACATTCGTGAACGAACCGGCTATGGTAGAGTGGACATGGACAACTTCATTAAGTCACGTTCTGAGGGTTCATGCACGATTTGCCCTGCCACGTTCCTCCAACGAGCGGCATACTCCTTTAGAGTCTCGCCCTTTTTCTACTCAGCTCTCTTCAGGTCTTCTCTTGTAATAGTGACATCGATATTGAACTTTAAGTGCTTGACGAAAAGGTTTGTCACCTCTTCTCACGAGTCTTTCCGGTTGATCTGGTGGTTAGAATACCACCTCATTGCATCATCCTTCAAGCTTGCTTAGAAGGTTTGGATCATTAGGGGTTTGTTAGACACATATCTATTCATGAGCCCCTGGTACATATCGATGTACTGAATTGGGTTTGAGGTACTATCGTACTTTTCAAAGGCTGGCATCTTGCATTTATCGGGCACTTGGACTCGGGTAAAAATGGACAAATCAACAGGTGAAACACTTTGAGTTCCTTCCACTTCACGTAACCTTTGGTTGAGTTTGGCCAACAACTTGGCATTCTCATCGTTGGGGGGTGAATGAGGAATAGGGACCGACGGAGAAGCACTAGTGTCGATCAAAATGGCATCATCCAGTTGAAGGGTTGGATTAGTGTTTACTGCAAGAGATTTGTCAAGGCGGAGGCCTTGACGGGTTGGAGGTGGAATCTCCGATTGGGAGGCAACATTGATATGCTGCTGCTTGGCCATGAGATCACTCATTATTTTGGACATGGCAACCGCGATTTGCTCATTGATTGTATTCATGTGTTCTTTCAGCTTTTCGTCAATCATGGCCGCAATCTCGGCTTGATTGGCCATCCTTCTTTTGGTCACCGATCGAGTATTATGAGGATGAGGGGGATCCGTGATAAATTACCTACAAAAAGTAACGATCGAATAAATACAACAAGTAAGAATAACGAGTCGATCCATGACATCTTCTAGACCCCCAAGATGAAATTTCTTTCGAAACACCAATTCGTCCAGTAAATCTCGAAATTCCAAATTGCTTCATTCAATAAAAACCTGGACTAATTCCAAAATTTATAAATTATAGCTTAACATTTTTCATTGAATTGCTCAAAATGGAAAATGCCTCAAAAGAATTCTTAAAAAAAATCGTTCAGAAATGACATCTATTACCAGAAAACGTTAATAGTAAGCTAACATTTCCTCCTAAAAAAAAAACTCCCTAAACCAAACAAGAAATCAGACGGTCTTCCTCTTTTTAGAGGCTACGTGATCTATAGACGAATGGGCCTTCAAGACACGCCATAACCGTGCATTCTCTTCAGCCAGAGCATCTGCCTTATCTTGAGCCTTCGTTGCCTTTTCTTCGCTGATTTTGATTTGAGTCTGAAGGGTATGCCGTACTGTCATGACCGGGATCTTCGGGAGTATCTCAGCAGGGATGGTATGATACTGAACATACCGGGCTGTGGCAAAGTGGCGTTTCATCCTTCTGGTGGGCTCATATGCGAGCCAAATCAGCTTCTGAGTGGAACAAATTCTGCCAAGCCTCAAAATGACGCCTAAGCTCGACTCTGTAGGACTCGCCTTTCTCGAACTGGACTTGAAATTCATTGAGCTTGAGTGGAGGTGGGACATCCTGCAGAACTCGGAAGTGACGTGTAACCCGAAGAGGCTAATAGCTGGTTGCCCCATAAATGCCCATCAAAGGTACGGGCTTCTGATCACCACTGTATAGTCGAGGCCTCAACCTCCAAAACCCACAGCTTGCCAAAGGAAAATCTTAGAGCTTGGATCCTTGAACAAATGAACCCATTGTGTATACTGCAAACTCTTAGTTTGATCTTGTATTTGTTTGAACCTTAAAATAGGGTTATCAGTCATGCCCATTTCAAATACAGTCATATTTTCTCCAAATTGAGAAAGGTATGAGAAAAGCCAAATTTGTAAAAGCTCAATCGGGGTTCGAAAAGTTCTATCTTTTCCTTTCTTGAATCGTGTCAGAGACATTGAAGTTTTTACCAGAATTGTGTTTATAAAACTAACTCCACTACATATTTGTTTTACCGTCCAAGCTATCACCGGATCAATAGTATTTTGACGGAATGGAAAAATCATGAGACCAAAAAAAGCTAAGACAAAAATCTTAGATCTCATAAGGACGGAGTTATTTTCGAAACATTTAACAAGAAAAGATAATGGGCATGTTTGACAATTACCCTTTAGGACTTTTTCAATTTCCTTTTTAGTCAAACTCAAAAATTCAGCAAGCGCTATCACAGGATCTACCTTAATGGGTGGTTTAACTATCTCCCAGATCAATTGATTTCCCAATGGCAATACTGTATTCTTCCAGAGTCGGTATGAGCTCAAACTTACCTCCCAACACAAATGTGGTTATCTCGGGGCACCAAAAATGAGCAAGTGCCTGCATGATCCCGCTCTGAACATCTATGTTTAGGATTGGCAGCATGAATCCAATGCTCTTGAGAACGTACTGCTGACCATCTGCGTCAACTGGCCTCATAACTTCTTAAGCTCTAGCTTCAGAGTAGGCACGAAAGGGATATCGAGACGACCCATTCTTATATAGACCACGTCCCAAATGACTCAACCTAAATCATGGACCAACTTAAAACAAGATGAAGAAAACCAAAGATAAAGCTCGATAAATTACCGTCTTTGGGGAGAAAATGTCAATCACAGAGACATGCACATGAATCGTGAGTTTAAATCTTAATCTATCTATCCTAATGGCTTTTGCAAAGTGAAATGATGAACGGAACGACGCGTCGCAGCCTCGCGTACAATCATCATGACTAGTCGCAGCCTCGCATACAATAGTCATGACTAGTCGGTCCAATCACTTCGGCTCGGTTTAGTCGACAAGGGCAACCTCCATGCATTATAGCCTCACGTGCATGAGGACGACCCTTAAGCCATTTTTTGGAAAAATTTTCGGGATTCAAATGGAATAACCTTTAGCGAAGCCTTACCGCCAAGGTTAAAGAACCACCTAAATACCATCTTAAAACTATGGGTGTGACCCAGGTCCGGTCACAAGTTGTGTGTGGTGTAGTGCGAATACTGTAAATCATGCACAACAATTATATGCAACCACCATTTCAATAGTACGAAAATTAAATCAAATTCCATTCCACCAAACCTGCAAAACAAAGGGTTAGCCAATCACTACTCCCTTTATAACTCCCATCTTGCAAAAACATTTAACACCTAAAAATGAGAATTCAATTAAATTTTGCCAAATCGAGTAATTTTTGTCTAAAATTTTTTTTTTGGCCTAAGCCCTCTTTAAATTTTCAAAAAAAATTCAAGTTGTCCCTAGTGGAGTCGCCAAGCTGTCGCGACCTAAAAAAATCGGGTTTTCTTGATCTTAGTCTAATGGCTTACTCGATCAATTAAATTGACTAACCTAACTCGAGTTCTCCCAAACTCTATCAAATTGCAATTTAGGTCCAATTGTGAGCATGCAAATATTTTCAATAGGAGTCATCACTAATCATTTAGGGTAGGTTGATTAGAAACCTAAATAAAATAGCATGAGTACTATTTTATTTCTGCGAACCATAAATTATAGATTCGAGGACTTGTTACGCTAGATTCCCTAACGCCCTTTTGGTACCAATTTCAAGAAAAATACTTAATTTAACAATTTTGATAAATCCTGACTTAGAGTTCAAAGGTACAGAAATTTTTTTATTTTCATTTATTTAAATGAAAGCTAACCTATATGTAATGACGTGCAAAAATTAATATGCGATTAATGCAACCTAACAAGTAAACTATATGTCATGCGACGATGTGACCTATTTCTAATGACGGGCATATTATTTTTTTTGTATTTTTTTTAATGAAATTCGGAATTAAAAATGCCAATTATCTAAACATGCAATTTTAAACTAAAGAAATTAACCTATTCTAGAGTAATCTTTTGGTATTTTCTTTATCAAAATTCGAAATTAAAATCAAGTAAAAAAAATATAACTGCTAAATCTTTCGTATTAAGTCTCGATATGAAGCCTGACAGATCGATCCCAAAATTCAAAATATCCGCTATGGAAATAACTCTATCTGAAGCCTGATAGATAGATTTACTTCCATGTGTGCCGGTGCGGATTAGAAAATTTTCCTAATCGATCACATCTTGAAAAATTTAGATATCTTAAATATCTTGGATATATTCAAAGAATTTTGAAAATTCCAAATTCTATCCAAATTTGACAGGTAATAGATATCCAAGATTTCAAAAAAAAAAGAAATAAATCCTAATTGAAATAATGCCTATTATTCAAATATGTAAG
Organism: Syzygium grande; assembly: GCA_024733475.1. Classification (NCBI taxonomy): domain Eukaryota; kingdom Viridiplantae; phylum Streptophyta; class Magnoliopsida; order Myrtales; family Myrtaceae; genus Syzygium; species Syzygium grande. Next base: position 24,753,207 of record JAMXDD010000008.1, on the reverse strand, counting down.
GTTAGATATCATTAAGCACGAATTAGGCAACAAAATATTCAAATCAAATCAAGATAAGATAATTACCTTATTTGAAGATTTCTTTCCAATTTTGATTTTGTAGCGGATCGGAATTGCGGATCGGGATGGTGACCAGTGGTGCGGCGGCGCGACGTAAGGAGCGGTGGCGATGGTAGGCTCACTCACGATCGTGGTTGGCATGGTGGAACGATGGCCTGCGGTGGTCCTCGCAACTTTTGGGAAAATTTGTGGAAACTCGCTAAGTTGCGGTGACGGTGGTGAGCTCGCTTAATGCCGACGGGGATCTCTTGGATTTGTGGTGGGTGCGACACAGAGAAAAGGAATAGCAACGTGTGAGGCTGTATGTTGAATATGTGCAATGAGTGAACACGTCGGTAGTGTGGTTTGTCCTCACGCCTGAACTTGGACTTCAACCTCACCATATTGGCTCGACATCTTGCATGTCAACGTGAACATTTATTCTTCATGTAGTGGGTGAAAGTGTCCCCCTCGGCCAATGGACTTCTGTATGAGTGCTCTCCCGATTGAGAACTCTCTGTCTTGGCCTTGAATTCTTCTCCTTCGTCTGTATGGTGCGGCTTCTCAATTCTCTCAAAAATTGCTGACCTCCATAACCAGTAGGAAGAAACGAAAACTTTTCTCTCTCCCCCCCTCTCTCACGTGTGTTCACTCTTGCTATAAGGAATTGTCTTCTGAAAATTATGAGAGCCCCCTCGATTATGAGACATAAACATATATTTATAGTGTAAACCTAGATCAGTTAGCCGGGCTTTCTAGTCCTAATGGGCTTAGGTTTAGGCTTTAATTTAATTCTAAGTGGGTTGAATTAATTTGGGCTTCTCTTTAATTAAGCATAATGGGCTAAATTAAGCTCAAATTAAGACAACCAAGCCCTTTTGCGTGTGATTTTTGGCCTATGCTTTCCGAGTGAGCCGAGTCTCATTTGATGCTCGAGCTCGATTTACATGATGATGAATTTTAAGATCACTTACCACCGCCGATCCGATACGAAATGCAATTAATCTATATTAACCTAAACTTTATGCTATGCGATTTGTAATATTTTTGTTTAGGGGTTAAAATTTAATCCCTAATTTTCTATGCAATTAACCACTAAATGATGCGCTGAAATTTTGGTGTCAACAACTATCCCTCTTTGAGTGGAGGCTCGTAGAGGTTTCGCTCAAAGCCTGAGACCTAAATTTAAACTATGCAAAATGATGATTTTTTTTTAAATACAATGATGCATGATATGCAAACAATAAAGAATGTATGCTAACGCTTCTCACTTCGTGTAGAGCGGTGAAAGAGCCTTACATATGGATCACACAAAAATGTCCAAGTGAGGGAAAGCTTTATAATGCTTTGACTTCCCTCGATCTTCAAACTTCTAGTCCACTGGAAGTAAAGTTCTCGAGGTACTGGATTGCCTATCTGTTACCTGTAGTTTTCTATAGATGCGAAATAGCGCATGATGTAAAGAAAGAATGGGATGTCTCGGCCATACCATTGGGCAATCACTAAAAGGATCATGTCACCTCTTCCATTGGATGAACATGAAATGAGGTGTGCTGCATACTCCACTTAGCAACACCAAATGAGAAATTATGCTGCCTGTACTACTAGGCAAACATGAAATGGGGTGTGCTGCATACTCCACTTAACAACACCAAATGAGATATTATGCTGCCTGTCCTACTGGGCAAACATGAAATGGGGTGTGCCGTGTACTCCACTTGACAACACCAAATCAGAAACTATGCTGCCTATCCTACTGGGCGAACATAAAACAGGATGTGTTGCGTACTCCACTTAGCAACACCAAATGAGATATTATGCTGCCTGTCTTACTGGGCGAACATAAAATGGGGTGTGCTGCGTACTCCACTTGGCAACACCAAATGATATGTCACCTGTTCTACTTGGCAAACATATGAAAAAAATCATGTCTCATATTGTGGGATAAGAGAAACGATGAAGAATAATTAGTAGACGTATCTAATTTCTTCTTGTGTTATAAAAAATGGCAACGCCAATTGCATTGCACCTGTTTTTACCTGAGAAAAGGTTAAAGCAACACATGCGCAGGGGCAGAGAAAACATAATTCATGAATCTGCGTGCATTACCAAGCTTCACTGGGAAATTTATCAATAAGAACAACCGTTTCGTCCTTTTGACAATTTGATCACATCAAATTAGAGACCTTCAATCAAAAAAGACTTTCTACTCACTCTCAATGAAAGGCTTTTGACCCGACTTTTGATGCGGGTATAAGAATCACTCAAACTCTCCTCATCGTGGTTGACAAGGGTTCGGATATTCTCAAAATCAGTATGGCTTTGCCAATTTGAGAGGTCTATATAAGGACTAAAACGTGGGTTTGGTCAATGGCTTAGCAAAAGAGACTTTTCTAGTTGAGGCTATTGAAAGAATTGATATCACCAGCTACTCCAGATTTCCAAGTCAGGAATGCTGCAAAAATGAGATGGAAAAATCTTGCTCGCACTTCTTCAAGCAACATTTATAAGTCTTTGAAACTCTACGTTGACTCAAGTGCCCTATTCTGAAGAGACTTCGGTAAGGGTTGTAACGTAGGTTCGGGTAGGCTTGAAATGAATGGCTTATTTCATCAAAGGGGAGGTATTATGAACATGGAACTTGGTGATCATCCAATCACACTACTGGTACCATTGATCTATTTATGGCAATTGCTCTACAAACAAATCTTCAAATGGTCTTTTCTTTGAAGAATGATCTTGCATATAGACTCAGTTCTTTCTAAAGCCTTTCTTTCTCTCTCATTTTCTCTCTCCTTTTTTTTGAGAGAGATTTTCTTTTCAAGCGATTTTTCAAGAGAGAGAACTTCGATTTACTGGAGTCCTTTTGCGTCATTCCTGATGAATTTTCTTTCGAGCTCCCATTTGCCTAAAGTTACCTTGAACTTGCTTTGAGATGATTTCATTTGTTTTCACAGGAATGATCACCAATCGGGTTGAAATGAATTCACCACTCAAATTGGGTATGTAAAGGGTATAATATGTAGGGATATAGAAAGAAATGCTCTTCGTCATATCTAAGGCACTCGAGCTAACACAGAATTTGCATGCAATAAATATATTTGAAGATTGATGCAAGTGAAAGAAAGAAAATTCTAACCATTTTGAACTTTCTAAGAAATTGCCCCGGTATGGGGTTGTTCTTGACAGGGGTAAGAAATGAAACTCCATTCAAAGGGGTAAGCAAATGATAACCTGTAGTGTTTAGATAGAGGAAATGAATGCCTCTCATCATTTTGGTCGTCATTCTTTTCGTGAGATAATCCTTTACCTTGTCAGTACGGAATTTTCACTCAACTCGCACTAGAGATTATTATTAAGTATGTGTATGGACATGACTTGCCTTTCGTCATCTTGAAGTCTCTCATGCAATATGATTGCTTCATTAGGACGGAAACAGATTGCCAAATCAAAAGCCTTCCTCAAACAAAGCTTAGTAACATCAATTGATTCATAAAATTGAACTTGATACTTGTTAGAAATAAAGTCAGAATGAGTACAAATCAAGTGTAATACTTCTTCACAGAATCAAAATTAACTAGACTAGAAAAAAAACACAACCATCCATCTCGATCAAAATCAAAGCACTTCCTGGAAGGACTTTCTTCGCAATGTACGGGTCGCCATAATTTGGGGCGAATTTTCCTCCGGGAACAGGAAAGTCTGGGAGTACATTCCTCAAGGCTAGATCATTTACCTTGAAGTGTCGTTGACGTATTGTTTGGTTGAAAGACTTACCTACTCATGTGGCAATTGGATCGGGCATTTCGTCTCTCACTCTCGTGGGATTTGCCCTTCTCTTCACTTCTTTGGGTTCTCCGGAATCACCAAAGGTTAACGATGACAGTTTGGTCTTATGTGAGGACTTTGGGGCCTTTCATGCCACTTTAGATCACGCTGAATGTTTGAGGAATTATCGAGTTTTGTTGGTGTCATTGGGATCAAGCTCAGCTGCACATAATTCATCAGATTGGATAGTTCACATACCCTCACGTGTTACAAGATTTCTTTCCAATTTTGAATTTGCAGCGGATCGGGATTGCGGATCGGGATGGTGACCGGTGGTGTGGCGGTGTGACATAAGGAGCGGTGGTGACGGTAGGCTCACTCACGGTTGTGGTTGGCACGGTGGAACGATGGCCTACGGTGGTCCTCGCAACTTTCGGGAAAATTTGTGGAAACTCGCTAAGTTGCGGTGATGAGCTCGCTTAATGCCGACGGGGATCTCTTGGATTTGTCGTGGGTGCGACATAGAGAAAAGGAACAGCAACGTGCGGGGCTGTATGTTAAATATGTGTAATGAGTGAACACATCAGAGTGTGGTTTGTCCTCACACCTGAACTTGGACTTCCAACCTCACCATATTGGCTCTGACATCTTGCATGTCAACGTGAACATTTATTCTTCATGCAATGAGTGAAAGTGTCCCCCTCGGCTAATGGACTTCTGTATGAGTGCTCTCCCAATTGAGAACTCTCTATGTTGGGCCTTGAATTCTTCTCCTTCATCTGTATGGTGCGGCTTTCAATTCTCTCAAAATTGCTGACCTCTAGAACCAGTAGGAAGAAACGAAAACTTTTTTCTCGCTCCCCCCTCTCTCACGTGTGTTCACTATTGCTTTAAGGAATTGTCTTCTGAAAATTATGAGAGCCCCTCAATTATGAGACATAAACATATATTTATAGTGTAAACCTAGGTCAATTAGCTGGGCTTTCTAGTCCTAATGGGCTTAGGTTTAGGCTTTAATTTAATTCTAAGTGGGTTGAATTAATTTGGGCTTCTCTTTAATTAAGCATAATGGGCTAATTTAAGCTCAAATTAAAACAACTAAGCCCTTTTTGCGTGTGATTTTTGGCCCTATGCTTTCCAAGTGAGCGAGTCTCATTTGATGCTCGAGCTCAATTTACATGATGATGAATTTTAAGATCACTTACCACCGCCGATCCGATCGAAATGCAGTTAATCTATATTAACCTAAACTTTATGCTATACGATTTGTAATATTTTTGTTTAGGGGTTAAAATTTAATCCCTAATTTTCTATGCAATTAACCACTAAATGATGCGCTGAAATTTAGATGTCAACAGCTATCCCTCTTTGAGTGGAGGCTCGTAGAGTTTAAGCTCAAAGCACGAGACCTAAATTTAAACTATGCAAAAAATGATTTTTTTAAATACAATGATGCATGATATGCAAACAATAAAGAATGTATGCTAACGCTTCTCACTTAGGTGTAGAGCGGTGAAAGAGCCTTACATACGGATCACACAAAAATGTCCAAGTGAGGGAAAGCTTTATAATGCTTTGACTTCCTCGATCTTCAAACTTTCTGGTCCTTTGGAAGTAAAGTTCTCAATGGTCTTGGATTGCCTATCATTACTGTGGTTTTCTATAGATACGAAATAGCGCATGATGTAAAGAAAGAATGGGATGTCTCGCCCATACCATTGGGCAATCACTAAAAGGATCATGTCACCTCTTCCATTGGATGAACATGAAATGAGTGTGCCAGCGTACTCCACTTAGCAACACCAAATGAGAAATTATGCCTGTACTACTAGGGCAAACATGAAATGGGGTGTGCTGCATACTCCACTTAACAACACCAAATGAGATATTATGCTGCCTGTCCTACTGGGCAAACATGAAATGGGGTGTGCCGTGTACTCCACTTGACAACACCAAATCAGAAACTATGCTGCCTATCCTACTGGGCGAACATAAAAGCAGGGATGTGTTGCGTACTCCCTTAGCAACACCAAATGAGATATTATGCTGCCATCTTCTTTGGCTTAACATAAAATGGGGTGTGCTGCGTACTCCACTTGGCAACACCAAATGATATGTCACCTGTTCTACTTGGCAAACATATGAAAAAAATCATGTCTCATATTGTGGGATAAGAGAAACGATGAAGAATAATTAGTAGACGTATCTAATTTCTTCTTGTGTTATAAAAATGGCAACGCCAATTGCATTGCACCTGTTTTTACCTGAGAAAAGGTTAAAGCAACACATGCGCAGGGGCAGAGAAAACATAATTCATGAATCTGCGTGCATTACCAAGCTTCACTGGGAAATTTATCAATAAGAACAACCGTTTCGTCCTTTTGACAATTTGATCACATCAAATTAGAGACCTTCAATCAAAAAAGACTTTCTACTCACTCTCAATGAAAGGCTTTTGACCCGACTTTTGATGCGGGTATAAGAATCACTCAAACTCTCCTCATCGTGGTTGACAAGGGTTCGGATATTCTCAAAATCAGTATGGCTTTGCCAATTTGAGAGGTCTATATAAGGACTAAAACGTGGGTTTGGTCAATGGCTTAGCAAAAGAGACTTTTCTAGTTGAGGCTATTGAAAGAATTGATATCACCAGCTACTCCAGATTTCCAAGTCAGGAATGCTGCAAAATGAGATGGAAAAATCTTGTCGCACTTCTTCAAGCAACATTTATAAGTCTTTGAAACTCTACGTTGACTCAAGTGCCCTATTCTGAAGAGACTTCGGTAAGGGTTGTAACGTAGGTTCGGGTAGGCTTGAAATGAATGGCTTATTTCATCAAAGGGGAGGTATTATGAACATGGAACTTGGTGATCATCCAATCACACTACTGGTACCATTGATCTATTTATGGCAATTGCTCTACAAACAAATCTTCAAATGGTCTTTTCTTTGAAGAATGATCTTGCATATAGACTCAGTTCTTTCTAAAGCCTTTCTTTCTCTCTCATTTTCTCTCTCCTTTTTTTGAGAGAGATTTTCTTTTCAAGCGATTTTTCAAGAGAGAGAACTTCGATTTACTGGAGTCCTTTTGCGTCATTCCTGATGAATTTTCTTCGAGCTCCCATTTGCCTGAAGTTACCTTGAACTTGCTTTGAGATGATTTCATTTGTTTTCAGGAATGATCACCAATCGGGTTGAAATGAATTCACCACTCAAATTGGGTATGTAAAGGGTATAATATGTAGGGATATAGAAAGAAATGCTCTTAAATCATATCTAAGGCACTCGAGCTAACACAGAATTTGCATGCAATAAATATATTTGAAGATTGATGCAAGTGAAAGAAAGAAAATTCTAACCATTTTGAACTTTCTAAGAAATTGCCCCGGTATGGGGTTGTTCTTGACAGGGGTAAGAAATGAAACTCCATTCAAAGGGGTAAGCAAATGATAACCTGTAGTGTTTAGATAGAGGAAATGAATGCCTCTCATCATTTTGGTCGTCATTCTTTTCGTGAGATAATCCTTTACCTTGTCAGTACGGAATTTTCACTCAACTCGCACTAGAGATTATTATTAAGTATGTGTATGGACATGACTTGCCTTTCGTCATCTTGAAGTCTCTCATGCAATATGATTGCTTCATTAGGACGGAAACAGATTGCCAAATCAAAAGCCTTCCTCAAACAAAGCTTAGTAACATCAATTGATTCATAAAATTGAACTTGATACTTGTTAGAAATAAAGTCAGAATGAGTACAAATCAAGTGTAATACTTCTTCACAGAATCAAAATTAACTAGACTAGAAAAAAAACACAACCATCCATCTCGATCAAAATCAAAGCACTTCCTGGAAGGACTTTCTTCGCAATGTACGGGTCGCCATAATTTGGGGCGAATTTTCCTCCGGGAACAGGAAAGTCTGGGAGTACATTCCTCAAGGCTAGATCATTTACCTTGAAGTGTCGTTGACGTATTGTTTGGTTGAAAGACTTACCTACTCATGCGGCAATTGGATCGGGCATTTCGTCTCACTCTCAGGGGGATTTGCCCTTCTCTTCACTTCTTTGGGTTCTCCGGAATCACTCAGGTTAACGATGACAGTTTGGTCTTATGTGAGGACTTTGGGGCCTTTCATGCCACTTTAGATCACGCTGAATGTTTGAGGAATTATCGAGTTTGTTGGTGTCATTGGGATCAAGCTCAGCTGCACATAATTCATCAGATTGGATAGTTCACATACCCTCACGTGTTACAAGATTTCTTTCCAATTTTGAATTTGCAGCGGATCGGGATTGCGGATCGGGATGGTGACCGGTGGTGTGGCGGTGTGACATAAGGAGCGGTGGTGACGGTAGGCTCACTCACGGTTGTGGTTGGCACGGTGGAACGATGGCCTACGGTGGTCCTCGCAACTTTCGGGAAAATTTGTGGAAACTCGCTAAGTTGCGGTGATGAGCTCGCTTAATGCCGACGGGGATCTCTTGGATTTGTCGTGGGTGCGACATAGAGAAAAGGAACAGCAACGTGCGGGGCTGTATGTTAAATATGTGTAATGAGTGAACACATCAGAGTGTGGTTTGTCCTCACACCTGAACTTGGACTTCCCAACCTCACCATATTGGCTCTGACATCTTGCATGTCAACGTGAACATTTATTCTTCATGCAATGAGTGAAAGTGTCCCCCTCGGCTAATGGACTTCTGTATGAGTGCTCTCCCAATTGAGAACTCTCTATGTTGGGCTTGAATTCTTCTCCTTCATCTGTATGGTGCGGCTTCTCAATTCTCTCAAAAATTGCTGACCTCTAGAACCAGTAGGAAGAAACGAAAACTTTTCTCACTCCCCCCCTCTCTCACGTGTGTTCACTATTGCTTTAAGGAATTGTCTTCTGAAAATTATGAGAGCCCCCTCAATTATGAGACATAAACATATATTTATAGTGTAAACCTAGGTCAATTAGCTGAGCTTTCTAATCCTAATGAGCTTAGGTTTAGGCTTTAATTTAATTCTAAGTGGGTTGAATTAATTTGGACTTCTCTTTAATTAAGCAGAATGAGCTAATTTAAGCTCAAATTAAAACAACCAAGCCCTTTGGCGTGTGATTTTCGGCCCATGCTTTCCAAGTGAGCCGAGTCTCATTCGATGCCCGAGCTCAATTTACATGAGGAATTTTAAGCTCGCTTACCACCACCGATCCAATGCGAAATGCAGTTAATTTATATTTACCTAAACTTTATGCTATGCGATTTGTAATATTTTAATTCAGGGGTTAAAATTTAATCCCTAATTTTCTATACAATTAACCACTAAATGATGCTCCGAAATTTAGGTATCAACAAATTCTGAAGAGAGATTGATCGAAGGAGCTACGCAACCAATCCAAGCGTCCTCTGCCCTTCACTCTGAAACCCTTGCTTGTCTCCACACTCTTAGACACTTTGCTAGTTGATCTGGACATAAATTTGTGCTGCAAACTGATAGCTCCACCTTGATAAACTTTCCACAAGATTCCTCTCTATGCTCATGGGACGTTGAGGCCCTTAGCACAGAATGTTTAGGATTCATAGCCCTTTTTGAGAATCTTGAGTTAGCCTACTCCCCTTGAGATTCAAATAGATTAGCAGATTGGGATGTAAAGGCCTTAAGATTTAAGGCCCTTCCACATTATTGGGTTTCTTACCCATCACCCCCTCTCTGGGAGATCTTATGTTTTGATGCTCCTTACTCTTGAGAGTTAGTTGTTAAGTGAAATGATAAGTCTCTATTATGTCAAAAAAAAAAAAAGGACCATTAGATCTACACACCACAGAGAAGGCAAGTCAATCCGAGCTTCCCTTGATAGGACTCCGATACCCTAAGTCAATTTTTTTAAGAAAATGATAAGAGAAAGAGAAAGCCTGGTTATTAGAGTTTTTGGGAGGATCGAGTGGCTCTCATGTAGACAGCCACTCGCCTTTAGGCTTTGTCCCTTGCGCGTTCTGCATGGTCGATGATATTTATCTCCTAACTAAATGAAAAACTTTAAAGAACAAACTCATATCTTACCCTAGATAGTACCATATCTGGTACTATACATTCATTACAAACGTAGCCATTCTTATTTATGAGGCCAACCGATGATAACTTTGACTTCGGGATAATCAAGGTTTGCTTATGGCCCAAAAGCATGTTAGTGGGTGTTTGGGCCGGCTTCTGCTTTTAGCATTTGGAATTAAGTGGTCCATCTAACGATTAGCCCAAGACATGAAACCATTGAAAATCAACTTAGACATTTCGTGACTATTTCACATAATTCTTAAACATGTATGTAGTCATGCATCATATTAATTATTTCATCTCATTTGATCGACTCCAGGGCATCTCAACAGATGGAGCATTTTCACTCCGAGGCATCCCAAACACTCTCGGGACATTCCAACTCTACGGGGCATCCCAACTCTAGGGCATCTCAGCTTCGAGACATCCTGATTCTACGAGGCATCTCCAGTCCGAGGCATCCCGAATACTCCCAGGGCATCCCGACTCTACGGGGCATCGTCGCCACTAATATGTAAGCGACGGACATAATTTTTCATAATACTTTCTATATTTACTTACATAGCAACAATGCATATGATAACATTATAATAATATGATCTCCCTAGCATCAACAGCGGAACCAACGTTCATTTCAACAATCGACATCCAATACACATATTTTCATGCATAATATTGCCTTGCCCTTTTAATGATCACATACGTGGGCAATGATGTTCACATGCTTACCTCTCTTCGTTTATCATCATGTCTTTTAATGATCACATGATAATGACATAGTTATCTCATTTAATTTCTCATGCAAGCAATGATAATATACTCAGAGAATCGGAACGTGAACATTGATAACTCAAATATTCGACAACGCGAACGTTGCTAATGCAAAGAATCAACCACGTAATTAATCAACAACACTTAGCTAGTAAATTGGTAACTTAGTCAAATTACAAAGCTATCACTTTTAGGTTTATTTTCGTCTTTTCCACGTTCTTATCACTTAAGAATTGCCATCACATCTTATAGAAACAATCAAATACCCCCTAAGAAATCCATCAAACACATCCTAGCCATGTAACAAGCTTAATGATCCAATTCAAGGGAACAAAAAAAATTTGACATACCATGATTGTAGCTTAACTACACTTGACAACAAAAGCCAAATACAAGTAAACAACCAACCAAGTCAAGAGTACCAAGTGGATCAATCCAACTTAGCCCCTAGAGTTTTCACTTACCTTGAGAAATGACTTGAGCAAATCAAAGCTTTAGATGCCTTCAAAGAAAAATAATCAAGAACATAAATTAACAACTCCCAAGCTTTTTAAACAATAGAACTCATTTGATAAGATGAAGAGGAAATCCAAAAATTCACCCTATAAATACTCAAAATATCAATTTGAAAGCTTTAGAAACACAAATGTGGGACTTTCCCCTTTGATTCGAAAGAGTGAGAAATGAAAAAGGGATAGTGACATGGAACTCTCTCTCTCCTCACAAGAATGAGTTGAAACTCTCTTGCAGTTGCTATTTATCAAAAGGGGATGTATTTCGATGACTTTCATGAGTTACAAAGGGATAAGATCTTTTAACCAAGGTTAAAACCAATGATAACATTGGGTTGAAAACACTAGGTTGAGATTAAATGAGAGGTGGTCAAATTAGGAAATCACAAACGGCAAAATCATATGGTTTCTTCCAATGATGTGGCTAAGAGGAATGAACTTAGAAGACCAAGACTTAAATGTAATAATGACTTTTGGGTTAAAAGCCTTTTGTGTAAAGATAAAGATAGGTGCTCCAATACCGAAGCTTCAAGTGGCCCAATGAGAATGGCTCAGAGGAGATATTTCAAGAAAGGGCTTCTTGGCCAAGTAAAATGAGGAATCATCAAGGACATTGATTGGGTAAGGTTTTTATGAATGATGTAATGAATGAGGTAATGCATTATATCATTACTAAGCTATGTTTGATGTCCCAATTTAAAAGCATGTGAGTTATTGTTTGAGTGACAAATGACATGATTTTAGATAGAAAGATGAAAATATTTAATTGGAAAGAGAGAGAACACCATTGGCCAAGTAAAATGCAGAGGACACATTATTTGAATTGTAATCATTTAAGCATTAATGATAAAGATGGAGAAGACCTTGACTTGGGTTTCTCATGAGTAATACATATTAGTTGTCACGCCTCGGACCTCGATGGGCTCGCGACACCCCTTTGACGATTGTAATGAACGCAACATCCCAGGATGCGTCATCGATCCAAACGAAACACGTGAAAACAAAAGCAAGCGGAAGCGGAAATTAAACAACCTAGTCAATTAATAATGACAGTGGGATAGCACAAAACAATAATTTCATAACAAAGGAAAATTAGTCAGACAATTGGCCCTAGGGTTACATCCATCATCATCATAAAAAAAGGGACAAATGGCAGGGTAGACTACTAAATATACAAAAATGGCTCTACCAAAAAGGCTTATAGGCCCATAGCACCCAAATCCTCCTACGGTGCCCAATCTGAATCGAACCCTGAAGACTCCGACTCAGTATCGAAGTTGATCTCAATTGGTTCGTTCTCGTGCTCGGACACCATAGGCTCCTTCTTGGGTTTTAGCTCCATAAACTCCTCCTTAGGCTTGGGCTCGGGCTCGAGCTCAGGCTTAGGTTCTGGTATGGGCTCAGGTTCGGGTTCTGGTACAGGCTTAGGTCCTGGGCCATGGTTCTCTGGTTGATCGTTGGGATCCATCACCTCGCCATCGAGAGTATACTTTTGCCAGGGCTCCCAATTCACCGCATCCTCATTATCATGCTGAAGCCCCTCAAAATCACAGATTGGCCCAGTAGTCTCCAACCCAATACGGTGGTACCAAGCCAAATAAGAATAGGGCTGTAGGTTCTCTAACCCAAACTGTGGTAAGGTGCCTAATGTAAAACTGATCTGGGTCTACCGGATATTCGGTCTCCTTATGCACCATGTGCATGGGGACCCCAAAACGCCTAGCTAGCAGCATGCTCAAAGTCGGGGATCTGAAAAGGTTTACACTATAGTAATGAGAATAAATCTTAATAAGCAGACAACCTATACCCCACCTAGGCCAATGCATATCCAGACGAATCTAACATGCAATCTAACAGCCAACACATTCAATTCCACACAAACATACTTACTTCGCTTTAAATCAAGTGTCAACCCTGCATATTAGCTAAATCACTATAATGCAATAATTACTCAAGAACGTAATATAAACACTCAAGCACCATAATCACGTATACTCACCTAATTTAGTCCAATACAATTTACATGCGTGGCCGAGCAACTTTCCACAACCCACGTCAACACGCCTCAGGTCTAGCCCTCTGATTAATTCGGGCTCAATCTCATATGAACACTCTTCAAGACATTTCTCTCGATCCGCGTAACCACGCTTTAGATCATTTTTTGCCTTTCTAGCCACACCCGCGTAACCATGCCTTAGGTCGACAGCCTTTCAATCAATCCGGGTTCAGTCCCGCATAACCACACCTCAGGTTGACAGCCCTCCGATCAATCCGGACTTAGTCCCGTGTAACCACGCCTTAGGACATTCCTCATGCACATGTACCGCAACATAATTCACCATTCTAACGCGTCGTACAATTTAAATTCAAATTACAAACTCACCACACTAGCCTACTAATTCAACACTCAAGTCGGCCCAATCAAACGTCAATTTCACCCACGAATGCCACGCCAATCCGGTCATCGTACCCACATCAATCAACCACTAAATAAGACACACTATCACCACAATTTAATCTATCGATTAATCACATTTACATAACGATCCTATTTCAAGCTTAGCCACTAAACCACTACTAATTAACCCCTAAACAAGTCTAAAATACCCAAAGTACTAGGTAGGATTTAGGAAGTCATTTACCTAAATTTAACTTGGGGAAAACCGGCTAGGGGCCAAAATGGCCCAAGTGAATAGTAGTAGTGGCTCGGTATGGGCGAGGGCGCGACGGGCACAGTGGGCGGCAAGGTGCTCGGCCACGGTTAGGACGCTCGGCATGGCACTCGACCACGAGCAAGGCCAGTGGGCAAGTGGCCAGGATGCGTGGGAATTGAGCTCGGCCATGGCTGGGAGAGCGGTTGGGCCACGGGTGAGTGGGAAAGAGTCAACTGGGGCACAGGTGGCGGCCCGGGCAAGGGTGAGGTGGTGATGACAAGCGAGGTAGCAGAGGCTCGACCACACGCCATGGCTAGGACAATCCAGCCAAGGCTGGCTGGGTTGCCTGAAAGCCGCTCCAGGCAAGCATGACAGCTGATGGTGGCGGCGGAGCTACTCGGGGAGCTAGGTGGTGGCAGGCAGAGTAGCGACAGCCGGGACAATAGTGCGGATGGCTAGGCGAGCAGCGGAGCCGAGGTGAGCCAAAAATAGAGGAGGTGTTGGGGGAGAAGAAAAACAGGGGGAGAGGATGGTCACGTGGTGGCTAGAGGTGGCATAGCGGCATCACGGGTGGCTGAGTGATAGAGGACGGGCTGACAAGCGGGCCGGTAAACGTTAGACCGGCGGGCGCGCGGACCCGTTGTTGTTGCGCCATGATGGGAGGAAAAGGAGAGGGCAATGGGTTTGGGTGAATAAAGGATAGACGATGGCCTTGGCGGTTGGGCGTACGATGGCACTAGGCCAATGATCAGCGGACTGGGGGGATGAGCAATGGTCGAGCAAGAAGCAAGAGCAGCGACGGGCGGAAGAGAGGAAGAAGAAGAAGAAGAAGAAAGAAAAAGAAAAGAAAAGAAAAGAAGAAGAAAGAGAGAGAGAGAGAGAGAGAGAGAGAGAGAGAGAGAAAAGTCAACTTTTGCACTTGAGTGCAATCCGACAGTCCTTGTTCGAATCCTAATTCGATCCAACAGTCCACGAAAAACCCTAATTAATAAATTAGGATTTAGCCTACAGATACTACATAAAGCACGCTATGAGGAAGGTCTATTAGTCCAAATCTGCATCCGGTCCAAATTTCACTTTCACTTATATTGGGCAATGTCGATGCTGGCCACAATAATATCAACACCGTCCAATTAAATTTGTCATGAAACTCCAAGAAATTCAATACCAAAGTTCGGGCTTTAAATAACAGCTAAATTCAATCGAGTGCGATTCTAGCGAAATCACTAATTTAAAAATGACTCAAGAGTGATCAGTTTTGAGCGAGATTTATTTATAACCATACTAATAAAATACACGTTTTATAAATCTAAAAAATGGGTTGAAATTCGAAATGTCACATTAGTTAACTAAGGTTAAAAGCCATGACTACATTAGGGTTAAAAACACTTGGTAGAGAATGAGTGAGATGTGTAAATTAAACGATTACAAGTGGCATACTTTGAGTAGCTAAATAAAGATAATGATTAGAGATGACATAAGATCACCCAAGCGGATGCATGAATAAGAATCATTATTTGATTTGTAATCATGAAGTAAAAAGGGTGAGATCATGCATGATGTAATTCTATAGGTGAAACTTATGGTTAAAAATGAGGGATATGTGGCACAATGAATGAGAACTCTTGGCTTGTAAGCTTAAAGAGAATTAATGAGCTAAAGAGGTGTTCAAATAGAAAAGTTACATGTGGTATAATCATGTGGTTCCAAAGTAGATATTTGTTAAGCTATCAATATATCTAGTAAATTAGTATGTAAACGATCATGAATTGATTTGTAATCATTGAAGCAAAAAAGGTGAGGTCACGCATGATGTAATTCAATAGGTGAAACTTATGGTTAAAAATGAGGAAGATGTGGTATAATGAACGAGGACTCTTGGCTTGCAAGCTTAAAGAGCATTAATGAGCTAAAGAGGTCTTCAAATAGAAAAGTTACATGTGGTAGAATCATATGGTTCCAAAGTAAATATTTGTTAAGCTATCAATATATCTAGTAAATCAATATGTAAACAAGGAAATCAATGTCATTTCTAAGCATTGATAAATTAGAAAAATATTTTGAACTCACTAAAAACATTAGTGAAAATAATGGATGTCGAGAAAATCTCAACTCAATATATTTTAAAACTTGAAAATCATCCAATATGAAACTTGGAGCATATCAATCCTTTCTAGAACTAATATGGCATCAATGAATTACCGTCACACTACACTATCAATGTACACACCAACATTCTATCATATCAGACTCTAGGCAATAACGATAATGGAAAATCATCCTAAATATTATTACAAAACGTGGAAAATTTCGGATATCATATGCTGGCTTTGGAAAATAGTTACTTGGTGATGCGTCTTATGTGGTTGGCATCAAAAGAAAAGCCACCTCCGTGAAAGGCTTGACTAGGTGATGCAGCCATTGCAATTGGCATCGAAACATGACCATCATGGAATGGACTCGACCAAGTGCTTCCTCATATGAGAGGGCTCTGCAGGCTATGTGAAAAAAGTACATTGGCTATCGGACAAGATGAATGATGTTGAAATCAATGTTGACTAGAGAATGTTAGGACTTATTGACAAAAAATAAGAAGTAAAATTAGCTCTGGATGGGCACTTGGGTATGCACTCAGTGCACTTTGTGTCGACTAACTCTGATACCAAGTTAAATCAAAGAATGCGGAAGAGAGTAATTGTGTATATTTCAATATATTATAATGAAGATTACATTGATCTATTGTCTTATTTATAGACTTTATGAAAAGACTAAATAGGATAACATATCAATCAAGATTCGCACAATCTAGAGAGATACGGAAAACCATCATAATTACCCTAAATATCTCTAACATGTAGATAAAATATCCTAGATGCTTAGGCGAACAAAAAAGATGCGCAATATAAATCATGTTCTGTAGAATCAAACATCATATGCATTAGCAAATATTTATTAAAGAACATAATGCATAAACATAATCATAAAGAAATTAATATAGTCACTAATCAATAGTTAATATCTTAAAATATTTAATATAGTCACTAATGAAACTCAATCAAAATATATATGTTTGGTACATTTTTGGTCACCAAAAAATCAAAACACTAAATCAAGGAAAAGGATAAACCAATACGTAACCAAATCATATCCAATTTGATATTGTGAGCTCTCTAAATTTAAATAACACTAACGAAGTCAAATAATTCCATCAGAAAAGGTTTTCCACACTAAAACATCCGATTGAACTTAATCTATCAACTATTGCTAAAATATCTCACATCGCATATTTATCGGATCTATGTGCTCTTTATATACATGTCTTCCCTCTTCACCTGTTAGTTTTAGCTTACTTTCTAACGGAATATTAGAGTCATGTTCTACCCTAATCGCCCCCGTTTATCAAATTCCATATGTCGTTCCGCATCATCATTTTTTATGGGATTTGTATGCTCTTTATGTATATATTATATCTTTCCACTTATTAGTTTAAGGTTTTTGAGTTGGATTTTCTGATAAATGGGCTACTTTTTTAAGTCCATTAAAAAAAACCACTTATATTATTTTCTAGGAAATGGTCAGCTCATGATGCATATATATTCCAGTTTAGTACACAGACGGTCAGTATTCATAGTTGCGCGAAGCATGCCATTAGCTCCAATGCCAACGGTTGTTCTTACTTTTTCTATCATTTTTTTACCTTTCTCTTCTTTTTTATTTTGGTGGGTCTTACCCTTTCTAGTCTAGTCTTATTTAAGTAGAAGAATGGACAGTTAAAAAGAGGGAAACTGTACCTTAGGCTAAAACGAGGCCAATGGAATTCTATCCCAGAACTTCCGTACACAATGCACATGCTTGACATTTTCTGTAATCGCGTAAGGTGTACGTGACATTCCGAATTCTGACCCATTTTTTAGATTTATAAAACGTATATTTCGTCAGTATGCTTATAGTAAAATCTCGCCTAGAACTGATTACTCTCAGGTTATTTTTAAATTTGAGATTTTGCTATAATTGTATTTGGTCGAATTTGACCGTTATTTAGAGCCTAAGCTTTAGTGTCAAATTTCTGAAAATTCCGGGACAAATTTAATTGGACGGTGTCAATATTATTGTGGCCAACATCAATATTGCCTAGGATAAGTGAAAAGTGAAATTTTGATCGGGTACAGATTTGGATCAGTAGACCTCCCTCGTAGTGTATTGTAGTTAATTTCTTTTGGCCATTTTTCCTAAATTATTAATTAGAGTTTTTTGTGGACCGTCGGATCGATTTCAGATTTGAACGTGAGCTATTGGATCGCATTCGAGTGCGATAATTGACTCTTGTCTGTCTCTCTCTAGTCACCTCCCCCCTGCGCACATCTGCCCCCTCCTTTTCCCCATGTAGACCTGTCCACTCGTCTCTCTCTCTCTCTTCCCTTTTCTTTCTTTTCTTTTCTTCTGTCTTTTTTTTTCTCTTCTTCTTCTTCCTCCTTCCCCTTCACCGCCGCTGCCTTGCTTCCCTTTTGGCTGAGCCCGCCGCCATCGCTCGCCTGTTGCTTGCTAATCGCTGCCCGGGCGCAGCTCATTTGGTCACCCGCCAATTGACCACGTTGTTGCTGCCTCCCCTTTGTTCGGACCGAGCTTCTGCTTCCTGCTTCTTGCTGCCCATAGCTCGACCATCGCTCGGCACCATAGCTCGCCACATTGCCGCCAGTTGCGCCATCGCCGCCGCAACCCCCTCTCCTTCCCCTTCCCCTGTTCAGGCTTCCCTTCTCTCGTTTCGCTCGCTAGCCCTTGCCGTGCCCAACCAACCGGTTGTTGCCGTCATTGCAGCCCCTCGCCGCCCGGCTTGCGCGCTCAACTTTCCACTTTCGACCGCCGAGTCACTCTTTTGTTTGGTGAAACCTTCCTCTGCCGCCTCGTCCCCTGTTCTGCCCTCCCCTTCCTCGATTCTCTCTCTGTCTCTGCTCTGACCATCGCCGCCGTAAGTCACCGCTTGAGTGATGGAGTTGTTGTTGTCCCGATGACATGGCTGCTTTTGTTTCGTCCAAATCGCCACTCGTCGCCCGTCCTGCCTCCAGCGTGGCTGCTTCTGTTTTTCCCTCCTAGCCGCTCACCGTTGCGGCGTCACCATCATTGCCCAGCCATCGCTTGAGCTGCTACTATTCCAGCGAGGCCCCTGCTGCCGTCGAGCTGCTGCCACCTCAGTCGGAGCTCCCTTGCAGCCGCTATCGCCTGGCCGTGGCCGAGAGCCTCGCCAATCGACGCTGCGCAGTTGTCCAGACGATTTCTCCACTACCCCGCTCTATTTTCCTTGCTCGAGTCTAGGTAAGCGACAATCTAAACCTTGTCTAGGATTTTGGGTATCAATAGACTTGTTTAGAGGTCGTTTGGAGTGGAAATGGTGGGTGTTATGGGCTGTTTGGTGCAGATTGGGTGGCTGATTTGGTACAGTTTAGTGAAGAAAATGGTGGTGAGTTCGGGATGGTGATTGGGTTGGAACGTAGGCTGAATCAAGTGATTTATTACTAATTTTAGGGCTGGTTTGGGGTTTGTATAATGCTGGAAATTTATATTAAGTTTATTGATTATTTGTGTGTGATTTAATGTCCAACTTGGCGATTGTTCGTGTTGTTTATATGTGGCTGAATTAGAGGTTGATTTGGGGCCGTTGTTGGGTGAGTTATTGGCTGGTTTTAAGGCCGAGTTATGAGCCGAGACATTAGCTAGCCTGGTGGACTAATATCGAACAAGTTTTGGAGTAAAATGTGGACCTTATTGTATCGATGTGGCGAGCTAAGTGTGGCCGGTGGTTGTTCGAATTATGGACTGATTCAATGCTTGATATTGTGTGTTCACGTGATGATTTGATGACGAGTAATGGCTGACCTTGATTGACCGTTTGTGAGTGTACAGGTGTGACTGTTATTTGGTGGAACTATGGCCTCTTTGGTGTAAGTATGACCAATTGTGTTGTGGTCGTTTAGAAATGGTTGTGTGATTTTTTATTTTGTGAAAGACGTGAAATTAATTGAATTAAGTGGCGTGTGTGTTTGCTTGAAAAGTTCGGATTAATCGGAGGGCTGCCAACCTGAGGCGTGGTTATGCGGGTGTGGCAAGAAAGGCCAGAAAAGACCTAAGGTGTGTTTACGTGGGTCATTGGAGGATGCTGAGCCTGAGGCATGTTTACGCAGGCTGTGTAAAGAAAGTTGGACCTGAGGCATGTTTACGCGGATCATTAGAAAGAAAGTTGGGCTTGAGGCGCGTTTATGCGGGTAGTGAGAATGAACCTAAGGCGTGTTTACACGGGTTGTGAGAATGAGCCCGAGACATGTTGACGTGAGCTGTGGGAAAAGACCAAAGGTATGTTTACGTGGGTTGTGGATAGTTGGATGGACATGCTTGTGGAATATGCTTGATTGAATTAGGTGAAGGCACGTGTGTATGGCACTCGAATGATTGTGATATGTGCTTGGGGCTATTTTTGCGTTATAGTATTTGACCAATATGCAGAGTTAGTGCGTGATTGGAGGCGAGGTAAGTATGTCTATGTGTATTCCAATTTGTCGTTGGTTAGATTGCATGTTGAGACTTGTCTGAGTACGCATTGGCCTATGTGAGGTTTAGGGGTCTGCTTATTGACATTTATCTCATCCCTCATTGTTAAACATTTTCAGGTTTGGAGTAACGAATAGTCGTCGCGTGCAGTTCAGAGACCGGGAGTGACCTTGGGCCTTTGATGCTTCGTCTCATCTTTGGATGCCCCTCTTTTGTATAGTGTAGTAGGCTACTCAACCACTGTTCCCTTTTGATGTTGTGTATTTGTAAATGTCGTAGTGCTATCCTTTGGTCATTATTTTATTGTCTGGGCTGTTTAAATTTCGCTTCCGCTTGCGTACGACTTTAGATGTTTCGTTTGAGTCGGCGACGTGTCCTAAAACGTCGAAATCAATTCGGCCATCGAAGGGGTGTTGTGAGCGTGTTGAGGTTCGGGGCATACAGTGGACAAGGGTAGAATCGGTTTTATGTTATGGCCTTTAATATATATTCTTACTATTTTATTTAATCAATTCAGATGAAAATTGTTTTAAAAGTCTTAAACCTATTATACATCGGTCCATTCAATCCTAAACTTTTTAATTTGACCAATTCGATCTTAAACTATTTGATGATTTTTCAATATAATCATTCTGGCAAATTTTGGTCTGAAATCGCTGATGTAACAATCAAGTTATCAATCTTAATATGTGAAACGGTCGGTGTTAAGGTGGAAGTTTTTTGCAATATTTCTAATTATTTTCTTTATTTTCCTTTATTTTCCTATTTCCCTTTGTCAATCATCAGCCACAGGACGCCCTCACTAGGGGCGAGCAAAAGATTCGGACCGAACTAGGAACCGCTCGAACTGACTGAACTGGTCAATTTTTGGCGGATCCCGTAGGAGCCAATCTGGTTCCCGAATCTTAAAAATTGGAATCGGTGAATAACAGTCTAGTTCCCGGTTCTAGGTGTGGACCTACCGACCTAGACCACTCATTCTCATTATTACACATACTAAAAACCCTAATCACTATTCTTACTATCCATTCTTCTCACAAAAGTGAATTGTTGCTCGCTCAAGCCTCACGACACACACCTCTTCTCTCTCTCTCTCTCTCTCTCTCTCTCTCTCTCTCTCTCTCTCTCTCTCTCTCTCTCTCTCTCTCTCTCTCTCTCTCTCTCTCTCTATGCATGCCTCTTACAGCCTCATGCCACCCACCTAGACCACTCATTCTCATTATTACACCTACTAAAAACCCTAATTATTATTCTTATTACCCATTCTTCTCACAAAAGTGAATTGTCGCTCACTCAAGCCTCACGACGCACTCCTCTTTTCTCTCTCTCTCTCTCTCTCAACCCTAATTACCCATTCTTCACTCACGCCTCTCTCTCTCTCTCTCTCTCTCTCTCTCTCTCTCTCTCTCTCTGTGTCACGATGCATGCCTCTTACAGCCTCATGCTCACTCTCGGTCGCGCAGCATGCTCACTTTCAATCTCTCAGCTCCCTTTCATCGAACATTTGAAGAAAAGTTACGATTTTGCAGGTACCATTTCGTTTCTCGCTCCTTAAAGTTTCAGCCTTTGTGGGTTTTGTTTTTTGCTGCATGTCTCTAAGTTTTCTTTTTTCTTTTTCACTTTGGTTGGTTGCATCGAGCTCATTGGGTCTTGGCTGTGGATTAGGCTCCTGTACTTAAATAAGTGCTGAACGAAGGAGCTGTAATGAAAGATATGACCCAAGTAAGTATAAGAAATGAGAAATTCGGAATGAGGCAAAGATATGACAAAAGTACTCACGGCCGATTCCTGGGTGGGTCCACAACCAGGTGGACCGAGTTCATAAATTGGGAATTGGCTTGCCCTAAAACTAATCACCCTTAGGTGTTGCGGCCCTTGCTTGATTTGGACATGGGCCGTTGAGGGAATCCTAGCTCTTGCCTGTGGTGAGTTACCTCTATCGGTTTTATTTGTTTCCAAATTTGATTGGATTGGATTATCCTTGAATATTTGGTGCTTATGTTTTGCAATTTGGTGTTTATCTTAATATCTTTGATGCTTATATTGTTTGATTGACTTCCTTGTTTGAATAATACAAAAAAATAACAATACGTGATAGATAGATTTATTTTCTAGATAGGATTGCATGTTAGGATAATATTTATCTAGTTAGGATAAGTTTCTGAATTAATATAGGATTTAATCTAAATTATTGCTTAGTTTGAGTTGGATAACTTTTCACTTCGAGTAGTTAATTTTTATAAGTAGTTAATTACAAATTTTAATAAAAATCCAAAAAAATAAACATATTCATGTCATATAGGATTAGTTGCATATTGCCAAGTCATTGATGCCATGTCATTCACATTGCCATGTCATTTTCGCCACGTCATCTATGCCATTTCACATGTTGCGTCATATACCATGTCATCATTTACATGTCATTTAGTGATTGCATGTTTAGGGTCATTTGAAATTAGAACTGCATGTCATGTTAGGATGATGTTATATTCCTAGAGTTAAGTCATAATTAGAATTTTAATTTGCATTACATGCATTGCTGATAGGATAGTCTTTATTTTGAGATAAATTGAAAAGCCAAAAATGATTGATTGCTTCGATGTGTTTGATTTATTTTATTATCAATTTATTTATTGATTACGCACTTGCATGACCATCACTCACTTGTTAGTGGTTAGATTTAAATTTAATCCAAGTCGCTTATCGAAATATTTTTGAAAATAAAAGAAAAGAGCTACTGAAAGGGTGTTAGAGTAATCTAGCGTAATCAAATCTCCGAATCCATTTAATATTTGGTTCTTAGAAGTAAAGTATTTTCCCATACTTTACTTAGGTTTTTAATTGACCTACCAAAAATTGATAAATGGTGACTCCAAAATAAATTTATTTTGCATGTTAAGAAATTCGAACTGAAATTTACGAAATTGATAAGGGCTTAGGAGAGATTGAGCTAAGTCTAGGCTTAGTAATTCATTAGTCAAACCCTATATGATTTGCTCAAAGGGAAGGTTGCAATGGCTTGATGACTCTACTAGGATTACTTGAGTTAAAGCTGTTAAAGGACTTAGGCTGAATTTTCTTTTTTTAAAAATATTTATCCTTGGCAGTGATTATACAAGGTACGTTCCTAATTTTGAGTGTTAAATTTTTTTTTGCATATGAGGAGTTATAAGGGGAGTAGTCTTTGTTAACTCTTGTTTTGCAGATTGGAGTTGGGAATGTATGTTTATTTTTTCGAACTTCTGAAGTGGTGTTTGATATAAACTATTGTGCATGCCTTTATGCTTTAGCATTACACTTTTGCACATACAACCTACTGCCGACCTGGGCTGCATAGGATTATTTAGGATGGTATTAAGATGGATACAACTCTGACTTTGAGGTTGCACAGTAGGAGGTGCCCATCTCAATCCCGAAAGTTCTTTTTTGGTGTCAAAAGTAATTACCTTTGTCTGCAAGCCTGCGTCTCAATTGGGTAGCCTTTTTTACCATACCACAGTTATGAGGACTTGACTTAGTACGCGAGCCTATGACTAGTCATACCATCCTCTTAGCTCCACTTTGTTGATCCATTTAGTTGGAAATCGAACCTCGCGTCTCAAGCGCATGTCCATGTGGTTACCATTTTTTTTTCATTGGTCAAGTAACTTCCTTACATTCTTTATTATGCAATTCATTTACTTCCTTATATTTCTAACTTCGTGTCGGTCCATGACAAATGAGTCGATCATTGTGCCAATTGAAACACTTTAAACTGATGCTTTCTAGTTCAATGTTCTTAGGGATTTGATTTCATAGAAACGAACAAATTTCCAAAATAAAATGAGCTATTTGAAAAAAGTTTAAAGAGATTGTTTTCATTTCATGTCTTTACTTTCCTAGCACATGTTTAGGGATCTGATTTTGTGTACGAACAATCTCATAAATGAATGAAAGTGATCGATTCGACCATTGTCATGGGCCATTGTGTAAAGTTCTTGTGCTTATTGTGTCTTTCATCTCATTTGTCTAGGTGACTTTTACCACATTACAGATCGCCAACGTTGACCAATCTGAACTTGCTAAAGAACAAGAATGGCCAATTAAAATGAGCAAGCTCTCGTTGCCATCCTAGAGATCGAGATAGAGCAAGTATTGGGCATGCTTGAGGCTCTTTCCAAGCAAATTGCTTCATTGAATACAAACATTTCCACCCTCTCTGTACATGCTCAACCGAGCATAGAGATTGTGCTGCCATATGACTCTCCTGATGGCGAGATAAAGGATAAAAGGAAGAGCGTTGTCATTGGCACTTCGACTGGGCATGGCGTGACCTTGACTTATAAGGCCCCTCTAACCGTAACCAATGGGATTGAGGCATCTTCTGAACTACCAAAGACTCAAAGAGGATAAGTGTCTTGCTAGGCTTGAGCAGGCCCGCCTTGCATTGGTTTGCCACGAAGAAAATCGATTTGCTCAAGGCATGGGAGGACCTATATGACGCATTTCTTTGTCAATATAAGTTCAACATGGATGTGGCACCATCATGTGAAGATTTAATCCGCACCAAGAAGAAGAAGACCGAAACTTTCAAGGCCTGTGCCATGAAGTGGAGGGCCTTAGCTATGCAAAACTCCAAAATTGATAGAGAAGGAGATGCTAGATATGTTCTTGGAAACCTTGCCGTTCGAATTCTACAACCGTATGCTAGGGTCTGGATCAATTCTTTAGCTGAGCTGATTCTTGTGGGAGAACGCATTGAGATCGCTTTATGTGACAGTTAGGCTACAGAGCATACTCCCTCCACTAAGAGATTCATCCCGAAGAAAGATAAAGAGCTTGCACCTGCACCTGAAGTGAACATGACCTACTCTCAATCGGGTTGTGATACCCCTAAACATGCCACTACAATTTAGATTTCTAGTAGTCAACAAGGTGGAAGACGCCAGGTCTCCGATCAATAAAGAGGTTCTGGAAGACATCAATTCACACCTTTAACCAGACCTCTGTCCAAGGTTTTGTTGGTACTCCAAAAGAAGGGGCTACTTTCTAATTAGCCAAAACATCCAAACCCTGGACGTTTTTCCTAATTATGACCTCTTTGAGAAATGTTACTATCACATGGGGAAGTTGGCCATTCCACCAATGATTGCTTCATCTTGAAGCATAAAGTTCAAGACCTCCTTGACATGAAGGCATTCTCTTCCCGTGGAGCACAACTGCATGTCCAGTAGAACCCTCTACCCAACCATGTCGAAAGTGCAGATATTGTCATTGAGTAGAGAAGTTCCAATTTTTATACTCCTCAATGAAGGGATCTTTTATTGCTTTCTAGGATTTCAAGTATTTTTAGGATTTCCCACTTTCTAGGATTTCAATTCTTGCTAATTTTTTATTATTAGGGCTTGATTGTTTGCATTTCTCATTCCAATAATGCAATTCATTTGATTCTATTAAATGAAATTACAAGTTTGTTTCCATTTTGAGGGCATGTTGAAGAATACCAAACTAGCCTTCAAATGAAATCCTACCATTAAAATGAAAACACAAGGCAAGGAAATATTCTGAAGGCTGGGCTTCTTCACATTCCCTCCAAAAGCTCTTCGAAAATAAAAGAATTTCCAAGCATGCATTAAATTAACTGTGTTTATTTTTCTAATTTTTTCACTTCCTGTTTCAGACGTAACTCTTTGGCTTGTTGCGACATGAAAACATGGACTCATCGGATCGACTGATATTTAACAAAGTTGGGAATACACCTTCAAAGGAAAATAAAATAGGGCAAATTTTGAGATATCAACCCCGAAAAGCCAAAAGAAGCACTCAACACTTCTCAATTCATGCTTGATGACAGATTGGGGTCATGACAGACTCTGATAGAGACTGATCAGGGATAGTACCTTGATAGACTATGATAAATTTCCCGAGTCCCAGCTTGTATTTGCTTTTGTATTGCATAGTGACCTCTTCATGCACATTCTCTTTTGCAAGGGCAAAAGCAAAAGCAAAGAGTTCATCAAATCAAGGATCATATTTCCAATTTCGATTAATTGTTCATGTGTCCTTTCCCCTTGAATAGGGGCAATCCATGGACATCCATTTTTGAGATAGTCCCTCTGTTTATGATATTCTTGAGATCTAACACATCTTATAAGGACATTTTTCTTAAATGAAAAATGAATACTTCTCATGCTTTGATGAAATTTTTGTGTACGATAAATGGTTTGTTATGATATTACAAACTTTCTCTTGCTTAAAGTCGATAAGCTCAAAATGCTCACATCTTTTGAAAAGATATTCCACATGATAATCTTACCTGTCTAATTTACTAATTCCACTGGGGATTGTCAAGATAGACTAATTCAATGATTGATATGTAATGATTGAAAATGTTGAATGAGATGTGTTAGGATGATGAAAGGCAAGGCCTATCCTGTACACAATCCCCTATTTATACTTTGTAAGATGAGTAAAAAAATTCCATATCCATAAGGTAATGAGTTTTCTCGCAAAGGGTATGACAACCGAAATGATGAGGGGCATTTCATTTCTCTATCCTAAATAGTGCGGGTAATCTATTGTTTATCCCTACCAGCCTAAAATGATTGAAAGAAGTTCTTTCATATTAACCTTGTTAAGAACCACACCACACCGGGGGAAAATAGAGGTAATGGTGACATTAAAAGGTAACTTTCTTGCTCTCACTTGTATCAATATTTGAGTGTCTTATTTCATGATGAACTCAAACGAGAATTTAAGTGCCATAAAGTAATGAATAGCATTTCTTTCTCTATCATACATACTTCTATCCTTTGCATAGCCCAATTGAACCTGTAACAGTTGGTGATCATCCCCCACATTGGGGCAAGGTAGTAGAGTTGCCATATTTTAGACAACAGGGTCCGGAGCGTTAACTAAAGATGAGAACCCTGGGAGTCCAAGAATGATGAATTGTTGAAAAGCTTATGATACTGCAAAAGTCAGTGATTGCTTTGTTCATGTGTGCACTATAAAAAAACAAGAGTGAGAAAACAAGAAGAAAAAAAAGAGTGAAAAAAATGTATTTGTGTCAAAGTCGCAAAGTCATCTCCAGTGAAAAGGTGGTGATTTCACAAATTTCAAAAGTCAACTTGGATTCTTGTGGTCAATGGAGTATCTAACGAGAAGACAATCCCCAATGAAGGAGAACATTGGTAACAATCCTGAGACGATCAACATATTCAAAACCCCTTCAAAGTAAAATCTTTGAGCCTAACTAATCCCTTTGTTTCTCAAACCCATTAATCGAGCCTAGATTACGTCCATTACAAAATCTCTTCAGATTAAGGCACTTGAATTAATGTAGGCGATTCAATTGTTTAAAAGGTTTGCTCGAAAAAGTGCGGGCAAGATTATTTCCATCTCATTTTTCAGGGTCCTTGACTTGTAAACCCGACGGAGATGATAAATAAAGAACATTTCTTTCATAGCCACAAATTGAATTATACTTTTGCTAAGCTTATGACCGAGCCTACATTACGGCCCTAATAAGACCTCTTAGATTGGTAAGGTCATACCGCTTGTGAATAAACTCTATCCCTTGTTGACCTGATGATGGTAAGATCGAGTAATTCTCATATTCCGACATCAATGGTCGAGGCAAACTAGCCTTCCTAAATGAGAGTGAATGAAAAGCCCTTTCAAACTGAAAGTCTCTCGTTTAGCATTTTTAAGAAATCCACTTTATGAGTTAAAGTTGTATTGATGATGATTATTCCTAGTAGAAATTTGGTGATGCAAGCAGGGTGAAACCATAATGCATAAATCTCAATGGAATTGATAAAAACCTCGGTGAATTTTGAAATGTGTGTTCTCGAATAATCCTGATCATTTATCTATTTAATTAATGCATATATATCTTTTGCTCTTATCATGTATGATAAGTAATGTTTCCTTGACAAAATTTTTCTAATACTTGACGCTCAAGTTTCTATATGTAGCCTCGTGTTTGTCCAAATATTTTTTAATTTCTCGACTACCTAAATGGGATTCCAGGTTGTCTATCCCATTCATTTGAGTGGGTTTCCAGATGACTTTTCTCGACTACCTGAGTAGGATCCCGAGTTGTCTATCCAATCATCTGAGTGGGTTTGGATTCCGAGTTGTCTATCTAATCATCTGAGTGGGTTTCCATATGACTTTTCTTGACTACTTAAGTTGGTTTCCAAGTTGTTTATCTAATCATTTGAGTGAGTTTCCAAATGACTCTTTCTCGACATTCTGAGTGGGTTTTCCAGTTGCCTATTCAAACATCTAAGAAATTTCCAGGCCTCTCAAATAACTAGCTAAAATTTCAGATACTTGGCATGTTTTCAAAAACTTTCCCAAATCTTTAGGTAAGTAGATGCATGTATGTTTTCTATCTTTGCATTAGCATTTGTATCTTTCGTAACTTTTCATTACATTGCATTAGAAAATGGGTATGGGTTCATTCAGATGCCGTGAACTAAACAAAAAAAAATCATTTTTCATCACATTGCATTCGCATGTGTTAAAATTTAGGTATCATTTTGATCTTTGAATGAAACCTTTTCAAGCTCACCTTCGAAGAGAGGCAATTATTGATACTTAAATTTTGGCAATCAATTTAAGCATTTATTGCATAAAAAATTAGGATCAAACCCAGCCCTAATCAAAAATATTAAGTTAAATTGCATATAGATATTAGGAGCATTTACATCAATAGTTAATCAAGCTCATATAATTTGCATATTAATTGGACCAGTGATGGATGGGCTTAAATGAGCTGGATTAAGCCCATGAAAGCATCAAACTTTGGCCAAGCCCATGAACACATTATGGCCGAAATTGACATTGGAAAATTGGAAAATGCGAAGGTGGAAAATATTGTCTTATTGAGAACAAACTGGGTGAGTAATTAAAGAATATATGGTCAAATTCAAATTTTCAAGGACAATAGAGTTTTCCTATAGAGTATATTTCTTGGAAGTCAATTTATAAGGAAAGGTTTCTTATTCTTATATTTTTTTAATCAAGATAGGAAATAGACAACCCTAGGTTTGTTCTTATAAATAGAGACTTTCTATTTATATACATGCCTTCTCTCGCCATTTAATAGTTTTAGCTTTCTGAGTTGAACTTTCTAACATGGTACAAGAGTCAAGTTCTACCCTAGCCGCCCCTGTTTATCAAATTCCACCTATCGTTTATTATGGAAACCATTTGTAGACACCTAGGCACCTAATACCTTGTTCACCCTTGATAGAGGTTGAACACTCCTTGTATCAGTTCACCTGTTTAGAACACAATCTGCATACTGACATGTGCATTTATCACTTGGTTCTACTCAACACATACACAAATTAGTTTCTTTTAATTACTTTGTCATCTTCAAAACATCATAGGGGATTTTCCTAACAATTTCCCCCTTTCTTATGATGACAAAACAATATTTGAATATGCAGATGTTTTGTCATGGTTTTAAAGATATAGAATTTTGTATGCGTAGAAAGTAAAATAAATTTGCTTATTTTTCAAAAAATAGGAATTTAGATGAGGGCATAACAAAAACATAACTCAATCTCCAAATTTTTAAGATATCCAATGAATGTAATCAGGAGATAGTAGGTCGGATAATTCCCAAAAAAAACTCATAAGCGTTTGGTACAGATGTCAATTCGGTCCTAAATTTTCAATTTAGCCAATTTAATACTAAATATTTTGCTTGATCATCTAATGTGACACAGCAGGCGTTGACGTGAGCAACTTTTGCAAATTTACCTGAATCTTTGTTTTCCTTTTCTTTTCTTTCTATTTTCTTTTTTTTCTTATTTCCCTCCGTTGGCCATTGCCGAGTTCACAGACCAGTGAAGGGACATTGGGAAAAAAATATAAAAGAAAAAGGCAAGAAAAGAAAAGGAAAAAGGGACAAAAAGAAAAAAATTCAGAAAAATTACAAAAAATATCCATGTCAACGCCGGCTGTGCCACATAAGACGTTCATGTTGGCGATTGCCGGCCAAATTGACCAAAAGGATTATATTGGCAAATCTTCAAAAGGTTTTATATTACATTAGCGAAATTGAAAAGTTTATAACTGAATTGACATTCACATAATAGGTTTATGACATTTTTTATAATTTTCTGATAGCAAGTAGAAAAGTCATGAGTAAAGAATAGGAATGACTGAAGCTCTTGCTTTTACACAAGTTACTTAGTTGCATGAGTTATAAATAGGAATGAAGTTTCATTATGTCTGTCACGCCCCAACCCTCGAGCATGCAATAATCCCTAATCACTTAAGTCATTTGTATATGACATCCCAGGACTCGTTGTCGACCTTTTATTTTATCTTTCGATTATGCATGCGGAAGGGACAACAATCACCCAGTCATAACAGTAAATAGCGAGGATAGTAATAACACGCAACAACAGTCATGCCAAAATGCCATTTTATTTATTTACTAGATTAATCCCAAGGAAACACATTTACAAGCCCTTTAAGAGCACCTTTCCTTACGAGCCTACCGAAAAGATACTAAGCTGGGGGTCAATCTACTCCATCCAAAGGTGGGTCAACCAAAAAGAACTAATCCTTAGCATGTCCCTCAAGGATTATCAGGATCCTCCAATGACTCGTCAGGTGGGTCGATATCCATAGGGTCCTAAACCTCCTGCCCAGGGCCCCCATCTGGAGGACCATCGAACCCCCTTAGAGGGTCGAACAAGTCCTCGCCCTCACGGATGAACCATGACTAAAATCAATGAGGGACCCACATAACTAGATCCTTATCCATCCACAAAGTAGACATGTGGTGCTAAAAAAGATGAGGCTTGTCAGGAAAACGATGGATAGTAATAAAACACTATCCATATCCCGCGGCACCCCAAATCACATCGGGTGGTTTAGTTATACACAGTGTCAGGCAATTCAGCATAGCATACACAAATATGCCATCACACAATCACAGACATCCTTACCTTTTCTTGGCACATGCCCTGCACGTTATAAATCACCACGTGCCATAATAATGCAACAAGCATATAACATAATCAGATCACATAACAACTTTCTCATGCACGATGCACCCATGCGTATTCCAATAATTAAAACCATTCAGTGCCACGACACAATCCCACAATTTGATGGTCTTGCAACATGACCGACATCTATCATGGCCACTCAAGGCACGCCTGTCCTCACATGGGGGTCTTTTGATTTAACAAGGTATTGAACATGACTACTCATGGCACGCCTGAAATTCCATCGGGGGTCTCATCACAGCCATTCAAGGCACGCCCACAATCATACAGGGGTTTCATCATAGCCATTTAAGGCACACCCGAACTCAGGCGGGGGGTTTCATCACGGCCATTCAAGGCACGCTTACACTTATACAGGGGTAACGGTTTCTCATTATATGATCACACAAGCACCTAAACCACTCAAGCTAATTTCATTTCTTCTCATTTAGCCAATGTAGACTTGGTTATGCTCACATATCAAAATACCGCAACTGTCATGCCTAAAAATGTAGTAATAAATTCACACGTGATCACAAGCACACAATTAAAAAGTCAAACTTTGCATGCTTCCTTTTTTGAACATCCATACCTTATTTAATTTATAAAATTTGACATATAAACCTGACACCTTGGGGTTTACTATTTATATGTCCACAAAAACCTTTTTAAAAATTAAATAATACGATTTCACATAGGGCAATTATTATTCAAGGCAAAGCAGGCGTTAAACGGCATGAAATGAGCATAATTCAACACTTAGATCAATCAGACAACACCCATATAATTGCGATAACTTATTGTCCAATTAGTGATAGCTTATCGCCTCTTGGTGATAGTGTCACGCCCCGAACCCCATCGGACTCGCGACACCCCTTTCAACGGTCGTAATGAACGCGACATCCCAGGACGTGTCATCGACCCAAACGAACTACGCAAGCAGAAACGAAATAAAACAACCCAGATAATAAAATATGACAAAGGGATAGAACAACGTAATTTAATAAACACATAACGTTAACTTGAATTCACAACATTCATACATTAGGCCACTAGGTTTAAATCCACTTTCATCATAAAAAAGGAACAGGTGGCTGGGTAGACTACTGGCAGCACAAAGTGGAACTCTACCAAAAAGGTTTCCTGGCTCTACTCCTAAACGTCCCTATGGTGCCCAATCCAAATCGGACCTTGAGAATTCTGACTTTGAGTTTGAGTCAATCTCGATCGAGTTCTCCTCCTCCTCTCCCTACTCAACCGCCATGGGCTCCTCTTCAGGCTCAGGCTCGAGCTCAGGCTCCGGTGCTAGCTCGGGTTTAGGCTCGGGGTAGGTGCCAGTACTGGACCGGGGTTCATCAGTGGACTGTCAGGATCTGACACCTCGTCGTCAGGAGCGAACTTGTCTCAGGGCTCCTAATTAACCGCATTCTCATTAGCGTGCTGCAACCCTTCAAAACCTCGGATTGGCCCAGAGTTCACAAACCCGACCTTATGGGTCCACACTAAATAGTCGTGACGCTTCAACTAATCTCATCCTACATCTCCCAAACATAAGTGCGATGCCTAATATATGCCTTGCCCAGGTTCAGACCCGGGTACTCGTTATCCTCATGTACCATATGCATGGGGACCCCAAAATGCCTAGGTGGCGCCATGCTCAAGGATGGGGATCTGAAAATGGTTATATAATAACTGTGAGAACGAGTTTCAATAAGCAACACCCTATACCTCACCTAGGCTAATGCGTACCCAGACAAGTCTAACATGCAAATCACCAGACAACACAACCAATTTCACACAACAAGCTTACCTCACCTCGAATCACGAGCCAACCCTGCATACTAGTCCAAACATGATAATGCAAGAATAGTTCACCACCATATCACAGTCACCCGGCACATACACTCCCACTTGCATTCAACCAATCTAGCCAAGCAACCACACGTACATTAAATCAATCCAATCAATCACATCACACATACGTGTCCAACCAACTTTCCTCTCACGGATCACCGTCAACATGTCTCAAGTCCGGTCTCACAGGCACATAAGCCACACATTTCGATCAATTCCAATGGCCGCCGTCATCACGTTCCAAGTCGTACCATTCAATCAATTCCAGTGGCCGCCGTCAACACGTCCCAAGCCACACTATTCAAGCAATTCCAATGATCGACGTATACATGTCCCGGTCCAACACACCTTTAACGGGCCACTGTCAACACATCTCAAGCAAGCATCCAATTAACACATCAGCCATTCATGCCTTCACATGGACCACCGTCAATATGTCCTAATTCCGTAGCCCTTCGATCAATCCAGGCTTAAATTTGACAGGCAAGCACACGCCACTCAATTCGATTAATTTCACACCAATTGCATCAAACAACCCATATTCACAACTCAGTCCAAATTCACAATCCGCCACCTTAATCCACAAACCCAACGTTCAAGTTGGCCACGTAAGATCACCCAAATCAAGCATATTATTTTATCCAGTTTAAATAGCACAGTTATATCATAATATAATTAAATTAAAACACGCCCTAGCAGTTCTAAATCCGAGACAAGTCTATAAAATACCCAGAATACTAGGTAGGGTTTAAGAAGTCACTTACTAAGTTTTGGTCTAGGAAAAGTTGGCTCGGGTCTAAAATGGCCAAGGAGAACAGTGCGAATTTGGTACACGCGCGGGCACGGTGGTCGGCCACATGCAAAATCCTCAGTCATGGCTAGACACAACGATGGGTGCGGGCACGGGCACGAGCATAGCACAGGCGCGGGCATGGCATGGGCACAGGCTAGCGGGCGTGCAACTTGGTCGCGTGGATGACGAGCCCACCCCCACCGAGCTGGCTGGGGGGGTGGCGAGGGCGGCGACGGCAGCAACAAAGGGCGGTGGCGGATGTAGTGGTGAGCTGAAGGGGGAGAGGTCAGCCAAGGGTGAGGGTGAGGGAGAGAGAGAGAGAAGGATAAAGAGAAAGGGAGAGAGAGATCAGGCCTGAGGGGGAGGGGTGAACCGACGGTGTCAGAGCGGCACGGGCACAAGGGCATGGTGCGATGGCCGTAGTTATGGTGGCTGACAAATGGCGATCCGCGGAGAGATGAAGGCCGGACGGGGTGGTGAGGCGAGAGGGAGAGGGAGATAGAGGCTGAGGGGGCGCGAATCGGCGGCGGTCGGGCAAAGACGGGTGGGACGGGCGTAGGGTTGGGAGCTGGCCGATCAAGTAGAGCCGCTACTCGCCGAAGCACGACGGCTGGCTGAGCCGAGGCTCGCACGGGTGGGAGGGGAGGATGGCAACGTTGGGCGGAGCTGCCAGGCGACACGGCGGCGTGACGATGGCTCGAGGAGGGCGGCGGCATTGGCGGGCAGGGGCGGGCGCATGGAGGAGGAAGGGTGGTCGAATGGCGCCCATGAAAGCAAAGGCGTAAAACCTAAGGGGACCAAACGCAGCGGAAGAAAAGAAGGAGAAGAAGAAAAAAGGAAAAGGGAGAGAGAAGAGAGGAGAGAGAAGAGAGAGAGAGAGGGAGAAGACGTTTGCATGGGGCAAAGGGGGAAGGGACGTGCATGGGCAGGGGCAGACGCGGGAGAGGAGAGAGAGAGAGAGAGAGAAAGAAAAGAGACCCAAAAGTCAAATTTTTCACTCGAGTACGATCTAACCGACATGGTTCAAACTAAAAATCAATCTAACGATCCATAGTAATCCTAGTTAATATTATAGGACAAGGGCCAAAATAAAATAACTCAAAACACACTACGAGAGAGGTCTATTGGTCCAAATCCGCACCTGGTCAAAAATCCACTTTTCATATATTCTTGGCAATACCGACGTTGACCACAATAATATCAATACCTCCAATTTATTTCGTCCTGAAACTCTCAAAAATCGACTACCAAGTTTGGGGTCTAAATAACGGCCAAATTCAATCGAGTGCGATTCTAGCAAAATCTCTATTTTAAAAAATAAGAACCCGAGAGTGATCAGTTCCCAAGCGAGATTCTATTATAAGCGCACTGAGGAATTACACGTTTTATAAATCTCAAAAATGGGCCAAAAGTTGGAATGTCACAGATAGCTTGTCATTAAATTATCAATAGCTTATCACCTAATTGGTGATAGCTTATCGCTCAAATTACAATAGCTTATCATCCCTTTGATGATAGCTTATCACTCTTTTTCTGATAGCTTATCGTCCTTTTGATGATAACTTGTCACCCTTTTTACCGATAGCTCATCTTCCTTTTGCAATAGCTTATTCTCATTTCCTCAATAGCCTATTGCCTTTTTGGTGATAGCTTATCACCAAAACTTCAATAGCTTATCGCCTAATTAGAGATAGCTTATTGTCCAACTTTCCGATAACTTATTGCTAGTTGATAACCTATTAACTAATTAATCATCATTAATCACTAACCACCTAATTAACTTAATATAAACTAATCCTAAATAAGTTTAACATATTAATCAAAGGATTAGAGTATTAACTCACCCGTTAACGATTCCGATGACATGGGCACGACGGTGACGGCGAGGGCTATGCGTGGCTCGGTTTGGAAACGACATGAGGTGATGATGACTGCATGGACAGTAGCTTAGTAGCTTTGGTGGGGGCTGTTTTGGCTCGCGATAAGGGCGATCTAGCAAGGAAAGCGGCTCGGATGGGTAGCGTACGGCGACGGACGGCCACGGTGCTCGATAGGTGGTGGCAGGTGGCTTCATGGCAGCCAAATAGTAGCCAAGGGGGTGGTAGAGCTGAGCTCGGCCGAAGGGGGAGAGAGGGGGTGGAAATGAGACGGAAGAAAGGAGGGAGAGAGGGGGCGGAAATGAGAGGGAAGAGAGAGAGAGAGAGAGAGAGAGAGAGAGAGAGAGAGAGAGAGAAATGAGAGACAAAAGAGAGAGTTTGGGAGATATTATCCACTTCCCCCAAAGTCTCTTCTCATCAATGCAACTACCCAGAGTCTTCATTCATCAGTGCTAAATCTCCCTTTGTCTCTTTGCTCAATAATGCAAGAAGGGTGTTTTGGTCATTTCACATTTTTTTTGTACAAATTTCTCATTTTTCCCTTGGATCTAAGTCAAGAGATAGGCCTTGGAATAGGTCCAATTGAATAGAAATGGGCTTGAAAAGTTCACGGGCTCAAATTGGACTTGAAAATGGTAAAGTGAGCTTAGTGGGCCCACTTGGACTTGTTTGGGCTCAATGGCTGAAGCACTCATTGGGCGTGAGGCCCAATGGGCCTTCACTTAGCCCACTTTGTCGGGGGCTCCAATTCTCGGCCCAAAATTTCCTTTTCTGAGAATTTCGAGCTAACCAATAAATCGGAGGATTAATGAGGCAATGTCCAATAAGTTAGTCTTGAAATCCTTGAAAGTTCGATATCCAAATTCAAATTCTAATTTATGGTCAAAATCGATCAATTGTAACTTTAATATATCTCAAACTAACGGACGGCTTTTAAGAGTTACGGGTATTTGACCCATGATTGATTTGATATCAAACCACATTTAAACTTCCTCGAGTCATAGGTGACCTCGATTGTCATGTAATTGCAAGGGGTCAATCGCTAGTTCCAAAGTACACGACTGTTAGGAATTGGTTTAGGGTCGTTCGCAATGCATACAATGGTCAGGTAGAATCATCCACAATCCGATTGTATACTATTGGTGAATCATTCTATAACCGTTCCTTGATTGGTCTTTATAATGGCTCAAAATTGTCCCTTGTCAATCTTTATGGTTGAATTGCCAATCCATGGTCAAGGTCTCAGGTCGTGCAT
The DNA here is from genome assembly GCA_024733475.1 of Syzygium grande. Classification (NCBI taxonomy): domain Eukaryota; kingdom Viridiplantae; phylum Streptophyta; class Magnoliopsida; order Myrtales; family Myrtaceae; genus Syzygium; species Syzygium grande. The sequence goes on along the minus strand of JAMXDD010000008.1, from coordinate 24,716,105 downwards.
ATTTAATTCCTTAATAACCTTTCCCTATTGGTTAGTCCTTTCATGAATGATCAATTTAGAGCGAGATTTAACTAATAGTGCATAGATGAAATAATCATTTCATATATCTCGAAAAGGGTTGAATTTCAAGATATCACAATGTCAACTAAATTCAAAGCTTGTATTACTCCTTCTAACACCGATGCGTATTTATTCTACCCCTTTTTGTCATAATAAAAAGGCGATAAAATTGTACAAGGAATTATGTATAAAATATGCAATCCAACTCATCTTCATATAGCTTCACTGTAAAATATTAGACATGAAACACAATCTATAGAAATAATTTATTTTATGTGCTTAGGCGAAACAAAAAGATGTGCAATATAGCTCGTGTTCTTTAGAATCAAACATCACATGCATTAGCAAATATTTATTAAAGAACATAATGCATAAACTTAATCGGAAAGAATTAAGAGAAAGCAAATCAATATCTTAAAATTTCTAATATAGTCGCTAATGAAACTCAATCAAAATATATGTTTCAAACTTTTTTGGTCCCCTAAAAATCAAAATACTAAATCAGGGAAAAGGATAAACCAAAACGTAACCAAATCACGTCCAATGTGATATTGCGAGCTCGCTAAATTAAAATAACAATAATGAAGTCAAATAATTCCATCAGAAAAGGTTTTCCACACTCAAACATCCGATTGAACTTAATCTATCAAATACTGCTAACATCTAATATTTATTAGATTTATATGTCCTTTATATACATACATTCTCTCTTCACTTATTAGTTTTAGCTTTTTGGGTTGAAATTTCTAACATGGTACAAGAGTCAGGTTCTACCCTATCTACTCCTGTTCATCAAATTCCACTTGTTGTTTCGCAACATCATTTGTTATGGAGTTTATATGCTCTTCATGAATATGTTATCTCTCTCCACTTATTAATTTAATCGTTTGAGTTGGATTTTCTAACAAATTTGCTCCATTGTCCTTAAAAAAATAAGCCACCATATTATTTTCTAGGAAATGGTCAGCTCCTGATGCATGGTTATTCCAATTTTGTACACATATGGCCATTATTCATAGTTGCGCAAAGCATGCCTTTGGCTCCATGCCAACAGTTGTTCTTACCTTTTCTCGGTCTATTTCTATCATTTTGTATCTCTCTTCTTATTTTTGGGTGGGTTTTACCTTTTCTAGTCTTATTTAAGTGAGTTAATACTATGAAAAACTCCAAACTAGTATGCTTGTGATAAATTTACCCTAAACTAATTTTTTAACCATCAAAAACCCCAAACTCGTACACCTGTGGCAAATTTATACTCCGTTAATTTTCACTAAATTTTACTGTCAAATTACTGAGTTGGATGACACGTGGTAATTGACGCGCGTACTTGTTTGGGGTTTTATTCTCTCTTTGTCACAAGTGTACCAGTTTGTAATTTTTTCGTGGTGTTAATCCAATTTAATGGAAATTAACGGAGGGTAAATTTGTCACAATGTACTAATTTGGAGTTTTTAATGATCAAAAAATTAATTTGGAATAAATTTATCATAAGTGTATCAATTTAGGGTTTTTCGTGATATTAATACTATTTAAGTAGCTAAACTGGTAACAAGAGTGAAACTGTACCTTAGGCCGAAACGAAGTCAATGAGAATCTATACCAGGACTTCCGTATCCCGGGACGTCCGTACACATGCTTGACATTATTTGTAATCGGATAAGGTGGATAATGGGGGGGATCGGTTCTTGACCTTTTGGCCTTTAATATATATTATTACTGTATTATTTAATAAAATTGAGAGAATAATTATTTTAAAAGGTCCTAAATCTATTATACGGCGGTCAATTCAATTATAAACTTTTCAATTTGATTAATTTAATCTTATACCTTTTGACAATTTTTCAATGTAGTCCTTTCGACCTATTTGGCATTAAACGGCTAACATGAGGCTCCAGTTAGCGTTGACTATACTATGTAACATGAATAGTATTGATGTGGACAATTTTTTTAATTTTTCAATAGTTGACATAGTTTGGGATTTTTCATAGCTTTTTGCTTTATGAAATTTAGAATGTGTTTATTCCATAGATTCTAGGTGCCTTGTACCTTTATTGTTTTCTGCTAAAAACATGCCACAATTTATAATTATTAACACATTTACTGTTCGACGTAAAACACGAGTGCACTACATTATAAAGTACGCAGTCATGTCTAACGGTAACATAATACAAATACATGATAAGATCAAAACTAAAATGGAAATAATGAACCTGTTTCCTCCAATAGTTTCGCACATTTAAGGGTGGAAAACTTGTGCAGAAAAGAGAAAATGATGAATAGCTCGGCACACATGTATATTCACTCAAATGTTATTCTGGGTATCCCTTTTCTACATGGGAATCTGTATAGTGTATATAGAGTACATGGTATAAGGTAAGCAAGTATAGTGGGTATGATTCAGAACCCTGGAACCTGCCATTTTTTTTATTGATTCCGAAATTTTAGAACCGGGAACCTACTCTGCCGCTCCCAATACCACCTGAACCTACCCGACCATGCCAGTTCCGTAGGTTATCTTGAGCTCCCTTAATTCCCACATGAGTCAGCTTGACGAAGGATTATCATAAAGAGGACTGAGCGTTACCCAACAACGAATGACAATTTGCTATGAGGCTTGCGCAATTCTGTTGGCAAAACATTAGGATCAATTTATTCGGACATTTGGGAGGCTTTCGTGCTCCGATGCAAGCAAATTGGACATGATTGGAGATCCTCATTTGTCTAGTTTCAAATCGATAAGGTTTTATGCAACTAAAATCTTCTGGAGGAAGTTATGCCCCAAATACTGAACGCTGGTAAGGAAATCCGAAGAGCAAGCTTTCGTATGTAATGCGTTACTTATACAAAAATTCATTTCCACATGATTTTTAAGTCTCAATCATTGCATTTTGTTCCTAAAGTCATTTGTTTCGAGAGTCAACGTTGGCATCGATGGTTTGTCTCTGGATTATTGGTCTTTGTCTTGGAAAATAAAAGGTTAGTACATTGGGATTTTCCTATGCTTGCAAAGTTGTTCCAAGTTGTGTTTATCTAATCCCCTCTAAGGTCATTTTAGGGAACATAAGAGTGTTTTGATGATTGAATTTCAGACTGGACTTATCATCCTATCTTGTCCTGGGTCCGCCAAAGAGTCAGTGGATTATTATCTCTTTTAGCTATTGAATTGGGGTTTTTTTTTCCGTGTAAAAGACCCAACATAAGAAATTTGGAGGGATTTCTCTTCTTCATTCCTATTCTATCCTACCTGATCTTTTATTCCTGAGTGACCAAACGCAACACAAAGAAGATTTCCTATTTTGGGAAGTGAGAAGCTAATGGTTGTTCTTTTGATCTACTACTAAGGATGAGTCTCAAGCCGTCATCATGGTGGCCGAGTATTGCTAACTGGAAGATATATGGACGTGAATCTTCAGTATATTTGTAACCAAAGTCCCACATTGAGTGAAAAAGGTCATGTTGAGTTATTCATACTAAGTAATAAACACCCACTCAGTTGTCACCATCTTTTATGGTTACTTTAAATGTTTTGAAAACTTGGCTTGCATCATTTGGGTATGTCGATGAAAATGATACTATCCCTCCTTTAGGCGTGTGGTCTCATACTGATGAGGCCAGGGAGCAATTAACGAGACGGTAGAGGTATAACTCCCGGCATGCTTTTAGAAAGATGGAAGACGCAAGGATGAATTGGATCAAACTTTGAATATGAGGAGTATGGTTGTGCGATATGGGATCAACACTGATGAGAATATCATTATTTAAATACGGAAGTTTGTAACATTCCAAGATCTCTCTCCTTAATGAGAGGGACATTGTCGCTGAGTGGAATGATTGTCACCACCTTGGTGTACTTTTTTTCCGGTGTTTGGCCCACGCGAAATGGGTTAGGTCGTTATGCTATTCCTCTTTAGTGTGATAACAAAATTATGATGAAACATATTAAAACTTATAGCTATTCATGCATTAGCATATCTGTCATTATGCTTATATCTTCTACAAATTAGCCTCCATTTCTTCTCCAAGCCACATTTTCTCAATTCTAGGACACTCAAATTGATCTGAACGATACCAACTTAAGTGCAAGGAGTGTTAATGTAATATATAGTAGCTTAAATTAGCGTAATCTTATGGCCACTATTGTCTGATACTATTAATCATGATTTTGTACCGTCAGTTGTCATATTATCACACATAGATCAAAGAGACGGAAAAGTACAGTCTTGAGGCTATCAAGATTTGACTGTCGTTTATAGGACAGTAATTTTCTCATACTTAGCCTCTATTCTTGGATCTCAATTTTATCTCGGATAATCACGTTAGGCCTGATTAAAATTTGTTGTTTAGTAGTCTAGCACAAAAGTATATAAAAATGAAACCTCATGTATTAGCCCCGGAAATTACATATATACATTTTAGTCTCTAGACACCATGAATCTATCTCATAAAACTCTCATGTTATAGAAATTTTTTGATCAACGAGTTCCACAGAGTAACAAGTGGAGAGCATACTCACATAATCAAGGCACCTTATCAAGCTAACAATGTAACTCTAAACATTTAATAACATTAAAAAGATGTGTATGCTATAGAGATTTTCCAAACTCTACACAACTAAGGGATGATGCCCTTACTAATATTTCGGCATGTTCATGAAGCTCGGTAGTTGTGATTTAAATGAAATGTGGTGGTAACATAAGGAAGTGGTTAACAATGGGAAGTTGATGGTAATGTTGATTGTGTCCTTTTTTTTAATCTTTATAATATTTAGTCAATGGACAATTTGGGAGAGCAATTAGAAATTAGACAAAACTCACTTTTGACTTATATATATGGAACACTAATGGTGTAAAACAATCATTATACAAGTGGGATTTAGGCATTGATACTCATGCATTTTTTAAAATTTTGACAATTCTAGTCATTCCATTAATATTTGAGTTTTTTCAATTCATAAGCACTTGTGTAAAATCACATTTGGGGTGTAACTTATGTAAAATCCCATGTTTGCAAAGAGGGCAAAGTCCCAGTTTCTTCCCCATGAGTTGGAGTTTATGTGTAAAACTAGCTTGGTAGTCGCCACGGAAATATAACACGGTCAACGGTTGGCTTGACCGCGTGCCACCTCCAGATTTTCCCCAAACAAAACCTCACACCGGCTTGTGGGCCGCCTACTCCTAGCGCATTGCTTATTCTGCTTGGATTTGTAGGTTGTGCACTGTCTGGGTGAATCTTGACTAAACCATTATAAGTGTTAAGAATTACTTCACTAATCCTTTCATGGATGACAAATACAGCGTTTCAGGTGCTTCGAATGCCGTGGAATTCTTATTAGATGCGACAGCGTTCCTTCAAATTTACCCGATTAACTATTCCGACGTCACAATTCTATTGTGCTCCTTGGGGCGACCACAAGGGGAAAAGCACGAGCGTGGTGATCGGAACTCAGCCCCGAGTGAAGAGTACATGCTTGCTTACCACTTGAGCTTTTAACTGCGCTGACGAGTTGCATTCATGGCAACATGTACTCAAAACCTTGCATAGGCTATTCGAATTCGCAATAAGCCGATATCATTCTAATTCTGCACTAAAATCTTCATAGTTTTATGGACACAGGGTTGCACATAATTCCTGAAGGTTCTTACAACTCTCTCCCGCGACGGCCTTTTGCAGCTCATGAGAGCTAACTACACAAACATGGGTGGAAGTTATGCCTGATGGAACCAAAGGACTAGTCCATAAATGAGAGAATAACCGTAACGCAAGTCCCAATAGAAGAGTTGGTCACTGAAGCAATTAGCTTTCCAAATTGAGGTAACGGAGTACGTCCCAACAAATCTTATCACAGTGCGCATTTGTGTGTAGTTGTTTCGCCGGTTTTATTCCATCAAAAATCTTTCACCAAATGCTGCGTTTCGGATTTTATTAGAGGAGACCAGGGTTTTGAATCAAACTCGAACAGAGAATGTCAAATGCGTCTATTAAACTCAACTTGTGCCTTACAACTTAACTCGATAATACACCCAACTCAACAATATCAACAATAGGATGGCAACTTGCAAATGCCAAGACCAAGCTATGTCGGAATCCAATCAATGACACAACCAATACATAACATTGCAATTCAAGATATACTAGAATCTAATCAATGACGTGGCCTAAGAGAATATGGTTGGAATCCAATCAACAGCTATATTTCAAACATAACGCTAGAATCTAATCAATAACGTTGAACTAGTGGCATAACATTGGAATTTAATCAACAATGCTAGACCTAATAAAGATTCGCGTCGGAATTGAATCTACGACATGGAATCTAAAAGCTGTAACTACTACTACTCCTATTGTGCTGAAAATAAAGATAGATAAGAGGTTTGTTGTCTTGTTTGGAGAGTCCCTTCTACGTCGGAAATTTTTGAGTATTTATAGAGCAGCTTGATAACTGTCAATTGGCTACTTATCCTTGAAAGTTATTTTTCACTTCCTTACATTTTGTACTTTAACCACTTCCTGACTTGTCGATATTGCTTACCCCCCTTGGGAATCACATAATATCTTATTTTCTTTCACATGTCTCCTTATTTCTTGCCGTTTCCTATGTTTCACTATTTAGCTTTCTTGATCTTCACGCCCTCGATCATGTCTTTACCTTTCAACATGTGGAAATGCATTTCTTTACCATGTAATACCACGTGCTTAATTCATCGACATCACATGGAAAACTCGTGATCTTGGACTTGTCGTCATCACGTGCAAGGCTCGTGATCTTAGATTTGTTGACGTCATGTGCAATGCTCGTGCTTTTGGACTTGTTAACCTGTCGACACTTCTATGACGTGTTTTATCGATAATTACTCCAAATCTTTCCGATGCTTCTGGGCCTGACTCACGGCATTTCTCCGGATTCATGCTATGTGGGCCGTGTTTTACGTCATTTGTGACTTGCAATCAACGTGCTCCCACTAGGGGTAATTTTGAGTGTCAACAGTAATTGTCGGTCTTTCCCTTCTAAAACACGTACTTTGCTGTCCTGCAGGAATTAGTGCAGGACGAAACGAGTCTTGGTTCATTTCTTGACTCCATCACCCAAGACATGAGAGACATCATCGAAAGGGTCTCCAAAGAGTTAGTGAAAATGACTATAATATATGAACCATCGCAGTTTTCCCTTCCTATCACACCTCTTCCTTTTGGGGACTTGTCATGCACACACATTCATGTCTCTCTCGAGCGCAGGAGTCCGTCTTCAAACCTAACTCCTATGATTTGTATAAATCAAGAGGTTAACACATAGTGATCTCAAACAAGGGAAAATCTTTGTAAACTCGCAAAGGAGGAAAGCTAATCAGTGAGGAACGTATAGGATACCTACAAAGTTAATTGCTTCCCCTCCTGGACATATAACTACTCTTTGAACACTTCGCATCTGTTCCTGGGTTGTAGCATTTAAATTACTCCTAGTAACAACATCAACTGCGATAGGATGATCCTCTTTTGGGTACAATTCATTGCCAACCGTCCTCTAATAAATCATTTTCTTGCAAATATGAAAAGGTAGTTTTATAATTTGAAAATCATGCCTGGAAAAGTCGTCACTAAGAGATCAGAACAGCTGTTTAATCAATATTCCTTTGAAGTATTAAGCAAGTAGCATGCCAGGCACTAAATTTTCGATGGCGCAACCAGAGTTATTCATCGCTTTTAGAGAGTCTAGTTGACAAGCACCCGTAACCACTTCACCGCAAAAAAGTACTACCGAGTCGCCCAGGAAATAATTTTGTAACGAGACTTGCAGGGGAAGGTCTGAGACACGTGTCGACAAATGCTGTCGACGAATCGATCAAAAGTAGATAATATTTTAGTCTATTTGATTTTTTTTGTGAAGAAGTGTGCAAGCTTAATTTACACAGTTTATAGATTAACAAAATGATTTTGGACTTGGCTTCACAGGTTTTCTTGTGTAACTAGCTAAAGTGACAGCAATTAGCAAAACAAAAACGGAAAGACAGAAGAAAATAAAGCGGGCAAGAGTACAGTGCAACCTCAATTAGTGCTTGAAAGCTTGCTGCATAATATCAGCATCAATAAATCAGTTCATATATCTATATATATTCTGCAATAATTGCCATGTTTTTCGACCCTCCTTTTGGACTTAAAAAAGTGGTGTGCCGGTTTGTAAAATACAGGCAACCGACGAGAGAACTCAATTTGATAAGAACATTTTTTACCAAAGTTCAGGAAAGACAATAATCTTATTGTCACGCTCCGAATCCCATCGAGCTCGCGACATTCCGCTCCAATCGAATAGATGCGATGTCCCAAGAACATCGCTGACCCAACCCAACATTAGAGACACATGCGGAAGTGAATATATAAAAACCCCTGACTAAAAAGATGACGACGGGGTAGCTCATCTAAACACTCAAACAACATCAACATACATTTTTATACAATAGTATTGCACCAAGCATACAAACATCACATTATAAACATATTTAGTAAACTAGAATCCGAAACCACTAACATAACAAAAAATCGAATGGTTTGGTTAACTTAACTTCACTATAGATCGACTTACTAATTAAAAGGGTACCGGTCGGAGCTATTTCACCCAACCCCTAAACTGCCCTAGGGAGATCTACTGGTCGCCATCTTCCGTTCAGCTCCTGAGTCTTTTGGCTTCTGCTTCGAAGGATCACTTGGACAACACCTGCAGCTCCACTGGGGCACCATGGCGACTCTTCCCAAAACGAGGAGGCGGGCCTCCTGGGTTTAAGGCTGGGGGTCTGAAAGTGGTGGTTATATAACCGTAAGACGAATCTCAATAAGTGTACAATCCCAAACCCCACATAAGCTCTCATGTACCGCCAGACGGAACATGCACAACACACAACAATTAACCAAACTAACAATCACATGCGATCCTACCTAGAATCCATCAAGCACATTCCTAGACGTCGAGATAATAACACAACCAACATGCCACAATAATGCATCACAGCCATGCTTGTGCCTTAATTATAAGGTAAAACTTACTTGGGTACACCCCATACCATGCTTAGTAGTTTTTACCCTATAATTGAATGCTATATCATGCGATACAAATACACTCGCACACAATCTCACACCATGCATCAACTTTCGCAATCCTCACTCGTCTTGTCAAGTCCAACTCATTCTTAACCTTTCTACCACTACCGCGCCCGCATAAGACGCATCAGGCCAACGGTCTTCTGACCTCATCAGGTATCGTCATCTCGTCGGGCCAGGCATCGTCACCTCGTCAGGGACAACATCGTCCCGCATAAATGAACACGCCTCAGGACGGAATCCTACACTCAACTTGCCTTCTATTGCCCCCGCGTAAAATGTATTAGGCCAACAGTCTTCTAATCTCGTTAGGCATCATCACCCCGTCGGGCCGGGCATCGTCACCTTGTCAGGGATGGTATCGTCCCACGTAAATAAACACGCCTCAGGACAGACCTTTTTCCAACCAATCCTACATTCCCATACCTTCATTCCACTCAATCTACATGTGCCATACGTACACACGGCTACACATATGCACGGCCATACACAATCTCACACTCCACATACATTACATAATTACACATTCTCGTCGCATGAACACACCATACAACCACACACGCTTGGCACGCGAATTCATTACACAATCACACTACCACACCACCACACCTCACGGCCACACACACAAGGCACACGGCCAAACCACAATCAGTCCGAGACACCATCCAGAATCAGCTAACAATCACAAACAATACAATTATCATAATAAGCCCAATCAAGCCATAACATTCCCAATCAATCACACAATTCAATCTCGATCGATCCACAACATCACGGCCCTAACCAAGCCTCCTAAACCTCGAAATTTCATCGCTAAATCAGTCCACAACAACCAAATATCCAGCCTTAATCTATGCTCCAAAACAGCCACATAAAGCCCCTAAACTGAGCCCTAAACATGTCCTACGATACCTGAGGTCCTAGGGAGAGTTTAGGGAAGTCACTTTACCCTAAAAAGTGAGACAAACAAGGCTGGACAGAGGCGGGGATGACTGGAACAGTAGCAGCAGCTGTGCAGGGGCGCCGGCGGCCAGGCGGGTGAGCAGCTGAGCTGCCATGGGCGGGTGGCTGGCGGGCGGTGTTCGGTCTGCTGGGGGCGGCGATGGAGATGTACAGGGCAGGGGAGGATAGCCAAGGGTGGCTCGATGGCGGCGAAGTTGATCGGGACAGTGAAAGAGAGAGAGAGACAGGCGGACGAACGGTGGAGCACAACCGGGGAGGAAGAGACGGCGGCGCGGACGGTTGGGCTGGGCGGCAACCGACGGCAGCGAGCTGGTGGTCGGCCACGGGGGGCTTCACGCACGGGGAGAGGGGAGAGAGAGAGCTTCGGTGGGGGTGGGGGTGAGGAGAGAGAGAGAACGTGAGAAATGAGAGAGAGAGAGAGAGAGAGAGAGAGAGAGAGAGAGAGAAAGAGAGAGAGAGAAAATGAATTTTATAATCTAACCCCAATAATTGCACCTCGGAAATTACCAAAACACCCCTCTAACTACCCTCCGATCCAATGGCTACTATTTGATCTTATCCAAATCCGACGGGCCCACGATTGTCCTTATTCAATAATTCAAAGGGCAAAATGGTAATTACTCAAAAAGGGATATGGGCATTCCTGTCCTATTATTTTCAGCCATATAGGATATTTCTCAGTCCCTCGACTTAATCCAGTCCTTAAAAATTTGTTTGCGGTCCCAAGGGCAAAATGGTCATTTTTCCAATCTCGGACCGAAATCCATTTTTTTGCAGAAATGGGTGGCTCCAAGGTTGGCCAAGCCAAAAACGTCATTGGCCGCCCAAAATTGTCACTTTCAAAATTCTCTATTCCCCCGAGTCTGAATTCCAAGAAATGACTAGAATCGAACAATCGCGACTTTAGCTTATTTCTTGCTAACGGGTGGCTCATTAGAATTATGCGCTCTCAACCCGTGACCGACACTAAGTCAGATCATGTTTAAGTTTGTTCGAACCAAGGCGACCTCGATTATCATATAATTGTGAGGGTTTGTCGCTAGTTCCCTTTGGACACGATCAATCAGGTAGATCGCTCTTTGTTCGCCCAAAGCATTCCCTCGTCAATCATTATGGTCGAAGGTTGAACCAAGGTCGAGCTCTTTGGTCATGCGAACTCAATCCCGTAATGGCCTTACCCCTAAAGTTAGCATCCTGTGAATGCGCGGTTCCAGATGAGATCTCACTATAAGTGCATTGGCTAAAATATTTATTTCATAAATCCCGGGAAAAGATCGAAAATTCAAACTGTTACACTTATACTATCAAATTCAAAAGATTCAAACTACCCTTGGTATTGGAAATGTTTATACGGAATATATGAGGGAAAGCCCTAATTGTTCTAATGGTTCTTTTGCCCGATATTTAGCTCAATGCAATTGGACCAGCCGCAATATAAGATGGGAAAATTGAGAATTCCTAAGCACTTACACAATCCGCTCAGTTTCTTTAGATACGGAAAGGACACAGATATTTTGGGGAGGGTATCAAGTATTCTATGTTTTGTTGGGAAAGAATTTGCTTCTCGATTTCATGGCAGATAGGTAAACATATATACTTTCTTCCAACAGACTAATTTAAATAAAGAAATGATCAATCCAGGAGATGATAAGTTTTGCGAGAGAATGAAATTCTTCTTATCTAAGGAATAATTGCTGATATTTGAATTTTTCAGATGAAATTCAATATCTCATAATTAGTGTTGTGGCCTTGAGATAAATCATTCTCATCGTTGCTTTAGATACTTCTGCAAACTATTTTTGGGATTAGTTACTAAGCATAACCAAGAGGCTCTTGTGAGTCTCTACGATTCGTGTGTTCAAATTGTAATACCAAAGCTTCCATCACCGCCACCGGAGTACTCCCATGTGTAATCTCATGGAGGAAACCAATTAAGTTGTGGAAATGTAACATCCCGAATTTTTAATCCAATTTTGGGATTTATAAAATGCATAATTTGTCAGTGTGCTTATAGTAAAATCTCGCCCGAGAACTGATCACTCTCGGTTATTATTTTCAACCAGAGATTTCGCTAGAATCTTTTCGATCGAATTTTCGTCGTTATTTGGACCTGAACTTGGCAGTCGATTTTCGGGTGTTTCAGGACGCAATAAATTGGACGGTGTCAGAATTAAGGTTGCGGTATCGAGATTATCGGGGAATAATGAAAAAGTTTGGGTTTTTGGACTAAGTGCGAATTTGGACTAGTAGACCCCCTCGTTAAATTTTGGTCAAATTAATTTGGCCTTTGTCCCTTACAAGTCACGAGGTCTACTTTGGACCCGATAGACCATTTTCCGTTTTGGAATTGGACCCCCGGTTTGCGTTTAATAATTTAATTCGTATAAATTTTTCAAAAAAATTCTCTCTCTCTCTCTCTCTCCCTTGGACTCCGCGCGCGTCCCATCTCCACCCACTCCTCTGCAGACCTACTCCCTCTCTCTCCTCTCCCTTTTCTTTTCTTTTTCTTTTTCTCTTTTTCCTCTTCTTCTCTTCTTCTTCCCCGGACGCCCCGATGCTCCTGCTCCTGGTTACCTTATTTGGAGTCGCCCGTAGGGAGCTCGTCGTCACCTTGGGAAGTCGCCCATTTGATTGCCCGCCCGACTACCGGCCACCGCCCCGGCTGCCTTCTTCCTCCTTCCTCCTTCGCTGGCCTCCCTGGAGGCGGCCTTGCTTCGGATCGCTTCTGGTTTTCAGCTTCGCCGGCCCCACCACCCGGCCGGGCTTCGTCGCCCGAAACCGGCCTTGTCGTCGCCGGTCTGCGCCCGGCAAGCTACCGGCGCACGCCCGCCCGGTACCCTCTCTCCTCCCTCCTTCGCTGGCCTCCCCCGACGCCCCTGGTTCTACTCAGATTCGGCCGGCCCCTCGCCCGTCCCGCCGCTCGGCCGCCCGTCAGCTCCTCCTCCTTTGCGCCGCCGCCTCACGGCCGCCGCCGCACCGCCGCCCATCTCTCCTCTCGGGCCGCGCTGCCTTTGGTCACGTGAGCCGGGGCCGACCATCTGCCCTCTCTCGCTCAACCAGCTCGCTGGCCGCCGCTGGCCCGGGGCCGGCCGCCGCTGTTGCCGGGCCGTCGCCGCCACACCGCCGCCCGCCTGACCACCACCCGAACCCGCCTAGCCATCATTGTCCATTTCGGCTAATCGTTCATCCGGAGTCTTGTTCATCGTGGGAAAACACTTTGTTCATTTCCCGAGGTCTTGTTCGGCGAACCTTTATTCGTGATCTGTTCACCCGAACCCAAATCGGCCCGTTCGGCCCATTTTAAGCGTAGGACACCCGGTGAGTACAACCCTAAACCCTAATTAGGATAATTTACATTTCTAGACCGGTTTAGGGGTTAATTAGGGTTATTTAGGGGTTAATTTAGGGGTTAAATTGTGGAATTGATTAGGGACTTGATTGTGGTCGATTTGGTGGATTATTCCGATTAATTAATGGAGGTTTAGTGGCCCGAGAGGCACGATAAATGGGCTGGTCGGTTTGGATTAAATCGGCCCGAGTTCGGAAGTGTTCGGGTTTATTATGTGGAGTATAGTGCGCGCCGTATTTTGATTTTGTGGTGGCCAATTAGAATGATAATTGGGGAGTATGATTGAGCATTTGGGCGATAATTATTGGCCTAGAAATTACGATTTGATGGTCGCCCACGTCGGGACTAAATTTGGGCGCGGCGCGATTAATTTGAGGTTTAAGAGTGCCATTACCGGAATTGGTTGATTTGTGTAACTGATTGGCCAATTGAGCCTCAATTCTGATTAATTTGAGGGTGCCTAGTGGCGTACCCAGTGAGACCAAGAATAGATTAGCTTGGCGGGTTTCGGGTGCATAAATTTCATGTTGATCCAATTGGGTGTTTTATATGCATAATTTATGTGTCAAAATTGTGCCATGACTGTGTGGGGTGATTTGATTTACTTGGGTTCGTGATTCATTGAACTAAATGCCATTGTGAAATTTATGAGTGCCCAAGTGTGATTATTGCAGTCATGAATGTGTATCATGAACATTGGCACGACATATGCATATACGAGTATGCCCGAGTGACATGTGCATTGTGATCACCTAAATTGCCCTGATGCGTCTAACGCGGGGTTCAGATAAAATTGAGGTTTGTGAATGTGTGATCACAATAAACCCCGGATGCGTTACGCCGGGTAGTGAATGCCGCCCCGATGCGTGTTACGCTGGGTAGTGAATGCCGCCCCGATGCGTTACGCGGGACGATGCCCCAGACGCCGAAGATTTACCAACCTGATGCGCTTTACGCTGGCTCGTTCGGTGAGGAGATCGTGTTGCGCCTGATGCGCTTTTGACGCTGGCTAGAGACACCGGGCTAGTTGAGGCGCTTTTAACGCTGGCCACGGGTGTTGTGATTAAAGAAATAGACCTGGCGCGTGTTACGCTGGTCGGACCGGCGCGCCTAACGCGGGTCGGAGGAGAAATTGAGAAATGGCGCAGAGTGCAAGCGCAGCGATAATGCATTGATGAGGCATGAGCATGAGTGCGAGCACTAGCATATGCATACTGCGCGATGTGACATATAAATGCGCGTGCATATGCTCAGGACTGATTGGTCACGGGTGGCTGCTTTTGTTGATTTGACGCCTAACCTGCAGGGTCTAGTGGGATTAGATTTAGGCCCGAGGGCCTGAGTCAGTTATGTGTGTATCATGTGTTGTTTAGTACTTGTCAGGAGGTGCATGTTAGCCTAGTTTAGGTTTAGGGAATTACTCGCTGAGATTTATTCTCACGGTTGTTGAAAACCGACATTTTCAGATCCCCGGCCTTGAGGATGACAGGCGTCCCGATGCATTTTTGAGAAGAGCCCCCGGCTAATTGTAGTACCTGAACCCCGAGCCACTTACCCCTTTTTGTCAGTAGTGGCCTTGACCCGCTTTTGATTTTTGATTGGTGTTCGGGTTGTATTTGGATATTGTATTAAATTTTTTTAATATCAGTGCAAGTGTTAAATTCTGTGGTTGCCCTTGGTTATGTATTTAGATATGTAAGGGTAGTTGTATTTGCTTCCGCATGTGCTTCCAATCTCTGTGTGTGGTTTGGGTCGGCGACGGCGTCCTGGGACGTCGCACGCAAATAGACCTCTGCGAGGGATGTGGCGCGCCGGGAAGTGCGGGGCGTGACAGGAAACCTGGTAAACCAGCCTTCTAAAAGATGTATATCGGAGAACGGGTAATGCACGTGTGGACACGATTAAGTCATTTTATCAAGTGTTTGAAGTGATTGATAAGAAACAATCGATTGCGATGTGGATGATATCATCTGCTTTTCTTCAACTATTTCTCCTCACTGCTTAATAATTCTATGAGAGACCTCCCAATCTTTCTAAAATCATAACTAAACCTACTCTCGAAAGGGATTGGCGGGATCACAGAAGTTGTTACTACCATGTTAAAGTTTCCAACATGGTCTACGTATGAAGCAAGCAAATAAAGCAATGCGAATGGGCAGGGAATTAGTTATAAAACCAAGTTTTCGCAAAATTGGTTGCTGGGAAGGATGGTCTCAGCTTATTAGTCTGCATGAAGATATTGGATTTGTGGTTAGGGTTGGGAAATTGGGGATGCAAACTTAGGCTGAGCTCTTTTTTAATTAACTCCAAACACAAGTAAATCCGAACTTTTTCCTTTTGTTGATAGGAATTTATCTTTACATTACTCACTGAAAAAATTAGTCATTTCTTATCGTGGAAAATTCACTCTTAGTTCTTGCAAATGATGATGCTTCCTGTAATCAACATCACTAGGCAAAAGGAATAAGAAAAATCATTGCGCGAAGCTAACATTTGTGAACTAATGGGAAATTAACTTGCCCCAAACAATTGTAAATTACGCAAGATGAAGCCGTTTTGCTAGTTACTTGAGGTTACGAACTTTGACTAATTTTTATGCATAAGCGGACTTTGAGGTAACATGCAATATCAGAAAAATAAATAGT
Organism: Syzygium grande; assembly: GCA_024733475.1. Lineage (NCBI taxonomy): Eukaryota > Viridiplantae > Streptophyta > Magnoliopsida > Myrtales > Myrtaceae > Syzygium > Syzygium grande. The sequence continues at coordinate 24,700,001 of JAMXDD010000008.1, read as the reverse complement.
ACACAAATGTCCTGCTCTTGATATGAACTTTTCAAGTTCTTGTTGAGGAACTATAGATATGTTGTCGATTGGCTTTAAGCAGTTGTTTCTAACTGGAGTTGGTTTTCACAAATTTTCTACCTTGGACAATGAGAAACTGGCTTGTCTTAGTGACACAAAATGGGGTGTGATATAGCATAATCCCTGTGTTACGGGCGATGCAAATCCGATAAATAATTGGCACCTTTTCTTTCCCAGTTGATGCAAAAATTGTAACCCTGATGCAAAGGGCTTGTTGCTAACAAAAACAGAAGTCGTCTTTAAAACCTAGGGTTAACTTGGATTGCAGTTATATAACCCAAGATGTGCGAAGTCGTGAGAATTGTATATATCAATTCTTCTTTGAGTAAACCTTAGAAAAAATGAAAAAGTACTTTAAGAGCTTCAGACTCAAGACGACTACCTAAAGCCATTCAACTGAATGAAGTCAAATCACGTGATAGAAAAGCAGCAAAATCCACAGAGAGAGGCGGCGGGTATTACGCTTGTTCTCAATGACGGAGCTTGACCCAGCGCCGAGCTCCATGAGAGAGAGAGAGAGAGAGAGGACAAGGTTTGTATGTGAAAGAGAGGTGGTGGTGATAGCTTTGCTAGTAACAGCAGTCGAGACAAGGCGGCATTGTCTCGGTGGCAGCGGCGGCGACAACAAGAATCTAGTGATAGAGGGACAGGAGACATGAAGATGGTCGTTGGTTCACTGTGACACCAAAACATAAACTTGTAGCAGTGGATAAAAGTGACAAAAAAATCCTAATTTTTTTTCACACCGATACAAGTTTGGGTATTGACAACACAAAAAAAAAAAAGAATTTAGGGTATTGATATCACAATGAACAAAATTTATGATTTTTCGTGGTAGACAAATGGGATTTTTTCACACTAATACAAATTTGGGGGTTTGGGTGATAAAAAAATGTTTGAAGTATTGGTTTCAGAGTGGGGTATTTCATCAAAATAATAAAATGTTAAAACTTAATTAATCAACGACTAAATCGTTTATGACCGATTCTACTCTATCCCTCCAAAAGTATGTTCTACCATAATGCTACCTTTTTTTAAAAGTAAATTCTCTTCATTATCTAGGTAACGTGCTATATGTACCTGCCCGCCTGATTACATCACTTGATTACGGTGTAATCCCGTTGCCATGAAATAAACCGAAGGGTCAGTCTTCCTTAAAGTTCTTTCTTCTTTTCTTTTCCTTTTCTTTTCCTTTTATTAGATTACAAGTAATCTGCTCAATACAAATCCGAGGAAGGGGATGTCATTTTCCAAATGACAATAGTGCAACTAAAATAACAACGAGAACGATGGTTCCGAGCAAAAGCTTGACATGTTTATCAAAAATCAAAGAGCATCCACATATCCTTTTGCAAAACCAACAGTTATTTCACCCTTTATTTGTGAGGAAAATAATATTGGATGATCATGTGTTCTCGAACAAATCAAACATTTTTTCCGGTTTCTATAAGCATACTAGCAAAAGTAACTGTTGTACTATAACTATAGATCAACCCATGTCTCCCGATCAAAAGCTTAAGTTAATAAGGTATGTGTAAGTTATGATACATTAACTACTCCAAATCACATCAATTTTCCATTGTAGGTTTCTTGTACAAGGTAGTCAATTTAATCTATGAATGTCATGTGTAAGTTTGAATTTGAAGAAGTACGTAGGTCTTCTTCCAAAAACTACCCTTTAGAAAACACACGACCTTCATCCATGATCATGACCACCCTCCCTGAATCAGAAGCGGCACACCTCTACACTTTCTGATATGGGACTGTCAGAGATGGTGAAAAGGACAAAAACCACCAAAAGCCCTAAACTATGCTTATTGTGACATATTTACCTTAAACTTTTTTCTGCGACACCAAAAATTCTAAACTTCTACCTGTGAGACACATTTACCCTCTGTTAATGTCCACCGATGAACACTATTAAAAATATGGCTAAATGGGCATTGGATAGCAAACGGTGTTGTATTGTGTCCACATGACTTAAGCGAAATAAAAATGACTTTATTTTGATTGAAAAATCATCTGGCGAAATCTTGATGGAGGTAAATGTGTCACATAGGTACAAGTTTGGGATTTTTCATGTCATAAGAAAAAATTTAGGGTATAAGTGAGCGTAATTTGGGGTTTTTGATTTCACAAAAAAACTTCGATGTAAATATGTTGACTATAGTCTTGGGTTTTTTGTGGCCTTTTCTCTTGTGAAAAAAACAAATATTCTTTTTTTCTTTTTGCAATTTTGATAAAGTGAATGTCTATTACTTTTGCTGCTATTTGCCTTATAACTTTCTCTTGTTATCACAAGGAAGTCCACCCTCGAAATGTAAATTCCAGACCCATGAATAGTCTCATAAATCTCACGTCCTAGATAAGAGACAAGTCTAAAACTCGAGTAGGTTGTGTGCGCATATTTTTATGCAGTTAATATCATGAAAAACCCCAAACTGGTATACCTGTAATAAATTTATCCCGAACTAATTTTCTGTCCACAAAAAATCCTAAATTGATACACTTGTGATAAATTTACTCTAAAGTAATTTTTTGATCACAAAAAATTCCAAACAGGTGCATTTGTGACAAATTTACCCTGTTAGTTTCTGTTAAATTAGATTAATACCACGAAAAGTCACAAACTAATACACTTGTGACAAACGAAGGGGTATATCACTTTGGAATTTTTCGTGGTATTATCCCATTTTTTTACATATTCAATTACTACAGTTTACCTTGTTGTTGAGTTTGAGTAGTACTTGGTCACTTTATCGGCAGAGAATTATGAGCACTCAATTTAATCTTTTTTTCCCGAATATAAGATGGCCCAACATAAAGATTACATCTAGGTTTAGAAACTGCCTCTGAATTCTACAAACCTTTTATATGTGCGACTGACCGGTTTCCTGGTTTTATTGCTAACTACGTACCAGTGTAGAAAGGTCAACGTAAACCCCCAATTAGTTAGAAGAAGAGAATGAGAATGTGTCTATGAATTGCTATTTTAGTACGGGTGCCGCGTAGAGGAAGGGTATACTTCACAGGATAGTTGGGTATCGACAAGGTTATAAAAGGATGTGCAAGCAAAGCCTGTTTGTGAGCTGTGATAAAGAGCCCAAGTTGTGGGAGAAAATAGAAGATGAGAAAGATGGCTTCTTCTCTTTTGTCCGAGTTGATGAGGATTTTGCTGTGTGCTTTTGTGTTGAGTGTTCATGGCTCTTTTGAGAAGCAGGTTCATGTCCATGGAGCTCAGATTACGGTCCCTCTCAGCTCTCTTTTTCCTTCTGTCAATTGCACAGCTTCAACTACCAATGGTCTCTCTCTCTCTCTCTCTCTCTCTCTCTCTCTCTCTCTCTCTCTCAGAGTTTGTATCTTTGTGCTTATGTGTGTGTAAACGTGGTATTCCGTGGGACTGCTCAACAAACTTCAAAATGATGAGCGATTGATTTTTGGGTTGTGATCTGTTGAATCTATCAGTTTTTACTCAAAGTATACTGCCAACAAGTTCGTCCAAACTAATTCTTGTTAGTTGTAACAACGTGTTTGCAGGGGAATGAGTCCATTTCTTTTTGCTAATAACATTGATTATAATATGCTGCACACCCTCACAGCAGATACGTGAATATTGAACAGCCTTGAATTGAGCTGAAAGTCTTTCAAAAGTGAGCGAGACGGAGATGTCAATGAGAAACTTAGGAGAAGACCTTAGGATATTTGAGCTAGGATAAATGCAGACCTGCATGCTCAGTCAGGATGAGTTGTACCTAAGATAAGTTAAAAGTGTGCTTGTTTATCTCCCCTACTTAACCAATTGGGGTCGAGTCTGTAAGTGGACTCAACTTTAGGTTAAGTTGGGATCGATCATTGTGCAGAGACCAAACATATGTACAAAGCCGATGGATTGTTCTTTATTCCTTATAGCAAAGCATAATCTAAAAGGAAGGATAACCATACTGAATCATAAGGTCTGTGGATGAAGACAACCCAAAATATAGCATGATCATTCATGAAACAACAGAACGTTTATTTAATAAGGAGTGTTACACTCCAACCATATTGCAATTAATTAATTAGCTACTCATAAACATAAAATTTGATTGCTTAGATACCATTAGAGCTTTGATGAGTATTTTCAATAGTATGCTGCCAATGAATTCTCATTCCTTGCACCTGACATAGCTCTGCGCTGTAATATAATCTCTTGTTAATGCGTTTGCGACTTCCATTATTTCTTTTTCAGGGAACTCAAGCCTTAAACTAGTTCACAAGTATGGAGCATGCTCTCGGCTGTTCGATGGTGGCCCCATCAGCCACACGCAAGTTCTTCTCGAAGACATGGCAAGGGTGAAATGGATCCAATCCAAGGTCTCCAACAGCGTCAGCAGCACCAGTCATTCGAAGGAGTCCACCATAAACCTCCCAGCGAGTTACGGCCCCAGCGGCTACAGCTATGTTGTGACTATAGGCCTTGGCACACCGACGAAGGACCTGACCCTTCTGTTCGATACGGGAAGTGCGCTTACTTGGACCCAATGTGAGCCTTGCATCGTGTCTTGCTACAGCCAGGCCCAGCCAATCTTCGACCCCTCTCAATCATCGTCCTATGCCAACATATCTTGCAACGCGTCATCTTGCACTCAGCTTTCTTCTACCACAGGTAATAATTGACGGGTACTGGTCTCATGCCCAATCAGTGATGTCAATGTTTGTAACTCGCCAATTGAAAGCCTTCCTCCATTCTCATAGATGGCGGAAAACATGCCCGATCAACCATGTTGGCGAGATTTTTATTTAACAGAATAAAGACAAAGAAGAAGACTGCTTGTCGTGAGGGGTTTCTAAGAACACGGTTAGAATCGCTTTATAAATCAGCTTTAATGATGGGCAGGTAATCAACCTAACTGTAGCGGATCCACATGCTTCTACGGGGCGATATACGGTGACAAGTCCTTCTCGGATGGGTTCTTTGCTACGGAAACGCTGACCCTAACACCAAAGGATGTTATTACCAACTTCGAATTCGGTTGTGGTGAGAACAACCAAGGGACATTCAATGGGTTCGCTGGACTCCTCGGGCTTGCCGAGACCCAATATCGATAGTAGAACAAAGTGCGACCCAGTATGGCCAATACTTCTCATACTGCCTCCCTTCTTCGACTAGCTCCACAGGGTACTTGACTTTTGGTAGGGGCACGGTCACATCTCCCTCATTGAACTACACGCCGATGGCGACGGTGATGATACCGCAGTTATACGGCATCAACATAATAGGAATCAGCGTAGCAGGGAACCCACTTTCCTACCATCAACTGTGTTTTCCAATGCCGGCACAATCATAGACTCGGGGACCTCGTACACGCATTTGCCTCCAACTGCGTACAACGCCCTCCAGTCGGCATTCCAAGAGGCAATGGCGAACTACACGAGTACGCCTCCATTTTCGCCATTGGACACTTGCTACGACCTTAGTGGGGTTGGTACCATGACCTTCCCGGTGATCACGTTCTCTTTCAGCGGGCCAATTAACGTGGATTTGGACGTGAGCGGGACGTTTTACGTGGTGAGTGCATCGCAAGTTTGCCTAGCATTCGTGCCCAACAGCGCAGACACCGACGTTGGTGTCTACGGCAACATACAACAGAGGACATTTGAGGTGGTCTATGATGTGCTCGGAGGACAAATTGGGTTTGGCGCCCAGGGTTGTTCCTAAGATGGGCACTGTCCACTTGGGTTGCATTTGGTGTTCTCGAAAGGACAAGGAATCATTCGAGTGCATGCTTTAGCAGTACTTGGTGTGATATTGCGACTTTTGTGTGTGTTTGCTCTCCAATTGAAAGAGATACATAAAACATTACGTGGATTTTTATGAAATTCTTGTAACCATGTTTAGATAAATATTTGGAAAATCTAAGTATGTCACGCCCCGAACCCCGACGGGCTCAAGACAACCCTTCCACGGTCGTATTGATCGCGACGTCCCAAGACACGTCGCCAACCCCAAATGAATCACCCAAAGTCGTACGCAAGCGGAAGCAAATTTTAAACAACCCAGACAATTAATAACGACAACGGGGTAGAATGAACGTAAATCAATAAACACATAACATTAGCTTGAAATTCTAAGTATTCATACATTAGGCCGCTAGGGTTAGAATCCACCTTCGTCATCAAAAAGGAATAGGGGGCCGAGTAGACTACTAACTGCACAAAAAGGGACGCTACCAAAAAGACTTGTAGGCCCAACTCCTAAACATCCCTACGGCGCCCAATCCAAATCAGACCCTGAAGGTTCTGACTCTGAGTCTGAGTCGATCTCAATCGGCACCTCCTCATCCTCCTCCTCATGCTCGAGCACCATAGGCTCCTCTTTGGGCTCGAGCTCGAGCTCAGTACGGGCTCGGGTTCTGGCTCTGGAACAGGCATCGGTTCTGGACTAGGGCTCTCCAGAGGACTGTCGGGATCTGACACCTCACCGTCGGGAGTAAACTTGTCCCAAGGCTCCCAATTCACCGCACCCTTGTTGGCATGCTACAACCCCTCAAAACCTCGGATTGGCCCATAATTCACCAATCCGATCCTATAGGACCAAGCCAAATAGATATGGCGTTCCAGCTCCTCTAGTCCCACATCTACCCAAATAGTGGTATGATGCCTAATGTAAGTCTCATCCAAGTCCAGTCCCGGGTATTCGTTCTCCTCATGCATCGTATGCATGGGAACCCCAAAACGCCTAGGTGGCGACATGATCAAGGACGGGGATCTGAAAATATTTGCACTACAGCAATGAGAATAAATTTCAATAAGCAAACAACCTATACCCCACCTAGGCCAATGCGTATCCAAACAAGTCTAACGTGCAATTCACCAGCCAACATAATCAATTCCACATAACATACTTACCTCACCTCGAATTACGTGCCAACGCTGCATATTAGTACAATCACATGAATATCATAATATCCCACAAACACTTCGCTATCAGTCGAGCGCCATACACAAATACATTCACTCAATTCAATCATACTCATTTCGCATTCGTGGCCAAGCAACTTTCCATGACTCGGGTCAACACTCCACAGGTCAGCCCTCAGATCAAGCCGGGCACCGTCCCTCACTGGACATTCCACACCTTCACACGATCCACGTCAACACGCGTCAGGTCAACCCTTAAATCAAGCTGGGCTTCGTCCCTCACTGGACATTTCAAAAACAAGCTTTCACATGACCCAAGTCAACACCCCACAGGTCAACCCTCAGATCAAGCTGGGCTCCATCCCTCACTAGACATTCCACACCTTCACACAACCCGCGTCAACACGCCTCAGGTCAGCCTTCAAATCAAGCCGGGCTCCATCCCTCACTGGATATTTCAAAAACAAGCTTTCACATGACCCGGGTCAACACCCCATAGGTCAACCCTCAAATCAAGCCGGGCTTCGTCTCTCACTGGACATTCCACACCTTCACACGACCAACATCAACACACCTCAGGTTAGCCCTTAGATCAAGCCGGGTTCCGTCCCTCACTGGACATTTCAAAAATAAGGTTTCACATGACCCGAGTCAACACCCCATAGGTCAGCCCTCCAATCAATCCGGGCTTTTCCCATGCGCATGCACCACACACAAAATTCACCATTTCCTCAATCATATAATTCAAATACAACTTACCCCACTTTCACCAATATCAATCTGACACGCCATAACACCCAATTCAAGTCATGCTCTCCACATCAGCCTACCAATCCGATATTCAAGTCGGCATATTCAATTAATTCATTTCGCCCACAAGCGCTACGACAACTCTGTCATGTTATTCATCTCAATCAATCATTAAACTAGCCACACAATTGCCACCACAATAATCTACAATTTGAGCACAATCGATTTAACTAATCCACACCTAATTTAATTCCTAAGCCGGTACTAATTTACACCCTAAACAAGTCTAAACATACCCATTATAATAAGTAGGGTTTAGGAAGTCACTTACATGATTTTGGGCTAGGAAAAGTCAGCTTGGGCCTAAAATGGCCCGGGTGAACAGTGCTGGGCTAGGCACGGGTGCAGGCCAAACAGGCGCGCTGACCGGCCAACACGGGCACGGTAGCCGAACGGCGTGCCTAGCGCATGAGCGTGGTGGCCGAATGGTATGCCTGGGGCGCATAGGCTTAGCCGGATTTGGCCCGACAGCAAGGCACCGGCATGTAATCGGGCAAAACAACTGGGTGAGCCTTGCCATGGTCACGGCCTAGGCTGCTTGGCCATGGCCTAGGCTAGCCTCGCCGCTGACGGGCCCAGGCCGGTTGGTTGGTTGGTCGTCACAGCCATGAGCAAGAACGGCAGCCGGGCGGTGACGGCGACGATGACGCGAAGCAAGAACGAAGTTGAAGGGGTGGGGGAGGTCCGCCGGGGGGTGGTGATGGTGAGAGAGAGAGAGAGAGAGAGAGAGAGAGAGAGAGAGAGAGAGAGAGAGAGAGAGGTTGAGTCGGGCGGGGACGGGCGGTGACGGCAAGACGGGCGCGGCCATGGCGTAAGGCCGCCGCCAGCGCCTTGAGTAGCACCGGGCGAGTCACGACGCGTCGCAAACTAATGGATAGGGGCGACAGGCGATGGTGCGGCTCGGCTGGGTGGAGCAAGATGACGTTGGCTGGGCTAGGGCGATGGTAAAAGCGCAAGCACGCGTAACAAGGCGGCGGGCGATCGGGCGCTGGCGAGCAGCGCGATGGGACGAGAGCTTGCTTCGACGAGAGCTACCGAGCGCTGAACGAGCGAAAGTAGCGGCGGCGACGCATTTGGTGGTCGAGCGGGCGGCGCAACAAGCGAGGTAGTGGCTAGTCAAGTGTATGGCGGCACAAGGTGGACGGCGAAGCCAACGGCGGCGTCGGCAAGCGAAATGAAGTAGATGTAGAAGCTGGAGCAATCGTGGCCGAAGGGGAAAGGAGGGAGAAGAAGAGAAGAAGAAAAAGAAAAGAAAGAAGAAAGAAAGAAAAAGAAGAGAGAGAGAGGAGTGGACGTGCATGGGGCAGAGGGGGAGGGGACGCTCGGGCAGAGGAGTGAGGAGAGAGCGAGAGACCCAAAAGTTAATGCCATGATCGTGATCCAACGGCTCACGTTCGAACTCGAAAACGATCTAACGATCTACAAAAATCTCAATTAATAATTTAGGAAAAAGGGCCAAAAGAAATAACCTAAAACACACTACAAGGGAGGTCTACTGGTCCAAATCTGCACATGGTCAAAAATCCACTTCTTACATATTCCGAGCAATATCGACGCCGGCCACAATAATGTCAATACCATCCAATTAAACTCGTCCTCGAATTCCAAGAAATTTGACATCAAAGTTTAAGTTCTAAATAACGGCTACATTCGATTGAGTGCGATTCTAGTAAAATCTCTAATTTAAAAATAATAACCCAAGAGTGATCAATTCCGGGTGAGATTTTATTATAAGCGCACTGACGAATTACACGTTTTATAAATCCCAAAAATATGTTGAAATTCGGAATGTCACAAAGTAAACTGTTATTCTATTGTATTTGAAGTATGATTTTCGTGATTAGGACTGCCAAATTTTCCGGAATTCTTCTTCTTTGGCGAGGGGGATCACGCTTGAAATCTTCGACGAAGATCGGTGGGCGAAATAATCCCTTTTGCAAGGTGGCGCTCGCACTTATCACGGGTCCTCCTAACACCCGTTTTCAGTACCTTTTTCTCATTTATAAGAATTTTTTTGATGCAATCTTTCCTTTTTACTTTCCTGTTTCCTCATCTAAGATATGTAAAGCAAGTGATCATGCATAAATGTCTCAAACAAACACAATATATATGACCTAATTCCAAAAAAAAGCAACAACTTTATTTGAAGTAATAATTCTTGCCCGAACTTTTTTTTGTTTCATAAAAAATCACAAAATTTCGCTTAAATCACAAATCTGGCCCAAACAATTTGAAAAGTTTACATCACGGGAGTTGGATTTGGAACTCGAGTAAAAGTTGCTACTTTTTATTAAAACAAAAAAAAAGTTTGGACCAAAATTGTCACTCAAGGTAAAGTTGGTGCTTTTTTTTGGAATGAGCCCCAATATATAACCAAATAAAGCAAATAAGAGATGGGAAAGTAAAGAACCTGAGCCATGTCGAGCAAAGTTAAACATAGCTTGTTAATTTATTAAGCCATGAAATAGGACCCATGAGCTATAAATGGAAACTTGATATTAAATCTCTATTTAGAAAATGAAAGTGAATATGCAAATATAAAGTTCTAAAAATATTTACTAAATAAATTACATTCCTAAAATGAACTATTTAATGTGGAAATAAGCTCTCTTTTTTTAACAGATGGAAATAAGCTCATTAATACAATCTAAGTGTCATGCAATTTTAAGATAATGAATTTATCTGTTAATATGAATATTTCTTTTAAAAGCTATATTTGATAGTTAAGATAAAAGTTAAAATATATTTTATCCCATCCTATCATAGGTTTGGTTGATGTCCAAAAACAGGATAAAAGTTGGATATGAGAGGGATATAATTAAGATTAAAAAGTTTTAAGTGGGGAAGTAGGATAAAGGTAGATATGATTTTTTATATTTATAATATAAAAATAATTTTTAAAAACCCTCTCCTCTCTTCTTCTTTCTCCTCCATAGTTCGTATGGCTCTAGTTCACATGGTAGCTTCACATAGGCTCATGAAAGTGGGAAGAGAGTCAAACCACTATACATTTTAAAATCGAATTATTGAATGATCATGCTTTTTCTCTCTTACTAGATCTACATTCCTGGTTGGTTCATATGTCACTATAGCCTGTTTACATTTCTTGTCATGGATCATGTGGTTTTGGAATGTTGCAATGAGCTCCTTTATTGTTTAAGGTTTAGATGTACAATAATCAAGAATTAATTGTTGGAAGTTGTCTCCATTTGTGCATTTCCGGTTTGTATAACAGTGAGTCGTGAGAGATTCTTACAATTTCCATTTGTTCATTTTTCGATTATTTAGTAGTGAATGGTGAGAAAGAGTCAACAATACTTTTTGTTTGTGCGTTTCCAAAAATAACCATGGATTGATTCAGTAATATTTTTACCCTTTTAATTCTAGGATTTTGGATGATTTTGCTATTAATTTACCTGGCAATTTGTACATAATGTTTCTGTCTTTTTCCTCGTTAGATATGGATCACAATAAACGAAGAACAATATTTTTTTCATAGGCAGCATATAAGGTTATATTTTTCATTCACATTGATATGCAATTACTTAGGATATGAAAATATTCGATTTTATTACTACAATTAATCAAATAATAGATATGATATAGCAAAATTCATGGATTTCATATCCTAATCCTATCTAGCCCTGTCTTGGCTAGAAATTCAAATGACCAAACACATGCATTCTTGAACATTTTTTTTCAACTTTTTTATGAGGGTGCAACGCAAATATCCTAAATATGCACGAAAACATTTATTCATGGAAACTCTAGTTTTCTAATGTAGCATTATCATGATGCAAATAAAAACATGAGATTGTATCTTAATATGCCTAATATGCAAACGTGAACACTGTGTGCAATGATCACTTCGATACAATTTAGATGCAATTCTAATCTATTTTTTTTGGGTAAGATAAGTATTGTATAAACTTTTCAACGCCATGCTTATAGGGAAGGTAACCGAACACAAAAACCCCACACATATAGCGACGCCTTTATGTGTCCCAACAGGTGCAAAGGTGTTACGGCTAGACAGGGTTAGAAAGCAGTACAAGAAGGCTTAGACATCAGCCAACTACCTATGGAAGTTACATATACGAACGCAAAAGCAAGTTACGCGAATATGGACGATGAAATGCCCCAATTAGTTTGGATCTTCCTGTTGCGACGAGTGTCTTGTACATGATGCATGGATAACCCTCTGTTGGGACAGAGGGTTATTTATTTTTATTTTTTATTTTTATTTTATTTCTTAATAAACCAATTAAAAAACCAAAAATCGACCATATGCTGAAGTAGTCATGAAATATAACTTGCATGCATAAATCAACCTATATGCTGAATTAACATGTAGCGTTGGATTTCAAGAAAACTAGCACAAGGGATCAACCTACTTCCTCTTGGATTTTCAACCGTAAATTTCCTGCAAGAACGGAGTTAGTGTAAACCTGAAAATAATGAAAACAAAGCAACATAATATTGGAAATTGAAGTAAAATTGATCTAAACATGAAATCAACATGTGATACGCATGGACGCTATGCAAAATCAACATGGAGGAATTATGACATGTTTCTATACTAATTGGAACTTATGAATGCCCAAAATAACTACCTATTAAAGGCCCAATTTTTGTTTTCCCCCCACACCAGTTCAGACCGATAAGTGATATTGTTTAGTGATATGAACTCCTTCATGCCAAGAGTACTAACAAAACCGAACCTAATACTTGTATGCGTCAAAAGATGATGCAAATCAAGTGAACAAAGAGGGGGAAATCCATGGGGATTAACTTAGCACAAAACCATATATTCATGTGTGAAGAACAATGCATAATCATAAACTAACCTTTGAAGTCTTTTGACTTGACCCCTAGATCATAGGGCTAATGATGTCAGGATCAGATGACCCGTATCCATAGAAGATACTTTATGGTAAGAATGTCAGATTTGGATGAATCGGATATTGGTTGAAAGCTGTTGACGAATACTATCTAAATGCACCCTCAGTTTGGGTTTTTTATGCAAGTCAATTGAGAAATCTTTAATAAAAAGTGAAGTGCCACGATACGGTTTGTTTCATTTTCTTATCAAATAACTACATTGATTTATATGAATATTTGACAGCATTATTTGCTCATAGTGATTGATGCGAGCTCTATTCTATGATGATTAAAAAATCTGTTTTAATTTGTTTACTAATTGCTAATCCTTTTGTATTGATTTAGATGAACAGGCAATTCTGTTTATCTTGTAGGTTAGTTCATTTTTCATCGGGAAGCGTTCTTTAGTCTATTGTAATAAAGTTTCGAGAAACGTGCTTGAATTATATTTGAGAGGCTACTAAGCTCACGAAATATACAAAGATGATCATATGTCCTTAAGGTTGGTGCACTTGGTTGACGAGTTGGAGAATTTCCGGCTCAGAAACAAGAGGTTACTTGTTTGAATTTCACAAACTGCGTGTAAATTGCTTTAGATCAAAGGTTTCGACTTAGCTAAATTATAAGGCTTGCAAAGTGTTTCATGGCCTTACAAGTAGTCAGATCTCCATGGTCACGCCTTAAATTATAAAAGGGAAAAAGATGATCATGTAATTATTAGCAGCATGTTACTGGATAATAACATATCACGTGGGTTATTGATAATTTCTTTCTTTTGTTGTAAATATGATAAAGGAATAAATATCCTCTTATTGCTTGGAATGTTCGCTCCTCTCTTCATGAAAACGAGATCTATTATTGCTCATAGGTATAATTATCTAGGTTCTTGTTGATTGTTAAAACTCTAAAAGTAAATATACATCTGTATGATTTTTCTTATTAATTTAAATGATGTTCATTTTCATTGCTTTGATGGGTGTTATGTTCGCCCCTCTTCCTAAAGATTCATGTCGTTTCTTTATAAATATAGATGATTTCTAAATTGGCGCAATTTGATGGATATGGAAGAGAACTTTGATTCGTATTGTCGGTAGAAGATTGAACATTTTATATCCTCTTTTTTGAGTGGTAATCATAACTCTAATTAGATCTTCAGTTCCAACCCAAAAATGATGGGAAAAAATTTTGATTCTTTGTTCAGCAATTGAGCTTGTCTAAAGAACTAGAAATGCAAGGCATGACTAATAGAACTTAGTGAATTGGATTCGATTCAATGAACCCTTTTTTTGTATGAATATTCATATCAAGACTAGCCGATCCTTCGTAGAGGAGTAAACGAAATCAATGCGGTCACCAATCAGAACTTTCAATTCGATGTCAATTGGTGGTAGCTCTCACTCTCGTGAACCAACCAATAGCAGTACTAACTTGACTTGGGGAATCAACCATTGAGACCCATCAAACTAGGAAAAATGAATCCAAGACAAGACGACCTGTCGCTATTTCTGTGACCTGGCGAGTACTTCAAATGAAACCCTTTCCAGACCGCACCTCAAACATAAGCAAATCAGCATCCCAGGCGTCGGAGCCCGTGAACTGAAGAGGAGATGCGAAAACAAGGAAAATGAGAGAGATGACACTGACAAGTGACAACACATGACAGTAGATGTCGAGTCAACTTTCGGAGACTATTCCTCCCAAGAATCTACGCACGAAAATGAAAATAGTATGGGAAGATGGATTTATACTAACATATCGGAACAGTAATGATCATGTGTATTTGGAGATAAATAAAATGATCAATATCACAAAAAAAAACCTCAAATTGGTACATTTGTAATAAATTTACTCAAATTAATTTTTTGACCGCTAAAATTTCCATACGGATATATTTATGATAAATTTACCCTTCATTAGTTTCTATTAAATTGGATTAATACAACAAAAATATACAAATCGGTATACCTGTAACAAACGAAGGTAAGACACCAAACTACTACACCCGTCAACTACCACGTGTCATTCAACTCAGTAATTTAACGGTAAAATTTAATAGCAATTAACGGTACGTAAATTTGTTACAAGTGTATTAGTTTGAGGTCTTTTATAATCAAAAAAATTAATTTAAGGTAAATTTATTATATGTGTACTAATTTTAGATTTTTTGTGATATTAACTCTAAATAAAATGTGACCACGTTTCTATATGATGTCCATTGTGCAAAAGTTGGTATTCTCGCCCAACCACAAGAGCCATGGATCATATCGGATGAAAAACGAACAAACTGGAGTACTGGACCATGAGATAAAAAGTGTAGTTTTGAATCCCGCCCCAAAAAAAAAACATTTAATATGTCGACTAAAAATGTCCAAAAATCCCTTTAAAAAACTAATCAATTTCATGTACATAGAGCAGATAACGAGCTAGCGTCTATACACTATCATATAGAGTTTTACCCTGTCCATATTTAATATATTTAGCACTTCGTGGATACTTCGCATTAAATAAAATCGAACTGCGAGAGCCACGAGATTGGCCGATAAGAACCAATTGAAAAGCAGAACTCGCCATCATAGTCTCTACTCCTTCAATTTTAAGGCAACTTTGAGCCCGAGAGAAGTGCTAGCGGAGGGGACGTGGGACCCTAATTTTAAGGCAACTTAGAAAATCTTGATCTACCAAACGATAACGTCTGCAAAAAGGCAGATATGAATGGACACACAACAGCAAAAGCATTTCCGTGACTCGTGGAGGTGACTCCATATTACTTGGAGAAAGGGAAGAAGAAGAAGACAGACAACAACGACGACAATGGCGGCTTCACCGCGCTCCTCTTTCCTCATCGAGATCCTGCTCTGCATCTCTCTCCTTTGCCTTCTGTACTCAACCGAGAAGGGCTGCATTGTCCATGGAGCTGAGGAGATCACCCTCGCAGTCAGCTCTCTTTTCCCTTCTCCAGACTGCAAAGCTTCAACTTCCAATGGTCCTCTCTCTCTCTCTCTCTCTCTAGATTCTTGCATGAATTCGCATGGAGTGTTGTTGAAAACGCAAACTCAGATTGTCAAGTGGTGATGTGCAAAATCGTCATTTGTGAACTAAAAACCAAAGACTTCTAGTGCAATTTATTTATTCATATTGTTGCTTAAATTAAGGTTTAACACCACAAAAAAATATCAAACCGATACTCCTATGGTAAATTTACCTCAAATTATTCCAAACTAGTACACATGGGATAAATTTACCTTCCGTTAGTTTCTATTAAATCTTACCATCAAATTACGGAGTTTGATGACACGTGATAATTGACGGGTGCACCAGTTTAGGGTTTTACCCGTTTGTTTGTCACAAGTTTACCAGTTTGTAATATTTAGTGATATTGATATAATTTAATCAAGGTTAAATTTATTGCAGATGTATCAGTTTAAGGTTTTTTATGGTCAAAAAATTAGTTTTGGATAAATTTATTACATGTATACCAGTTTGTGATTTTTTTGTAGTCAAAAAATTAATTTGAGGCCAATTTTTCAGAAGTGTACCAGTTTGAGATTTTTCATCATATTTACTCTTAAATTAAGCTATTTCAAAGTCAAAATAGGCTTCAACGTGTAATTGCTTAGATGGTCAGTTATACATCTATTAATGCTTCTAATGTTCAAATCGATATGAATCATTTGTTTAACTTTGGTCTAATTGAATTGAAGAAAGTGTGCACATTCAGCATTTTCAATTCATATCCCACATAAATACTCCATTAATTTCATATTCTTTTTCAATTACACATATCTAAGACAAATCGTGGAATACATTAAACCTGGATAAATGGACTTCTCGAAGAGTCCCACGAGGGAGAAAGTACACTTCCCCATCACAGTCTCTACTCCTTCAATTTTTTTTTAAATCATCTATTTGCTGTATAAATTTTATGAAAAAAAAATTAATAATCTAGTGTTAAGAAGTATAGTTAATGCTGGACCACTCATTTAATAGGAACAAAAGGTACATCTCCTTGATCTGTTCTTACTAGCTCCGTTCGTTTCATAGAAAATGTGACGTTTTTGGAAAATATTTTTTAGAAAGTTATTTTTCAAGAAAATGATAATATTTTTCGGTGCTCAACTGAGACCTAAAAATTAACTGGAAAATATTTTCCATTGTTGGGTATCCGATTTGATTTTCTATGGAAAATTACCAAAGAAATTCGAATTTTTAATTATTTTTTTCTCTTGTTTCCTTTCCTTTTCCATAATTAGTTTATTTTCCATGAAATGGATTCCGAAAAATATGAAAAATAGTTTTTTAAAAATTACTTTTTGTGAAACGAACGGAAACTAAGTATTAGAAATTATTTTTAACCCGTACTCATAAAATCCTACCATCAATCACCACATATTTTTGTGGTTGTTCTATTGGATAGATTCGCGACATTAAGCCCGTCATTCATGTGGCAGAGATAATTCCCCCTAATGGCCAGGCCCAAAAATAGACACTAGTCCCTTTAGTCTCTCCCTCCGATTTTTTCTTTTTTTTTACGGTTAGGTGGTGCTCGGGATGTTTTTGCGCACCTCGACTAGTGTACCTCCCAACGGATTTTAAGAGCC
The DNA here is from genome assembly GCA_024733475.1 of Syzygium grande. Lineage (NCBI taxonomy): Eukaryota > Viridiplantae > Streptophyta > Magnoliopsida > Myrtales > Myrtaceae > Syzygium > Syzygium grande. Next base: position 24,682,752 of record JAMXDD010000008.1, on the reverse strand, counting down.
CACTTCCCCATGTTGACCTGAATACATTCTGAATTTTACGTATGAATTTCTCAACGAAATTTGAATTCAAAATCACAAGGAAATGAGCATACTCCGTTCTCATATGAGCCAAACCCTCGGTGGCCTCTCTCTCTCTCGAATTTAACTCGTGCATACAGTACTCTAAAACTCCTTTGAGTGCAGCTTGTCGGCCTCGTACGGAGTGGTGCTACGATAACGGCACCGTTGTTCCCCGTGACTCGACGTGCCTTTTTGATCACGAGCTGCAATTACAATGGAATAGGCAACTGGAACCTACACAGTTTGGAGACACGAAGCAAACTTTGAATAGAAACTCAGATAGAAAATGTTCAGATTTTGGACCACATTTATTTCTTCCAAAAAGAAATTGAAACCAACAAAGATAAGAATATAATTACTGCATGTGAACTTTTTTTATACACTCTGAATAATCACTTGAATGTAGGACTTGATTCTTTTAACAGTGTACTCTGAAGCATTTCCACCTATCATAGGTGCAACGAAAGTCAAATTAGCAACCGCACAAGTAATTTTACCTAATTCAATTGGATTGTAGAGAGTTACCCAACAAGCGAAAATTTGTACATTACAATGTGTCTCGTACATATTAAGTTATCAGTTTTCTTGTAATTTTATCGGTCTCTTTTGACTTTGGTTGAACAATGATAAGCATTACTTGCCTGGAATGTAGTGGTCATCTACCTATATATCTATGAATTTTTACTTTGTACACGAAAATTAAGTACTAACACATATCCGAGGTTTTATTTTGACAATTGTGTTCACTTTGTTAAATGATGGATATTTTTCTTGCACCATTTCAAATTTGAAAAATATTTTACATTGGGAATATTGCTAATAAGAATCCTAAATTCATTTTGTCTTGCAATAAAGAAATAGAAACCTTCTTTTTAGATTGAATGTAAAAATATTTTATACGGATGATGTTTCCAATGAGTGCGATTTCTATTACTTTATTTTTATTTTGGTCGATTTATTATTTTTTCTAATTAAAAAAACTCCCACTTGGTGGACCCGGGATTAAAGATAACGACACGGTCTTTAAAAATTACAAGATGTCTCATTTTTTTAATAATGCACATTATCCTTTGTCTACACCGATTTATAAATCTTTGTTAATCGTTCGAAAGCCCTTCATATTAATCAAATTCTCATTCTTCTTGCAGCAAACTCAACCTTGAAGCTGGTTCACAAGCACGGTCCATGCTCTCCCCTTTTCAACGGCGAACCGGTGAACCACACCCAATTTCTGCTTGAAGACATTGCGAGAGCAAAGTGGATTCGATCCAAATTATCTGGCACTAACGCCGTGGACAACCTGAAAGACTCGGCCGTCAGTGTCCCGGCTAAGTATGGTCCTGGCGGAGAGAGCTACCTGGTGACGATAGGACTCGGCACGCCGAAGAAGGACCTTACCCTCTTGTTCGACACCGGAAGTGCACTCACGTGGACCCAGTGCGAGCCCTGCATTGTGTCTTGCTATACCCAAACCGAGCCAATCTTTGACCCCTCTCAGTCCTCGTCCTATGCCAATATCTCTTGCTCTTCTCCATCTTGCTCTCAGCTTCCTTCTGGGACTGGTAATTAACTAAACCTCAATTTAAATTCCGGGGGTATTCCAATTAAATCTCTATATGTTGAACTAAATAATATTCAAGCTCTTAGTTTAGTCTTGACGTTATTTCATAAAGCAATTTTTTATAGATCAATAAAAGGGAGGGTAAACCCAGTAAATCCGATTAAAATGGACAAAAGACTAGTTACGAGGTTTTCTTCATCTCAATTGTAATTTCATGTCGCTCCATGGTATGCAGCTCAACGACCTCGCTGCAGCGATTCGACATGCGTTTACGAATCACGGTACGGTGACCGAGAGTCCTTCACCATTGGCTTCTTTGCAACAGAAACACTGACGTTATCATCAACGGATGCAATCTCCGGTTTTGAATTTGGGTGCGGTCAGAACAATAGAGGGCGATTCACGGGATTTGCCGGATTGTTGGGGCTCGCCCGGGACCGGATTTCACTCGTAGAACAAAGCGCGACCAAATACGGCCGATTATTCTCATATTGCCTCCCCCCTTTGATAAGCTCCACGGGGTACTTAACCTTTGGCAAGGGCAACGGGAGATCCACCTCAGTCCGCTTCACGCCGATATCAACGGTCTCACAGAGTTCAATCTTCTACGGCATCAACATAATAGGAATCAGTGTCGGAGGCAAACCGCTCCCTATACCATCGACCGTGTTCTCCAATGCTGGCACGATCATTGACTCGGGAACCACAATCACGCAATTGCCCCCAACCGCATACAGCGCCCTTCGCTCGGCCTTCCGGCAGGCGATGTCAAAGTACAACATGTCAGCTCCAGCTTCTCCCTTCGACACTTGCTACGACTTGAGCGGGTCCACCATGGTCACTACCCCGGTGATCACATTCTCCTTCAACGGACCAATTGCCATCGACTTGGACCCCAGCGGTGTGTTGTTTCCCGTGAATCCATCAAAAATGTGCCTAGCGTTTGCATCGAGCCCTGCCGACTCGGATCCCAGCATCTACGGGAACATACAGCAGAGGTCATTTGAGGTGGTGTATGATGTGGCTGGTGGGCGGATTGGTTTCGGCGCAAAAGGTTGTTCCTAAGCATTGTCCTGGAGCTTCCATGACAAAAGGGCGCAAAGCGATTTGCTTGTTTAGTGTACTTAAATAAATTGCCAGACACTTGAATCAAGGCAAGCAATGTGTATCATTGTGTACTATAAAAACTACGTTTGAACGTTAACGAATTGTTATCTACAGAAGAAGGGGGGGAGATTGATAGATGCATATCCCAACGAGAATGGGAAGATTATTAAAAAGTCATAAACCTATTGTATTTTTTACCAGTTTTGTTCTAAACCTTTTAATTATGCCTACTGAGTTCTAAACATTGTCATGCTTTGTCGATTGAGTATATATGGCCAATTGGCTAGAAATTACTAACGTGGATGTTGGGCATCTCACGTGACATAGTCGGTACTAACGTTGACATTTTTTAAATAATATTTTAATAATTTTTGGAATTTTTATAGTTTTCTTTTCGTCTTTTTTTCCTTCTCTTTACCTTGTTTTTTGGGTTTTGGAGTGATGGTTGGTGATCCTCTCCCGATCTGGCCTAGGCGAGGGCTTAGCGACCCTCACTTGCCCTGTGAAAGGGTGTCGCGCTCACGATGGGTGTGACATTCTGAAATCCGATCCACTTGGGATTTATGAAGTGAATAGTTTATGGACGTGTTTGTAGTTAGATTTCGCCCGAAATTGATCGCTTTGGGAATACTAACCATTAGGGAAAGGCTAATTAGGGATTTAAATTAAATACGACCAAAGAACTTGATCATGAACCGACTTTCGACCATGAAAATTGTTGATGTGACATTTTGAGCCACTATAGGCTGATCCAAGGATGGCTGGGGATCGGGTTCACCACTATCATATTAGTGGATCGTGGGTAATTCTCTTTGGACCACGAAATGAATTGATGAATGACCCTAAATCTATACCAAACAATCGTGCCCGTCGGATCTAGCGATTGATCCTTGTGATTAAGTGACAACCGAGGTCATCACGACCGAGTAAACTTGAAGCGTGGCTTGATTTAGTATCGCCACGGGTCAATAATGCTAATTTCCTCAAAAGTCACCCGTTGGTATGAGATATCGCAAGTTACGTTATTTAGAACTTAATCATTAATTAGAGACCAAGTTGGGCATTGAAATTTAGAAAGTCACGACAAATCATTTGGACGATGTTGTCATTTGCCCAAGTAGCCTCGAATTTTGCCGAATCCTTCGAAAAATTGAATTTCAGCAAGAAATGGAAAATGACAATTTTACCCTTTGAATTTTGTTAAGGCCAATGTAATTGGGGAAGGGCGTTTTGGTCATTTCACCTAATATTAGAACTAAAATTTTTTGACAATTTTGTCCTTGGACTTTTTGAGAAATTTCGAAATTGCCCTTGGATATTTTGGAAAACATTCGATCCGGGTTGTCGATCTCAAGATAGGATCGAATCTAGGTCATTGATTGGATTTTGTGAGAGAATGGCAAGATGGTCATTGGGGACATCAATTATTAGCTTGGATTATTTAAGCCAATTTTTCCCTCTCTCTCTCTCCTCACTTTCTCCCTCTCTCGGCTCACTCACTCTCCCTCTCCCCCACCGATCACCCCCGCCCCCCCCTCGCCCTTGGGCCTCCTCAGCCATCGTCCGCCCGATCACCGTTGTCCCACCGAGCCGTGACACCCCCCCCACCCCATCCCCCCTCTCTCTCTCTCTGTGTCCCTCTTGGCAATCTCTCTCTCTCCTCTCTGTGGCCGTGAGTGACCATGGCCAAGGAAGCCGCCCTTGGCCGCCAAATTGCTTAGCCACTTGCCGCCACCTGCACGCCATCGCGAGGTCGTTGATTAGCCGCCCCCATTCCACTCTAGCTGAGCTAGTCTAGAGTTCGAGTAAGTCGCTCCCTAAACCCTATTTAGGATGTCGGGTATCGATAGACGTGATTAGGGCTGAATCGGATTGATAGATAACGGTTTAGGGGTTAATTAGAGGTTGTTTAATGGTTATATTAGTGGATCGATTTGGGGGCTAATTATGGCTGGTTTATGAATGAAATTATGATGATTTAGGGGCTGATTTGGTGCTGAGTTAGATGCTGGAAAATCGGAAATGAAATGACGGGCATATGGTTCGATTTGGAGACGATTTGTGTCGGTTTGATGTGCTGTGATGTGGCTGTGTTGTGGTGCCTATTATGGCTTGAAATATGCGTGGAAATGTTGAATTTGTGGTTGTGATTGTGGGCCTGATGGCGGCCGTGATTGCTTGTTACTTTGCGAAATATTTGATTGAAATATGAGTTGTTGTGTGCACGCATGGGCTAAGTTGCATTGATCGCCAATTTAGCCATGTTTGGCTTTTATCTAAGTATGTGAAATGCGTGGAGTTAGATGCATGCATGAGCCGGACTTACTCGGCTAGTAATTGGGCTTGTTGGTGTGAGAATTGAGCGAGTAATTGAATGAAAAAGTGTGTGAAATACTTCGTGCATGAGTTTATTTAAAATCCCCGAGGCGTATCATTACACATGGAATTGATCCGCCTCAAGCAAAGACGACTATCGCGGGACGATGCTCGGTATTACGGAGGATGGCCAACCCGAGGTAGTACCATTATGCTGGTTGTGTCGTGGGTGGTGGGTGTTGAGCCCGAGGCGGTACCACTACACGGGCAAGATACACGGCTTGAGGCGATATCATTACACGGGCCCTAAAGTATTGTTATGAGTTAGTCACCGGTGAACTTGAGGCGGTACTACTACGCAGTCACTTTGGCGAGTCAAGTGTGAGATTGTCATAGTAAACCTAAGGCGGTACCATTACGTGGGTCCTTTGACGAGTTGTGTGGAAATAATGTGATGAGGCAGGAATGAGTGCATGAAATGTAATTAGAACGTGCATGTGATTGGAAAGTATACAACTATGGCTAACTTGGGTTGCATGCGAAAAAAGGCCCAAGTAAGTATAAATTGTATGCCACTATATGTGATGGCTGAGTGTGGTTAAGGTTGTGATTATTTGGAGGTACATGATAGCCTAGGTGGAGTTTAGGGTGTGTGCTTATTGAAATGTAATCTCATGGTTGTTTCTAACTAATAATTTGTAACCCCGGCCTAAGCCATGATCTTTCGCCACCGTCATCAGTAGCATTTTGAGATTCCTATGCACACCGTAACCACGACATTGTAGAGTACCCTATAGATAATCATATGACTGGGTTAAGCATATCACCGTAGTTTGGGTAGATATAAGACTACCCCTTTAGCAAGCCCACACGCACACCGCCTAGATGTTCGGAGATAGGGTGGATGAGTTTGGTCCCGTCCGTGGCTTGACATCCTCTTTGATGGAGTTGGGGATTGGGACCCATCAGCCTATATCCCTCCCGACGGTGAGATGACGAGCCTAAAGACTAGCCCGACGCAGTCCGAACTTCGAAGAACGCTGCGACAGACCGAGCCCCTGGGCCGAAAGCATGAGCTAGAGCCGGAAGAGTCCTAGGCGGGTACGATTCGATAGACGTGGATCTAGAGGCGATACTAGAGGAAGAGCCAAGAAAAAGCCCTGCACGAGCCTCAAGATGAACTCAAGAAGAATTGGAGGACGACCGAGGACGAGCCGTAGTACAAGCCCATGTACGATCCTGAGTTTGTGCGCGAGGAAGAATTTAATGAGGAGCCAGTCCCATGAGGAGCAGGTCGAGGTTCTAATGGAGTCGGGTCATATGAACAACTCGATTGAGATTGAGGCCGAGCCGAGTCCTCGTGAGGAGCAGAGGTCGTGGGGATTCAGATTCGGATGATGAGGAATGAAACTCGAGTGGATGCTCAGCAGAGGGCATAAGGGCTAGTGCAAGTGTTGGGAATAGGCTTTTCAAGTGTACCATTTTTGTAATAGGGTACCCAAGCTATCGATCTTTTTGACATCGGTGGTTTATAGTATAGAAGTTGATGTGCTTGTATATATTGTGGTTTTGTAAATTGTGGATATTATATAAGTTTGAATCAGTAATGGATGTGGTTAATCTTCCCTGTTTACCCCAGTTGTTATTGTCCGGTATTTGTGGCTTTCGCTAAGCGATAAATCTCCGATAAGTTTAATTGGGTCAGCGATTTTCCCGGGACGTCGTTTTATTGGACCAGAGAAGTGTGTAGTGGGCCCGATGGGGTTCTGGGGCATGACATCACGTGTTGATTTGGTATCAAAGCGAGGACAACTCGATCTAAGCTGGTTAAATTTTGGAGTGATAAGGAGCAAAGACCTTGGGGTAGTAATTTAGGGAGACCTTAGCGAGTTATAGGGCAGAATAAGCTACACGTACCTCCAAAATTTTGTTGTGTTTGTTGGGTGAATTGAGTGTTATAACGATTGAAATGCAGTGCATCTGGACACGAGGTAAGTGCACAAACCCTATTGATTGTGGCCTTGTGCTGTGGTGATTAATTATCTCTTGAGTGAATTAACGCATTATTGCATTAATTCACCGCCTAGGACTAGACCGGCATAGTTGGCCTAGATTTCTAATTCCTAAGTGAAATTATAGCAGGTAGACGAGTGGTAGAAATCGTGGAGGATGAGTTCGCGAGGTAGAGGAATGGGGGTCCGCCCAGCTCACGAACTCGAGCCCCGACCCGCAGGTAAGATCCTAGAATGGATGCGGTCATAAGGACCTTGGAAGAAATTGGCAATCCGATAGGACGGCGGACTTAGGGAACGAGTTGTCACGATTGCCTAAGTTGCCGAGGCCACTGTGGCCGCTGCTGCCAATAATAATAATGAGAATCAAGGGCAGGGGCAGGTGAATGCGAATCGGCGGATGCACCAATTATTGGAGCAGTTTTGAAATTAAAGCCTCATAAGTTTGATGGTAGAGACGATCTTGAGAGTGCATCGTTGTGGGTGGAGGAATTAGAAAATGCTTTTGAAGTATTAGGGTGTATAGACAAGGAGAAAGTGACATTAGTAGTATATCAATTGCAAAAGAAATGCAAATGACCTGGTGGAAAGCTACTAGAGGAATGATATTCCCGGCTGGTATAGCCCGGACTTAGGCGATGTTTGTGGAAACCTTTAATGGTAAATATTTTTCTGAGAGTGCCTGGGAATAAAAATTATTTGAGTTTATGAGGTTGCGTCAAGGGTAGAGAACGGTGGATCAATACGAGGCTGGATGGACTCAATTGGAAAAACGTGAAAAGGTTTATGATTTAAATTGCAAAATGAAAAGGTTTAACACCGAATTGATAAAAGTACAATAGGTTTAGCATTTTTTTGTTAATTTTCCCTGATGAGAATTGCAATTTGTTAACTATAGAAGGGACACCTTTATCCATAGCTCTAGGTACTGTTGTCGAGAAATTTATAATGAACTCGGACATGCAGGATCGGTTGTAGAGTGGTATGGCCTAATTTGGACCAGAGAGCGATATTAGCAAACACAATTTTATTGACTGGCTCATTTACAAAAACAGACTACCGGCGATAGAAATCATCATCCAATGGAAGACCTCAATTGATATCCAGTGTAACTTCTGTAGGGCTGGTATAGGCGATAGAACACATTTATTCTTCCAAAGTGTGAGTGGAGAGATAGCTTATGGCACAATGATCCTTGCACAACAGGGATTAGGCGTCCTTTGGGAGGATGGAATAATGAACTTTAATGAAAGATTAGGGTAACAAAGGGCAAAGATTTAGCGGCTAGACTCCTTAAGGTATCCTTTCTAGTAACCATTTATGGCATATGGATGGAGTGCAACCAAGACGGTTTCAAAATAAGTCAATCGATATCCATATTAATTTGGCCAACATCGTAAAAATATAAGAGGTAGAGCAAAACATTAAAACCTTCTCAGACAAATGTTGTATTGGCTGCTATGTGGAGACTTCCTACCTCTATCTTCTTGAACTATTAGCACCATTTGTAATGCTGGGGGATACCTCTAAGCTGTTGTATTTAATTTGCTGTATAATGTTGACATCTAAAAAAAAAAAAAAAAAACTATAGAAGGGACAAAGGTTTGCTAACAACAGCGATGAAGGTCAGTTTTCTAGATTAAATGACATGACATTGTTTGCTCAAAAATCAGCTCTGTTGAATCGTGAATAAATAATGAATAAACACCACAATTTTCAAAACACGACTTGATGTAGCACGTGGAAATTTTGCAAATTGGGAGTCACCAACTACAGGCGCCCTAGTTCTTTAGGATCTTCCTAAATTCAAGGTTCGAGTAATCTATAATATGCAATAGGGATATGTTCACTAGAAGTCTTAAAATTTATCACGAGAGTGTAATTGAGTTCTAAAACTTGCCAAAAGTGTAATCAAATCCTAAAACTTGTCAAATTAGTTCAATTGAGTTCTAAAGTTAACAGCATCAAACTAGGCTAACGTAAAATGTTGATGTGTTTTATTTTATTATTTTTTGAGACACGTGACAATAATGTGGTGTCCAACAAGCACCACATTAAAAAAAAATTAAAAATATAAATTAAATTAGATAAAAAGCTAAATGTTAAAAGAAAAAGGTGAAGAGACACAACTAGCGATTGTAGCTAAGCCCTCGGGCTGCCACGGTGGCCGCCGCCATACCGGGCCGAGAAGGTCGGGCTGAGGTTGCCTGGGCCTTCCCAAGCTCGACAACCCTCAAGAAGGCCTAGGCAACCCCTGCCTTGGCGATAGCTTGCAAGCCTTGATCTAGGGAGGGCGTGACCCTCGCCCCATATCTAAGCAAAGGGTCGCCACCGGCCTATGGCCAACGAGGACTCGGTGAGGCCTCACCGGGTGGCAACGCCGGGCGAGGCTCGCTGGCCCTAAGCTTAGGGCAGCGACCTCGCCAGACATGGGGAGAGGGTTGCCCCTCCCAGATTGGGGCTTGCAGATGTCACCGGCCTTGCTCGGCCTAGAGGGTCGCAGTTTTAGGAAGGCCTAGGCGACTTCCATTGGCCCTTCCCCTTGTTCGGTGGGCGTGTGGCCACCGCCGACGGCAAGGTCAAGCATAATCGGGCTGTGGGTCTTCTTCTAACATCCTGAATTCGATCCATTTCCGGGATCAATGAGATTGATGTTATTTTCATTTCATTTTAGTGAGTCTCACCCGAATTGATCACTCCGGATACTAACTAAAAGGGAATAGCTAACTAGGAAAATAGTACGTGGATCGTGAATTGATCGCGAATTGAGCTCCGATTCCGTGGAAACGATGAAGAAATATTTTGGGCCAATGTGGGCGATCCTAGGAAAGTAATGGATTGAGTTTGGCCAACGATGTACGATCGGATCGCGAGTGATTCCGCACGCGACCGAGTACGCTGCGTGGTGAAAAATCGAACTTAATCCGAATAATCGCGACCTCCGGAACTAGTGATACATCCTCGTGTTCTCTTGGCAATCGAGGCTGTCACAACTCGAGTAATTCTAGGTCGATACACGTAACCCCTAAATGGCCGCCCGTTAGTGAGAGACTCTAAAATTGTAATTAAGCAATTTTGATCGTTGAATTGCATTCGGACTTTAACGCCGAATTTCGCCGACGATACAACTATTTTGCGAGGACGACGTCATATAAGTGTGGCCAATTATATTGGGATCGGTAGGGTTGAAAATTGGCAAAAGTAAACCACAAGTGCCATAACTTATGTACGCATTTCATCACTTTGATGCCATAACTTTTTTTCAGATCACTTTGGTGCCAAGTTGAAGGAAAATAGATAACTTTATTGACTTTGGCCAAAATTCCGCCAAAAAGCTGACCTGGCTTTTTATATTAAAAAAAAAAAATTGGTCCGACTTGCACATGTGAAAATTACGTGGCTTTTTTTCGAATTCTTTAATTTTTAGAAAAAATAATATTAATTAAAATAATAATATTATTATTATTTAAAAGGGTTGCGTGAACGGCGAGGAGGCCTCGCGGCTGCGCCCAAGCCACCACCGCTAGGAAGGGCCAAGAAGTGGTGGTGGGCGATGATCGGCCGAGGCCGGATCCGTGAAAGTCCCGACCCTACGCCATACGGGTTGAAGGCAAAGGCCGACCAGCTCTCTCTCACCGCCTCTCACCATCGTAGGCTTTTATTTATTTATTTATTATTATTTAATATAGTTTAATTTTTTTTAGAAAAATATACACATCAGCGGGCTAAATGGCGTTGTTTTTGGTTTTAATGCCGATGGACCTCTCCCGTGAGCCGTAAGAAGCGCCACATCGTCCGAAGCAAGTAGTCACGTCAACATTGGCACTAAAATGATCGCTTTTTCAAAAAGTTGGCACCAAAGTGCTCAAAAAAGTTATGGCACCAAAGTGATCCCCGTACACAAGTTATAGCAGTTGTGGTGTACTTTTACCGTCGAAAATTGGAAATTCGACTCAGAAACGGAAAATTACCGCTTTTGCCCTTATGTCCTAAGTGTTAATTCCGAATTTTGAGGTTTTAAATTGGATCAATCAGCTCAATAATGCTGGAAATTAATGGACCAAAGTGCCCCAAAATATTTTAACAAGAACTAATCCTAACCCTTGAGTGGAGGACATGATGATCATTTTGGGAAGTAGTTCACCAACTCCTACTCACCAATTTGGATAAAACTCCCTCTCGCTCTCTCTCTCTCATTCCTCACCATCTCAACTGGCCCATCCCTCTCTCTCGCCTCACTCTCTCTCGTCCTCTCCTCCCTCTTGCCGTGAGACCGCCCGAACCTGACCCGCCGCCATGGGACATCGTGTCTTTGCCCGTCCGCACCACCACCCCTCACACTGATCTTGCCTTTTTCTCTCTCATTTCCCTTTAAGCCACGTGAGATCGGCCATGCGGAGTTGCATGATCCGCCCGTATCGCCATGTCTTGTGGCTCTTTGCTATCACCCAAAGCGCACCACCCGCACCACCCTTAGCCAACCTCATTTTCTCTCTCTCTCCCCATCATTTACACCACCAACCAGCCCCATCTCCCCCCATTTCTTCCTGATCGCCCGCCTTGGACAGCTGATCACTTGTTGCCCGATCGCCTCATCGCGGGGAGCCCTTGGGCCGTGCCACTCAGCCCCCCCCGACACCCAGTTCGGATAGCCTATTTTCCCACCTGTTCAACCCATTAATTGAAGCTTAAGAGCTTATGTGAGTATTAACCCTAAACCCTAATTAGGCCAATTAGCATTTCTAGATAGGTTTAGGGTAATTTTAGGGGTTAATTAGGGGAATTTCGGGTTAATTAGTGGTTTGATTTGGAAGCAGCTGATTATGCAATTAATTGGGAGATTAAAATGTTGATTTGGAGGCCTAGAATGTATTGAGTTGTGACAGTCCATATTGGGGTCTAATTAGACTAAGATTGATTAATTTGAAAGTTAATCGTGAAATCGCCATGATTGCCTTGTATTGTCCTTGTATTGGCTGGTTCGTGTTGATTGGTGATTGATGTCGTGATGCCATGTCACGTGCCTAGTGTGATCGAGAATGAAGAGGCATGTTGGGCCGTGCATATGTGAAATCTCTAATCACGTGAATTATGTTTGCCAACTATGTGCCATGCAAGATTGAATTGAAGTGCATAATTGGGCATGCTAGTATATTAATTGGGCATGTTGTGACTAAACTAAGCATGTTGAATCGTTATTTGAGCACGTCATGGTATTTGTTTGAGCATGTCTTGGCATGAATTGATTATGTGCCTAGGTGAAATTGAATGCTCATTGTGAATTGCATTGTCGCCCGAGTGCTGGATTTCATGGACACGCATTTCGTATCTTTGAGTATTGGCCCGATATGGGAATTGTGTGAGTATGCGTGCCTAGACATGAGCATGTGATCACCTAATCGCTCTGATGCATCTTATGTAGGGTTTAGATAAAGTTTGGTGTGTATACGTGTGATCATATAAAGCCCTCGATGCGTGTTACGTGGGATATTGAACCCGCCCCGATGCGCTTTACGTGGAACGATGCCCGGATTGCCGAAAGATGACCAACCTTATGCGTTTTATGTGGGTTCGGTTTGTATATAGAGATCAGTGTTGCGCTTGATGCGTTTTACGCGGACTAGAGACACTGGGCCTGATGCATTTTATACGGGCTAGGAAGTGTTGGATATTGTTAGACCTCGATGCATTTTACATGGGTCGACCTGATGCGCTTTTTACATGGGTCGATTAATAAATGAGAATTGGCAAAGCAGTGCAAATGTGCATTATTGAGCGAATCATGAGCACGGACATATTGCTGGCATATGTGTGCAAGAGTGCATTGGCGGTGGGCAAGTATGTACGTGACGGTGAACTGTGTGTGATGCGAGACATCAAGGAGTATGAGCATGTGCATGGCGATGTGTGGTCAGCAGATGTTCACGTATTTTGCCATTATCGCAATTATTATATGCCTAACCTACATGATCATTTGTGTGCTCGATCTAGGCCCGAGGGCCTAGGTTAATAATTTAATGGTCTGTTCGTGTGATTGTTTGCCTGTCAAGAAGTGCATGTTAGCCTAATTTAGGTTTAGGGGGTTTACTCGCTAAGATTCTTCTCACGGTTGTTAAAATCCACATTTTTAGACCCCGCCATGAGGATGTCAAGTTCCAATCCGCTTTGGGATCCCATCTCGGATAGACCGGGAGGTGATTAGTATCCCATATAGGGAACGGGATATGTATATTAGACGTTTACTAAAAAAGATGGGTCGGCGTGGGCGAGCAGCATTTTCAGCTCATGAGTACATAGGTTGGTGTTTGGGGACTACATCGAGACTTTCGGACCTCTTAGGACCTTTGATGTCCCATTCAACTAGCTAAGTGATATAGATCCCCGATTGCATCGATGGAGATCTAGCGAGCCCTAAGGCCTCATTTGGAGAGGATTCGACGATGGACATGGACCGGTCATATGGGAGGTCAACAAGCCGGACGGATGGATGAGGAGCCAGAGATGGGATTCTCGACTCAAGCCTATGGATTCGAATGGTGAGTCGGAGCCGATGGAGCAAGACCCCAAGCTGAAGGGCAAGCCGGAGGAGGGCGATTCTAAGGACGAGTCAGCAGAGATCGAGTCCGAGCTAAATTCCATGGACTCGAGGTTGAGTTGTCGACAGTTCTTTCGAGTCCTCGAGGATTTGATCCGACTGGGTACATTAGGGTTTAGCCGTAACCCTAGTTAGGTTAGGCTGATACCTTTTGACCGGAGCCCTTCTTTAGGTTAGTGTTTAGATTGACCACCCGGACTACCTACCCCATTTTTGTCAATAGTGACCATTGACCCGCTTTTGATTCATTGTATGTATTTTGTGATAAATGGATATTGTATATGTTTCCCCGATGTTAATGCAAGTGTATATTTATAATGTTGTTTGTTGTTGTAGCTATCCTTGGTTACGGTGTTTTAAATTGTATGGGTGTTTATGTTACTTCCGCATGTGTCTTGATCTCTGTGTTGGGTATTGGGTTGGCGACGATCTTAGGGGCGTCACCCAAATTCGACCTCGGTTGGGATGCTCGTATGCGCTGTAGGGTTCGTGGAGTGTCACTTCTCCTTCTTTTTCTTTTTTTTTTTATTTATTATTTAGTTTATTTTTAAACTTAATTTAAATAAAATGTGAAAATTAAAATAAGCCACATAGAAAAGACAAAATATTAAAATAAGCCATGTCGATTGCCACGTCGGCATTTTCTGTTAGTAAGTTTAACGGTGTTAACTTTAGGACTCAATTAAATCAATTTGATAAGTTTTATGACTTGATTGCACTCTTTATAAGTTTTATGATTCAATTGCACTTTCGTGATAAGTTTTAAGACTCACAGTGAACATATCCCTATGCAATATGATCTAGAACTTAAGATCACACTATAGTTGCCAATGAACAAATTAGAAAAACCTAGGTTGATTGGACACCTAAAGTCTAAGGTAGCGTCTGTGGAGGTTAAACTACCTAAGTGCACTTGTGCAACGAAACCTAAATATCTTAGGTCCCAGCGTGGGATGAATTAGCAACCCAGGACGCCATTTCAGTACCGCAACCCTACTTTTCGTTTACTACAAAATCACTCGTAAAACCATATGCTAAATGTGCATGATGCTTTTGTTTTAAAAATTAAAATGTCGCCAAAACACTTATTCCATGCGGTTATTGACAAACAACACCGTTTCACGTGTTACAATGTGACTACATTTGTTTGTGCAAGTGAATTCTCAACATTTCGATTTATCCTATCGAGTCTTTCTATCCTTCAGGTGGAGGCCGTCGACTCTTTTTCTCGAGCTCTTGAAATTGATGGCTATAGAGATCTCAAGCAAGAAGTTTGGCTTGGTTACGTTGAATCTACATTACAAGAAAGTATTGGAGAAAAGGAAAATGCAAGTGAAAGTAAAAAAAAAAAATTTGTCTGGATGGTAAAAGGATTGATTAATACGTAATACAAAAAACCTTCGCTATGAGGCATTTAATGCCTATTTATAGGTTATTACAAACGGAACTTCTTATCAGACACGACTTCAAATAATGCTAAATAGATGCACATTTAAAAGAAAGCAAAAATGATAATTCCTTTTTTTCAAAAGGTGTCGTGACCTTCTTAGAGGTGAACTACTAGATGAAATCTAAATGATTACTAAGCAAACACTTAGTGCAAACTCTCCCAAGTCCATACTAATATCAATTTCGAGATTTTAATTAAATCATCTAAACATGTAAATCAATTCAATTTGGAAATGCCACTAATCTATTACGGGTTGATTTGACACCCAAGTGGAATATGGAAGAACATTTACGAATTACAGATTTCATGAGTATGGAAAATTGATTATGATAAATAAATTTAATGTCATTTTAGTACATTTTCTCTTTATTTCAAAAATGCTATCTCAGCAGGCTTGGCCAATTTTATTCTAAAACCACAAACATGTAAGGGGTAATGGTAACATCCTCAATTTCAATCTCTGAGAAATGGCTATGGTTTAAGTTTGGTGGTTTTCCAATCGGAACTAAAATTTTTACTCTTGTTTTGAAAAACCCAGTTTCGGATCCTTTATATCCCTTCCTTTTATTATTTTTGGGAAGACTTTTGTGATCCGAATTTCTAAACACTTTCTTTTTGAAAGTTGTTCCAAACATCTTGAAGTTTTATATACTTTAATTTCAGAATTTTAGGAGTTGATATGAGTAGTACGATGACCTGATTTTTGGACCATGTAAAATTGCCCAGAATAGGTCTTTCGGTGATGTTGACACTTGATTTATTTTCTACAAGCTTTTCTAGGCCGATTTTGGAAAAATTTCCTTCACAAAAATTGTTGAGAACGTCCTTTTCTTTGACGTATATAAATTTGGGAATTTTTTTGATGATTTGAATTATTGACAGAGCTTAATTTGAGAAACAAGAATTCTGTTCTAGTGAACTGTTTTTAGTCTATCTTTGAGCTACTAAAAATGGTGTTTACAGAAAGATTCCGCTTGTTTTTCTTCAAAAAAAAGTTTGTTAAGGCCTTGTTTATGATATATACAAATTTCAGAATTTTCAAGTCCGTTTACTATGTTTTCAAGTCCAATTTCGTGAACAATGCAAAACTATGCGATTTTATTAGATTTCAAAGATTTATAAGTTTCTATGTGAGAACGTTAGAATCTCGACTTAATGCCTTTTGGTGATATTTGAGGCATATTTAGAGGATTTCACACACCGAACCTCGGGTTGAATGGGATTAACAAGCATGTTATATTTTGGGAAAACCCTTAGAGAATAAGTTCGATGTTTATGATGATGGTTGTGATTGTAGTGCCGAGTCATTTGCGTGAGAAATCAGCAAAGTCAGAAGGTTCTAGGAGTCCACGGTTCGGGAAATTGGTAGAAGAATTTAGAGGATAAGGCCTTAACTAAGTCAAAGCTTATCCTCCAAGCTTCATTATGGCTTGCATTTATCAAGTTAGACTTTGGTGGCCCTTCATGATGGCTTGTAATAATGAATCAAGACTTTAGGGCCCCTTCATGATGACATGCATTAATGAACGAAGACTTTGAGGCCCCTTCATGACTTGTATTAATTAGTTGGACTTTAGAGGTACCACCATCATGACATGCATTAATGGCCATAAGACTTTATGGGTATATCATCATGTTATTTTGTCAAATGTCCATTAATGTAAAGATTTCTAAGATCAAGTTATTAATGGCATTTCATGATGATATTTTGGTTGTTATTCATTAATACCGAGATTTTCAAGATCATTTCATTAATGGCTTAGATTCTCAAGATCATTTCATCATGACTTTTGACTCATATTCATTAATGGCTAAAATTTTAAGAAGATTTGGTAATGATGGCCAAATCTAGCCATTAATGAAGAAAGATTTGGTAATAATGGCAAAATCTAGGAAGATTTTTGTAATAAGGGCAAAATCTAAGAAGATTTTGTAATGATGCTATTTTGTCTTTTCTTTGCTTGAGCCACTATAAATAGAGGAAGCCCTCCCCTCTCTCTCACGCCATTCTCACGCCTCTCTCTCCATTCTCACCCACACTCGGCCACCCTTCTCTCTTGCTTCTTTGCTTCTTGTTCACGCTGGAAAAAGAGAGAAAAGAGAGAGAGGTCACCAACTAGCTCGCGGCCTCTTCTTGTTGTTCGGCAACTAGAGGGTTCAAGGTCGAGAACCCACTTTACACGTGCTCAAGTAACACACCAAGAATCGCCGAGAGTCATTGAAGTTCTTGTGTTCTTCACACGTAACCCATTTCTCTAGTTCTTGTTTGAAATCGTTGGGTAAGTGAATTCCCTAATCTCGGGAAAGGATGATGAGATACGTTGTGACGTGATTTGCTTGGACCGTGTTCGGTCTTGATTGGTTATCTCTTTGGCTTGTTTATGTTTTGTGTTTGACGTTCATATCTCGAGATAGAAGCCGGAATTTGGCTAGTGATGTTCACGTGTTATAGCCATGCTTAGAGTTCTCTAGTATTTGTCGGCATGAACTTTGCTATTGATTTGCCATCGACGCCGGTGCAGTAAGGGCCGACTCATGTTAACGGCGATCGATTTATCCTCACTTGAAATTAGTGTTTTCATTTGTTGAGTCTCATTGACTCATCCTCTCCCCCGTTTTTCCCTCTCAGGTCCATAGGATGGTCAAATGGGCCGGCGCCGACAGGAGAGTTTGAGCCATGTTGGAATTCGGGAAAAGCTAGGAGCTGTGAATTCAAGTAGTGGGTTAGGACACCCAAGCCATAACGTTTGTTGTGTGTAAATGGCTAAAATCGGTTAAGTTGGCTTGTTAAAATATGTTTGCATGAACTATAAACATATGATTTGTTCATGATGCTATTTGTCTTAATTCCGCTATTTGTTTTTAAATATGATTGTCCCGAGATATGCTTCTGCACTGCGTGTAACGAAGATAATAATGAACAGGACATCACGTTAATGACCCCAAGGTGGGGGGCATTACAGTAATCATGTGAGTGTGCATAAAACAATGTAACACTCAATAAATCAAAGCAGTGAATAAATTGCTTAGAGAGAGAAAAATCTTGATGCACTAAGCGAAGCTTTACGATCTCACACATCAAGTGTTCTGCAAACAATAACTAAAGACAAAAAAATGATGTGATATATGAATGACCAAGGATAATACAATTAATTTTTTTTGGGTTTTTCTTTGATATAAGCATGAATTAATATGATGCTATATCTATATGAGTTCTAAATTAACATGAATTGATGAACTAACATGAATCTAAATAACGTGTATGCTATATTAATTAAATTTAATGCAACCTCTATGCAACTCTAATGACATGAAATATTATCAACCATATGCAACTCTAATGACATGAAATATGATTAATAATGAACTAATCCTATTATTTGAACTATGTGAGAGATTTTGTATTTTCTTTTCTTACAAAAAAATAAAAGACTAAATTTTAGGACACCTAATGACTTTTATTAAAAGAAGAACTAACAATGCAATGCTAATTCGGTATTTATTTTTATGAATTCAAATAGGAAACTGCCTAAAATGACTTTAACCAATTAGAAAATTATGTATATTAAATCCTAGATATGCACTATATTGAAGTTTGTGCTTTTCCTAAGTTACTACATGATTCCTAATCCATTTATGACAGGAATTTCTAAATTATGAAATATGCATAAACATAGTCTAAACTAAACACAATGCAATCTTTTTTATATATATTTTATAAGATACATGTGCCTCTAATGACATATAAAATCTAACACCCTACATCATTGATTATATTAAATATCGCCACACCCAAATAAGGAAACAAATTTTAAATGAGGGTCCAATCTTTAATCCCAAATGCTGCATTTGGTCGTCCAAATAAAATGATCAAATAAAAGTCAGGATATCCTGTGTTTGGTAGTTATCTAAGATATGATAAAATCGGATATAGAGGGGACATAGCCCAACTAAAAAAATCCTAGGAAGGTGGATGGAACTAGATAGGATTTCTCTTATACATAATATAAAAGCTATTTTTCAAAAATCCCTATGCTCTCCTTCTCCTTTGTTTTCACATTGAAGCTTCCCACGACTCGGCGACTCCTCTATAACTCGTTCACATCTAAATTCCACAAAAATAGTTCACGAAACCGGTGAAAGTCGAAACATCTTCTTCTCCGTAGCTTTCCAATTCACATCGAAGCTTTACGAAAGCGTAGAGAGTTAAATCATCATACTTTTAGGTAAAATGTCCATGTAAACACCAATTGTACCACGAGGATAGCCGGTGTCTATGTCAATAATTTCCTATTAAAATTGGCCTAATGGATTCAATTAGTAAAATGTAAAAAGGTTTATGACTTAATTGGAACAATGAAAAGGTTTAGTACTGAATTAGCAGAAGTGCAATAGGTTTCGGATTTTTTAGTAATTTTCCCTAACAAGAATTGCAATTTGTTAACCATAGAAGGGACAAAGGTTTGCTACCAACAGCGATGAAGGTCAGTTTTCTAGGTTAAATTACATGATGTTGTCCGCTCAAAAATCATCTTTATCAAATCGTGGATAAGTGATGAATAAACAACACAATTCACAAAACACGACTTGATGTAGCACGGGAATTTTGCAGATCGGGTGTCGCCAACGAAAGGCGCCCCAGTTCTTTAGGATCTTCCCAAATTCATGGTTCGAGTAATCTAAAATATGCAATATGATCTAGAACTTGAGATCACACTAGAGTCGCCACTTAACAAATTAGAAAAACCTAGGTTGATTGGACACCTAAAGCCTAAGGTAGCGTCTGGGGAGGTTAAACTACCTAAGTGCGCTAGTGCAACGAAATCTAAATATCTTAGGTCCCGGCGTGGGATGAATTAGCAACCCAGGATGGTTTCAGTACCGCAACCCTACTTTTCGTTCACTACAAAATCAATCGTAAACTTTATCCTAAAAGTGCACGATGGTTGGTTTAAAAATCAAAATGTCACCGAAACACTTATTGCGGGTGGTTATCGACAAACGATACCGTTTCACGTGTTACAACGTGAGTCCATTCGTGTGTGAGATTGTGAATGGAAATGAAATGTAAATTTACAGTCATGATGTTGCATTTGATGTGCACGTCATTCCTAAATTACATAATTTTATATTGGGTCCGCTTTTACATCGTTTGTGCGAGTTCTCGACATTTCGATTTATGCTATCGAGGCTTTCTTTTTTTTTTTTTTTTTTCAGGTGGAGGCCATCGAGTCTTTTTCTCGAGTTCTTGAAATTTATGGCTATAGAGATCTCAAGCAATGAGTGTGGCTTGGTTACATTGAATCTACATTACAAAAAAAAATATTAGAGAAAAGGAAAAGTGAAAGTAAAAAAATGACTGGATGGTAAAAAGGATAGATTAATATGTAACTTAGAAGCCTTCACTATGAGGTATTTAATGCCTATGTATAGGTGTTGACACCTATTTTTGATTTGCCCAAAATTAAATGCACAAAATTTAGGAATTAATTTTTAGTTCCTAGAACAAAAAAAATATTTCTATTTAAATGCATTGTGTATAAAAATTAGGCATATTTGCATTGGTAGGGCTTATTAGAGCATATTTTCTTAATTAATTTTCAAAAAAAAATCAATCAAAAATTATTAATTAAGTTAAATTATTAAAAAAAAAAAGAAGAAAAAAATCGGATCGGGCCGGGCCAAGGCTGGCCCAGCCCGCCCCTTTTTCTTCTTCCTCTCCCTCAGCATGGCCCGGCTTCCCAGGCCTTTGACCCGTTCGATTTTCCCCAGAGCCCGACCTTCCTCTTCTCTTTTCCTTTTCTTTTCCCCCTGCCGGCCCAGCCCGCTTCTCCTTTTCTCCTCTCCCCTTCGCGTCTCAGGCCCGGCCCTTGACCTTCTCTTCCTCTTCCTTCTTCCCCCCCCGCATCCGTCGCTCTCCCACCGCCCCTGTTCTCCCCCATTTTGGGCCGGAAGCATGGCCCAGCGCCGCGCCATTTCTCACCGTCGTTGTCCGGCCCGGAGGAAGGCCGAGCGAAACCTGCAGCGATGGGATGGCATTGGTGCGGTCCGTCCTCCGTTTTCCGGCTCCCTTATCCCCTCCTCCCTCTCGGCTCCCTGTTGCACGCCATTCTTGACCCGTAGCGGTGGCGCCCTGCACCGGCCTATAGTGCATGGTTGCGGAGCTTTAGGCGATCTTGACCGATCGTCGGCCAAACATGGAAGCGTGGGGCCAGCGTCTGCGCCGCCCTATAAAAAGTCGAGGAGAGAGAAGGTTTCGGTAGGCCAATCTACAGAGAAGAGAAAGAGAGAGACATACGAGAAGAGAGAAAGAGAGAGAGGTGGCCGGCCTCGCCGAAAGCCACAGGTCGCTGCCGCCAATGATTCAGCTAGAATCCTCCTGCACGCTGCGGATCGGTGAGCCGCCCCCGCCCGAACCGCTCGTCTCGCCTGCTTTGCACGCCGCTCCCGCCTCGACTCAAGGCCGGGCCGGAATCGCCATCCCGCCCATATCGCCCCCCGGCCGCTCGTGATGTCGCCACCGGCGGTTCGGTCGCCTGAATCCACCTGATTCACGGAGGAGGTCCACTCTCGATCTTGGTTGCGCCCCACCTTTCGATGAAAATGCCTCAATGAGGCTGATTTGTTTTTGGCCTGGCCGGCGAGCAGTGGCCGGACAAGAAACCCGGCCGTTGGAAAAGGTGAGTTGGGATCGGGGTTGAAGACCCAGCCGTGGGTGGCACGGGTCATTCTATAAAAGTCGCCGGATTTGTCGGATGAGGCTCCCCGTGTCGATCACGCGGGAGCGTTTCTCTAGGCTGGTTACGCGGACCCGGTTCAACCGATCTGCAGACCGGTCTGTAATCAAATTGGGCCGGTTCGACCCGGTCGAACCGGCCCAATTTTGTCTTCATCCATCGGACCAGCCCTAACCGCCCGATCCGTCCATACCCGGGTCGGATCCGGAAATCTGACCCGGTCAACGAGATAGGTCGGGTCCGTTGACCGGCCGACCCGACCCGACCGGTTTTCATTTTTGTTTTAATTTAATTTAATTTTATTTTAAAATAATTTAAAAAAAAATTTAAAAAAAATTTTAAAAAGGGTTTTCTTTTCCTTTTTCTTTTCTGTTTTTTTTATTTTTATTTTAAAAAAATATATAAATAAAAAATAAAAAAACTTTAAAAAAATGAATGAAAAAAGAAAGTTTTTTTCTTTTTCTTTTTCCGTATTTAGTTTTTTTTTAAATAAAAATTTAAAAAAAAAAAAACTTAAAAATTAAAACTTTCTTTAAAAAATATATTTCCTTTTTAATTTCTTATTTTGTTTTTTAAAAAAAAAATTAATTAAAAAATAAAAAATTATAAAAATTATAAAAAAAAAAGATTTCTTTTTTTCTTTTCTTATTTTTTTTTTTTCATCTTTTTTTTTCCGAAAAAAAAATTTCGAAAAAAAAATTATTTTTATTTTTTTTTTTTTCTCATGACTTATATGAGTGTTCTAATCTTTTATAATTATGCATGTTGTTGTTTTATTTAAATTAAATAAGTCTGAAATCGCACGGTAATTTGTTGCATGTTTTATTATTACCGTCGTGTTATTGTGCATGTTTTTAATACAATTGCCTGAGTTATTGTGTTTGAATGTCATCGACTTAGTTAAGGTTAGAACCTTAGGCTGCATGAATTATTATGCTTTTGACTGCTAATCGCTTCTGATTATGCACTCGCTTGATGACCTCACATGTTAGGAGAAAGGTCCTAAAATCAATCCAAACCGCTCGATAAATGTTTTCAAAAAAATGAACAGGGGTAAAATGGTACCGAAAGGGCATTAGTTATCCAACTAGTGTAACCAAGTCCCCGAACTCGGTTAATTTTCTGGTTCGTAGGAATAAGGTGATTCTCCGTCATCTTATTTGGGTTTCTAATCGACCCACCCCAAATCGATTAGTGGCGACTCCTACATGTAAATCACCCGCATGTTAAAAAACTTAACCCTAAGTCGCGATATGGTATAGGTTTGGGAGAGCCCGAGTTAAGTCCCGAACCTAGACTTAGTACGCACCAAAGTGAACCCCCTCCTTTTTGCATGTTGTCCAAAATTTGGGCTCGGGAGGTCGGTCGCGACAGACTGGCGACTCCACTGGGGACTTGTGTTTTTAAAAGTGGACTTAAGCCAAATTTTTTACCCTGTTCAAAATAATTTTTGTTTGGCAGCAAGGACTCCAGGTATGACATTGACAGTAAGGTGTTATTTGTTCTTGCAGGTCCAAATTGATTGTTTATAAATTGTTGTGCATGTTTTAATGATTTAGCACTACACTATTACACACACAACCACGCCGGACCTGGGCCGCAATAGGACATTTTAGGATGGTGTTGAGAAAGATACGACCTCGAACGCGAGTCCACGATGTAGAGGTTGCCTTTCTTTTCCCCGAAATTTATTTCTAAAAATTGTAAAGAAATATCTTTAGCCGCTATTCGCGTGACTATAAGATATTCCTTTCGATTTGGCCGAGGTTAAAAGGACTTGACACCAACGCGAGACTGCGACGGTCAGGCACCCTTTTAATTTCACTTTGTTGAGCCAGTCTAGATAGAAATCGAACCTCACTTCTCATGTGCATGTTGTTGTGATTGCCATGGTTCAAGGAAAGGTATATATTCTATCCCTTCTCATTTTATTATAAAGCCTACTTATTTAATTGATTTGTTACTGTTAAATCACTCGTTGATTGCAGTCTATAGACAAGGAATACATTTGTTATGGAGCTTATCTATGAAAATAAGCAGCTCCAAGAGGCTATAGATTCCCCATTGTTTATAAAATGAGCATCCGGGAAGGGCCCTTTTTGTTAAAAGCCCATTTTTATATATTTTTCCATGTATTTATGTTCAGGGGTTTTGATTTTCATCCTTAAAAGTATTTTTGGGATGTACTAATCTTAATATAACTCGGGCCGCTTTTTATACTTTAAATAAAAATTTTTGCCCCTTAAAGACACCATCGAGGCCTTCGGCCCAGTGGTATCCGGGGATGTAAGCGTCACGGTCCGAGGCGACCGGGGTTCGAACCCCGGGGACGCCGCCTGTAATGTAATATTAATAAAAACCCTTTTTGCTTATTTTTTCTTTGCAAATAAAGAAAATATGTAATAATATTATGACTAAGTCATAAAATGCTTCTTTATTGGGCATTATACTTATTTATTTGAACGTTTTCCCAGGTGGTTATAAAAAATGGCCGAGGAAAACGTCCGTCTCAATGCTATGGAGGACGAAATGAAGATGGTCCTCAACGCGATCCAAAATCTCACAAAGCAGGTGGAATCCATTCAGGACAAGCTCACGCCCACGCCTGCAGCAGTTGAAGTTGTGTTACCACCACTATCTATTGGAAAAGACAAAGCCTCCGCCAAATGACAAAGCCAAAATGCCTCCGCTAGAAGGCGATCCGCTCCCCCTTGCTGTCAAAAGCCTAATCCGAAGTCATACCGATGACAGAGCAGGACAAACGCCTTGCAAAGGTCGAGGAGATGCTGAAACAACTCCAAGGTCCGGAACATGCTGTCCCACTCGACCTGTCTATATACAGACGGGTCAAAATACCAGAAAAGTTCAAGATGCCAGAATTCGAGAAGTATGATGGCACTTCATGCCCCAGACATCATCTGCATATGTATCATGTACGGATGACCCAGTACGTTGACAATGAACCCCTCATGATTCAGACCTTTCAAGCGAGTTTGACGGGTCCAGCTTTGACTATGTCGAAGGATGTGGATACTTTTAAGTCTTGGGATGATGCTGCTGATGCATTCCTTAAGCAATATCAATTCAACCTAGACGTCACCTTTACCCGTGACGATCTGGAACGTGCTGGGAAGAAAAAGAGCGAGTCCTTCAAGGAGTACGCCACCAGATGGAGAAACTTGGCCGCCCAGGTTACCCCACAACTCACTGATCAGGAACAAGTGAAGTTATTCATAAAGTCACTTCCGTATGAATGAGACACCGCCTCGTGGGTGCCCACTGCTTTGAATCCCTTAATCGCCTTGTTCTGTGGGCGAGCGAATCGAGATGGGATTGCGTGAAGGGTGGTTCATAGACCCCTGTTTCCAAGAAACTTGACATGAAGAAGGAGAAAGAACCCACGACGGATCACGGATGTTGCGTACACACCCAAACCGTTCGTCCTTTTCCAATGGTTCGGAAGAGCGTTGGACAGCAACCGGCCTCGGGCCGCAGCCGCCCCAAAAGCGAAATGACAAAAAGCGATTCACGCCACTCCCTTTGCCTATGTCTCGAGATCCCGCCCGTTCTCCGGAAAAGAGATTGCTTGCCAAAGAGCCAAAGCGTGAAAATCCCAAGCGTTTTCCCAACTACGATCCTTCCAAGGCGTGTGATTATCATTTGGGTGAAACAGGACATTCCGTCGATGATTTGTTTGGTCCTGAAAAATAAGGTCAAGAAATTGTTGGATGCGAAGATGTTTTCATTTTCGCAACGCACCATCCAAGCAAGCGGGGAGGTGCGGATGTCGTCATTGAGTAAACTGAGGACTTAATTTTCATCCCTTAGAATAGAGGCATATTTAATAGTTTGAATACTCCCATATGGGAGCTTTTCTTGCTTTCTAAAGTCTCAGCTGTTTTCTAAGATTTCAGTTTTCTGAATTTGTGATTATGCTTGGAATTTCAATCTGTAATTTCCATTCCAACAAATGTAATTCGCTTGAATTATTCAAAAGAATTACAAATGTTTTGTTTTGAGGGCCCGAGGAAGTATCCCAAACCGCCCGTTGATGATATCCAACCATGCAAAGGAAAGTGTTACGAGGCCGGGCTTCCTCATGCTTCCTCATTTTTAAGCTTTTGAAAATAAAACAAACGATTTGTCATTTTTTTTAAAAAAAAGAAATAAAACAAATGATTTCTCATTTTCAAAAGGACAAAAATGATATTGGAAAAGCATGCGTGCTCATAACCCATTTTGTTTTTCTAAATCGCTCACTTCATGTTTGAGCATACTCCTTTTTGATTTGTTATTACAAAATGGACATTTGGAAACGACACAAAATCGAAGAGCACATCGGACCTTGGTGATGCTACCAAACCCAACAAATTCGATAGGGGCAGTCCAAGCAAAGATCAACCAACCTTCAAAATCAAGTGTGGGGCAAATCTCATTATTTTTAGTATAAGATATCAATTCCAGAAAGTCAGAGGAAGTGCTGAGCATTCCTTGACACAATGATGAGTGAAACATCATTTTGCACAAGAGTCGAGGACAAATCAAGAAAAGATTACCCCTTTTGAAAGAAAAGGTATGTCTTATTCCTTAACAAATTTTGGGAATGACATTCCATCCCTTTTGCAGATAATAAAATGGGGGATATACTAGACCCTGACGTGCTGGCAAACCGGATGGAGCACCAATGTTGGGACCTTTCAAATGAAGCATGACGAAGAAATGCTTAATTGGAAGAGTAGACTAAGGGGGCATGCAATCCCCCAGTCCATCAAAAGGGTGTATTTCGTTCCTAAAGTTCATCCACTTTAGAATAGAAATGACACATTCTTTCCTTTTATGTAGGACAAATTTGAGTAAAGATTCTGTGCAGACAGTTGGAAAGGACTTCGCATATAACAAAATGGCGTCAAGGCCAATCCCGACAACTATAGGAGTGTCGATGGTAGTTACGCCCACATCCGTCGAAGACCTTTAAAGTAGAGATTAGCTTTGCTGCGAAGATCCCCATGCAAGCAATTGCACATGCCCTGTGCATGCCAGGAAGCAGAGGATTTTCGAAAAAGTGCTTCAGCATACCGGAAACCGCGTTGGCACAGATGCGCCGACAATAGGACTTTCCAACTGGAGGCACCCCTAATTATAGAGGATCTCATTCGAGCTTCGAGACCAAGAACATGGAGAAGCAGACTGAGGCAGAGAAAGGCTGAACAAAGAGGAGAAAAGACTCTACTAGCTTTGAAGGCAAAATGGAAGAAGGGTAATTTGTATCGTTCTCAATGTATCCTTCAGTCCCCTCATTTCTAACATAAGTTCCTGTCCCTGTCAGAAAGGAATTGTCAACATCCAAGAAAACTCAAGGAGTTGTCAGTTGGATCTCCAGTGAATGGAATCACGAAGGGTAATGTTGTATCGTTTCCAATTCCTTCCCTTTAAAAAGCCCATTCATTAACGCGATCTTTCTTATTACCTTGCGGTATTCCCCATTGTCCCAAGCATAGGTAAGTATCCCTTTCCCTAAATAAACTTTTCTCATAAAAGTAGAAAGAAACAAGAAGGAAGAAATAATTAAAGAAAATGGATATTATTTTCTTCCTCAAGTGCATTACATGAAAGGAACTCTTGCATGGTAATTTTGCCTGTTCAATTCACCAATTCCATGTGAAAATTTTGACAATTCGATGAATGGTGTCGAACTGCTCTGGTGTATTGAACGAGGTGTGTCAGGGTGATGAGAGGCAACCCTTGGTCTATACACATTCTCACGTACCAAACTCTTGCAAGATGAGTGAAAGAGTTGCATTTCTACAAGGTAAAGGGATTTCTCGCATAAGGTACGGTAGCCAAAGTGACGAGAGGCAGTTCATTTCTCTGCCCCATACACTACCATTGATCCTTTGCTTGACCATTTTGAGCCCATACACTCAGAGATTCCTTTCAAATTACCCCTGTCAAGAACCACCCCACATTGGGGCAACTTGAGGTAAATTAGCCTCACAGGATGGATTCAAACTCAGAGGAATCAGGAAAAACATCCCTTCCCTTTCGGTCACTGCCCTCATGGCTTCGACCTCATTTGTTTTCATGGAACCCGTGGTCCTCGACGGACTCCTCCAAGACAAGCACATCATCGACGGCCGGACGGTCGAGACTAAGAGGGCTTTGTCGGGAGAGAAGCAGACAAACTAATGCTTGCCAGAATGCCAATGATATTATTGATAACAGATGATGTTTTCAACGAGCAAGACAAAAAGGATGAAGAGTTTGTAATATCTAAAATTTTCTATGATCATCCGCTGCAACAGCTCGCACAAAGGAAAAAAGATGTATAGAAATTTTCTTGCTTTCACTTGCATTATTTGAGTTTTTTTATTGCAGATGAACTCTCGCGGTAATCTAAGTGCCCTAGGATGACGAAGAGCAGTTCTTTCTCCATCCCATACACTCATATCCTTTGCTAGCCCAATTGAGCCATCAATTTCATTTCATATGAACCCAGTTGGTGATCATCCTCTACACGGGGCAAGGCAAAAGTCACCATAGTTTGAGCATCATGGTCTCAAGTACCGAATGAAAATGAAGACTCCGGGAGCCTAAAAACATTGTTCTGTTTAACTTTGTTTAGGCTAGTCCTGAACAAAAAAAAAATGCTGAATAATTGGGGCATGAAAAAGCAGTGTGCCTGGTAAAAGCAAGGCCAATGCCCATGAATAAAAAAAAAAAAAGAAAAAGAGAAGAAGAAAAACGATGAAAAAGATGAGAAGAAAGGAGTTATTATTTTCTGGATAATGTGCTCCCAAATACCTCAAAGTTATCAAATGGTGGAGAATAGACAATCCCAAAAGGTCTAGACTTGAGTTCTCCTTTGATACAAATTCCTACTTTAGGAACTCTGTCTTGGCAAAGATTTGCTACATGACAGATAAAATGGTATCCAGGAAAATGCTTGATACAGAAGCTCCTCAAGGGAAAGTTGTTAAAGATGCTGAAACACAGGATTATCCGGGAATCTTCCAAAGGATCCTGATGGTGGAGAAGAAGACTGGTGACAATGCCAAGAGGATCACCAATTCTCACCCTTACACACATTTTTAGCCCAACGATCATTTCGTTCCTCAACCTATAAACCAAGCCCACGTTACATCCCTCATGAAGTCTCTTTTGATTTGGGTCATTTGAATTAACGTGGAATTTCAAATGTTTATAAACAACGCTCGAGGAAGTGCGAGCAAGACTATTTCTATCTCGTTTTGCAGGGTTCTTGACTTGTAAACCCGGAGATAATTGCAGAATATTTTCTTTCATGGCCTTGACTTGGACAGTCACCTTTGTTAAGCCATTGACCAAGCCTACATTACGACCCTGAAGAAGACCTCTCGGATTGGCAGTGTCGTACCGCTTGCGAGAAAACTCAAACCCTTGTTGATGTGATAGCGGTCAGATTGAGTGTTTTCTATGTTCCTGCATTAATGGTCGGGACAAACAACCCTTTTCAATGAGAGCGAGTGGAAAGTCCTCTCTGACTGAAAAGTCCCTTTGTTCATCATCTCGAGAAAGTCCACCTTGCGAAAAAATTGTCTTGATTAACCCTCGGTGGATTTTTGGTGATGCAAACATGGTAAAAATCATCATGCATGAACCTTCAAATGCACACTCTGGAATAGTTCAGCTTGTCTATCCTTTATGAATGCATGCATGTTTGTGCTAATCATCTTTGACAGCTCAGAGTTTTAATCCCCAGTGATAGAATACAAAAATTCGGGCACTGGAAAAGCCCTCATTATCATCCCAAGAGAGATACCCGAAAAAGGTTGGTTATTCAACAGAAGATACATCAAACCTCCGGGGAATGTGCCCAGGTAAGTACATTCTACCCTTACCTGATTTCAAAATCATCAGATTTCTTTTCAAACTACCCAGAAGGTAAACCGGGTGTTTCTTTGAAAAAGAAAAGCATCTTGACTAGCTGGTCAAGATATTTCATACAATATTCAAGAATAGCCTCAGTTGTCTATTTCTCCAATGAATGCATATGTGTTTGCACAAAGAAAAACTTGTCGGCGGAGACATGCCCTTAAGAGCGAGGAACGCAGCGTTCGGTGTGAGTATATTCTACCCATGCCCTGGTTCCAAAAATTCATGTACCTATAATTGTTATGGTACCCTTTGAACATTGGATGACCCCTCTGCTCACCCTTTTGAGCACCGGGCCCGACTCCCTCTGTTCACATCAAATCCTTGGGCGGGACCCCCCGAGGTGCTCATCGTTTGAGCTTTTCAAGACTTGATGGCGAGGACCCGGCAAGGCACCAAATCCTCGAGGCGAGGACCCCGAAGTGCTCATCGTTTGAGCTTTTCAAGACGATGGCGAGGACCCGGCGAGGCACCAAATCCTCGGCGAGGACCCCGAGGGGTGCTCATCGTTTGAGCTTTCCAAGACGATGGCGAGGACCCAGAGAGCAAACCACAAATCCTCGGGCGAGGACCGAGGGGTGCTCATCGTTTGAGCTTTTCAAGACTGATGGCGAGGACCCAGCAAACCAAACTTTGGCAAAAAAATCTAGATCGTTAAAGGACCCAAGAAAGGTCGGGTCCTAGACAAAATCGAAAAAGCTTTCAAGAAGAAAGGTTCGGGTCCTCATGGCAAAACCCGATCAAAGCGATCAAAAAGGTTCGGGTCCTAGACAAAAGCGAAATCGAGGTGCTCATCGTTTGAAACTTTTCCGATGCGAGGATTTCTCCCCCGTCCAAAGCAATCCGCGACAAAACAATCCCGGTGGGCGAAGAAAGGTTGGTCCTAGACAAACAAAATTCTCCCCGATCAAAGGCGGCCGAAGAAAGGTTGGGTCCTAGACAAAAAAAATCTCAGTCAAGGCGACCAAAGAAAGGTTCGGGTCCTAGACAAAAAAAATCCCGTCAAAGGCGACCGAAGAAAGGTTCGGGTCCTAAACAAACCATTTCTCCCGTCAAAGGCGACCCGAATAAAGGTTCGGATCCTCGACACACAATATCAATTATATGGAATTACTCTACCCTTCGGCAAGGTAAGTAGCCCGGTATGTTTTTATTTGCTTTAGCATGCATCATCTTATTGCATCATAAAAATGAGACTCACGGTCTCGTAAAAAATAACATTCATCGAACATGTATGGGCCAAATTTAGGTGTCATTTTATCTTTGAATGTAACCTCTACGAGCTTAATCTCGTGAAGCTCAATCTCTCTGAGCTCACTTTCAAAGAGGGCAAAATTTGTTGACACCTATTTTTGATTTGCCCAAAATTAAATGCACAAAATTTAGGAATTAATTTTTTAGTTCCTATAACAAAAAAAAATATTTCTATTTAAATGCATTGTGTATAAAAATTAGGCATATTTGCATTGGTAGGGCTTATTAGAGCATATTTTCTTAATTAAAAAAAAAAAAAAATCAATCAAAAATTATTAATTAAGTTAAATTATTAAAAAAAAAAAAAATCGGATCGGGCGGGGCCAAGGTGGCCAGCCCGCCCCCCTTCTTCCTCTCCCTCATGTGGCCCGGCTTCCCCCTGACCCGTTCGATTTTTCCCCTGGCCCAGCCCTTCCTATTCTCTTTTCCTTTTCTTTTCCCTCTGCCCATTGACCCGCTTCTCCTTTTTCTTCTCCCCTCGCGTGCAGGCCCGGCCCGGCCCCTTCTCTTCCTCTTCCTTCTTCCCCCGCGGTTGCTCTCTTCGCTCTGTTCTCCCCTTTGCGGAAGCAATGGCCTTGCGTGGCGCCACTTCTCCCGTCGTCATCCCGGGCGGAGGAAGGCATGGCGTGCTGCGCCGATGGGGACTAGCATTAATTGCTAGTCCGTCCTCCCGTTTTCCGGGCTCCCTTATCCCCTCCTCCTCTCGGCTCCCTGTTGCTACCATTCTTCTTGCCCCTAGCGATGGCGCCCTCGCACCGCCCTATGGCCGCGGATTCATGAAGCCCAGGCGATCGCGGCAGCCGTCGTCACCGACATGGAGAAGCGTGACGCTGCGTCCTGCGCCGCCCTATAAAAGTCGAGGAGAGAGAGAAGGCCCGGTCGACCAATTTACTGAGAAGAGAAAGAGAGAGACACTCTGAAGAGAGAAAGAGAGAGTGTGTGGTCAAGCCTCACGAGGAAGCTAAAGCAGGTCGCCTGCCGCCAACGGACTAGCCGGAATCCTTCAGACGCCATTGCGGACCTGAGGAGCCGCCCTCCGCCCAACCGCTTCCTCGTCCTCGCTCGCTTTTGCACGTCCGCCGACTCGCTGGCCGCCGACCGCGCTAATCCTACCCATATCGCCCCCTGCCGTCAGATGTCGCCACCGGCAGTCACGTCGCTGAATCCACGGATTCGCCGAGGAGGTCCAGAGCTCTCGATCTGGTCAGCGCCCACCTCGCTGATGAAAATGCCCCAATGAGGCCGATTTGTTTTTGTTTTAATTTTATTTGATTTTATTTTAAAATAATTTTAAAAAAATTTTAAAAAATTTTAAAAAGGGTTTTCTTTTCCTTTTTCTTTTCTTTTTTTTTTTTAATTTTTATTTTAAAAAATATAAATAAAAAAAAAAAAAAAACTTTAAAAAATGAAAAAGAAAGTTTTTTTTTTTTTTTTTTTTTTCCGTATTTAGTTTTTTTTTTAAAAAAAATTAAAAAAAACTTAAAAATTAAAAATTTCTTTAAAAAAATATATTTCCTTTTTAATTTCTTATTTCGTTTTTTAAAAAAAAAAATTAATAAAAAAATAAAAAATTAAAAAAAAAAAATTTCTTTTTCTTTTCTTATTCCTTTTTTTTATCTCGATTTTTTTTTCCGAAAAAAAAATTTCAAAAAAAAAAAAAATTTTTTTTTTTATGTTTTTTTTTTTTCTCGTGACTTATATGAGTGTTCTAATCTTTTTATAATTATGCATGTTGTTGTTTTATTTAAATTAAATAAGTCTGAAATTACACGGTAATTTGTTGCATGTTTTATTATTACCGTCGTGTTATTGTGCATGTTTTTAATACAATTGCTCGAAAGTTATTGTGTTTCGAATGTCATCGACTTAGTTAAGGTTAGAACCTTAGGCTGCATGAATTATTGTGTTCTTATTTGCTAATCGCTTCCGATTATGCACTCGCTTGATCACCTCACATGTTAGGAGAAAGGTCCTAAAATCAATCCAAACTGCCTGATAAATGTTTTCAAAAAATGAACAGGGTAAAATGGTACCGAAAGGGCATTAGTTATCCAACTAGTGTAACCAAGTCCCCGAACTCGGTTAATTTCTGGTTCGTAGGAATAAGGTGATTCTCCCGTCATCTTATTTGGGTTTCTAATCGACCCACCCCAAATCGATTAGTGGCGACTCCTACATGTAAATCACCCACATGTTAAAAAACTTAAACCCTAAGTCGCGATATGGTATGGGCTTGGGAGAGCCCGAGTTAAGTCCTGAACCTAGACTTAGCACGTACCAAAGCGAGCCCCCTGCTTTTTGCATGTTGTCCAAAAAGACTCGGGAGTTCGGTTGCGACAATAGGTTTATTACAAACGGACTTTTTATCAGACACAACTTCAAATAATACTAAGGCTATGTTTGGTAGTCCGAATTTGGGTTCGGATATGATAACAAAATATCCCATCCAAGATTTGGCAACATCCTCCGGACCGGATAAACTTGGATATACCCGGATAAAAATCTAAGGTATGGGTGGGATAAACTCGGATTGGATAAAAAAAAAAAAAAATAACTGAACACTTATCTTCCAACAACGAAGAAACGCATCTAGTTTCGCCAACCTGCATAAGGACCACCTCCACGACAACAAATCGTCGTCACCTCTAATCTGTGCCGTCGATCGTCATCATCATTGTCGGCTGGCCAATCTTGTTCGACGACTAAATTAAAAAGTTAAAACTGAATTGACACCCGCACAATAGATTTATGACTAAACTGATAATTATCCCAAACATTTAAATAATCACTCCTTCAACGAACACATGTATAAGAATTATTGGGATAGGTATACCATGAGTGCCATAACTTTTGTACGGCACTCACTTAACTACCACAATTTTGAAAAATCGATCACTTAAGTTCCATTGGTGATTTGCCTTGCTGGAAAATTAGATGTGGACATTGGTCGCCCTACATGGCGACGCTTAACGCTAACATGGACAATTAATAAAAAATTGAAAAATAAAAATCCACATTGGAATGTAATATTAATATAAAAATTCTTGTAGGATAATTTGCTGGAAATGGCACTCAAATTATTGATTTTACTCCAATGCGACACTTAAGTGAAAAAAAAAGTTATGGCATTCAAGTGAGCACTATACGAAAGTTATAACACTCATGCTATTCTTATTCCCAAATATTTTTCCCCCCTACACTGGTTCAAATCGAAAAGTGATTGTTGTTTAGTGATATGAATTCCTTCGTGCCAAGAATGCTAACAAAACCGAACCTAATACTTGTATGCGTCAAAAGATGATGCAAATCAAGTGAACAAAGAGGGGAAATCCACAGAGATTAACTTAGCACAAAACCATATATTCATGTGAGAAGAGCAATGCATAATCATAGACTAACCTTTGAAGTCTTGTGACTTGACCCCTAGATCATAGGGCTAATGATGTCAGGATAAGATGACCCATATCCAAAGAGGATACTTTATGATAAGATAATTTATGATAAGAATGTCAGATTTGGATAAGTTGGATATTGATTGAAAGCTCTTGACGAATACTATCTAATTGCACCCCTTTGATTGGGTTTTTTATGCAAGTCAATTGCTCAAAATATGATCAAACTTGAGAAATCCTTAATAAAAAAGTGAAGTGCCTACATACAGTTTGTTTCATTTTCTTATCAAAGTACTATATCAATTTTATATGAATATTCGACAGCTTTATTTACTCATAGTGATTGATGCAAGCATAACGTATGATGATTAAAAAAATTGCTTTAATTTGTTTACTAATTGCTAATCCTTTTGTATTGATTTAGATGAATAGGCAACTCTATTTATCTTGTAGGTAAGTTCATTTTTCATTAGGAAGCATTCTTTAATCTATAGTAATAAAGTGGGGACGAAAGTTTTGCTTGAATTATATTTGAGAGCTTACTAAGCTAAGGAAATATACAAATATGATCATATAACCTTAAGGTTGGTGCACTTGGTTGACATGTTGAAGAGTTTCCGGCTCAGGAATTGGAGGTTATTTGTTTGGATCTCACCAATTGCACGCAAATTTCTTTAGGTCAAAGGTGTCAACTTAGCCGGATCATGAGACTTGTAGAGTATTTCATGGCCCAAGCATGTAACGTCCTGAATTCGATTCACTTTCGTAATCAATGAAATTGATATATTTCTCATTTCGTTTTAGTAAGTGTTGAATAGCGACGCGGAAAAACAGAAGACAGAACACAAGGGATTTACGTGGTTCGATCACAAAGTGATCTACGCCCACGGGCGAGGCAAGACAAATTCCACTATAATCAAAGAGAGTACAAATTTTTGAAGTCGAAAAACGACAAAATCTCTCGACTCACGAAAACTCTCTGAAAAACGAAACTCCCTCTACTACAACAATGAGAAAACCTAGCCACAGTATAAAAGTGCTCCCTAAAATTTTCCTCGGGGCTTAGCCCCCGAACCCCCCGCGCATTGGTTCGCTTTCTCCAGCTTGGGCGGCCCAACCCTTCGCGTCGCGAACCAAATCTCAATTTTCTTTCCACTTTCGGGTCGCACAAAAATATGTCGGGTCGGGTCATAAAACGGACCGAATACATAAAATTCAAGACATATTTAACAAATCTCCACCTTGGCTTGAATTTCCCAAAACAAAATAGTTAAGAAGCCGAACACATTCTCTTGACATCCCTAAGCCTACGTGAGCTAACTCGGTGTAGGAAACAAGGGATGCAACAAAAGAATATATCCACTTCAAAACACACAAATGTAGAATTGTCATTTACCTCTCCACCAAAGCCCCGGAAGGGCAAACTCAACTAAGATGCCAATCAAGTTCAAGCAATGCTTAAACTTGTTGGCGGGGACTGGCTTGGTCAACATATCAGCAGGATTGTCAGCTGTACCAATTTTCTTTACCGTCATATTTTTCTCTGCAATTGCCTCGCGAATAAAGTGATACCTGACATCAATGTGCTTTGTCCTCTCATGATATGCTTGATTTCTAATCAAGTATATAGCACTCTGATTGTCACAAAAGACAACAGAATTGTCTTCCGTCTGAGTCCAAGTTCCCGAACAAGATTCCTTAACCAAATACCTTCTTTCATCGTTTCGCGGCTGCTGCTGTCGCGACCTACCGAATCGCTCGGAATTAGGGCAAGAGGTATTTGTCAAGGACCGAGACACTCCCGAAGTCTCATACCTCACGCGACGAGAATTTTCTAATTTACACATTCGATTGAGTCGCCACTAGCCATGATCAAGGGTCGGCTAGAAACCCCGATCGAGACGCAGGAGTATCGCCTCGACACGTCTGAAAAACCAGAGAATCCAAAATTCGGGGACTTGATTACACTAGCTATTTACTAGTGCCCTTTCGGTACCTAAACTTGATTACTCGCGAATTGACGCACCGGGCAACCTATCGACAAAGTTAAAGATTCCACCTAACCGTTCTAAAAATAGAAAAAAGCAATCAATGTATTAAAAGTGCGCAACCATATAATCATGAAGAAAATAGACAACCAACGACCTAGCATCGTCTCTAAAAAGAAAATGTAATCAAAAGCCCTAAGGTAAAGCCCTAATGGCTTATCCGATTTTCTTGAGAATTTTTAGAGAATTTTTCATTTTTTTTGAGTTTTTAACCTAAAATCTAGTGAAATTAAACCCAAAATTGATTTCTAAACATTTCCTAATTTTTGATTTTTTTTTTTGAATTTTTCCGAATTTTTCGAATTTTTTTATGTTTTTTTTTAGACTTTTTGGTTTTTTTTTAACATTTTCGATTTTTTTTTGGAATTTTTAATATTTTTTAATAATGATTAAAAAAAAAACTGACCGGGTCAAGGACCCGGTCCGGTTCAGCGATCGGACCTGCTGGGATTACATCCCAATTTTATATATCTTTTTCCCCCCTTCTTTATACTTGTTTTTCTGTTTTCTCTTTTTTTTTCTTTCTCTCTAATTTTTTATTCTTTTTCTTCATCCCCTGCATGGCCTTTTCCCCCATGCACGTGATATTTCCCAGAACTCCTCCCATGTTCTTCCAGAGGGCTTACTCCTTCGTGCCCACACCGAGAAGACTCGCCGCTGGGGAAGCCCACCGCCGGCCGCCGACTCGGGCCGCCAGCGCCGACGATTGGCTCCGGCCTTACGCCGTCATCGCCGGCCGACACTCCGGCGACAACACCGGTGGCTGAAAACAAGCACATCTCCGCACTTTCCGATAATCCGACATTCGACCCCAACAATAGACGCTAAGTCTAAACACACAAGCGTACACGCACAAAGTAAAGCATATAAAAACTAACACGGTGGGGCTCCAAACCAAGGCGTCGCCGGGAACGAACAGCAACTCCAACTCATGCGCTCGTCCATGGCCGACGTCGGGGAAACGATTTTCATGCCACCAAATCAAACGAAGTCGCAAAGGCAGTCACCCAACGTTAGTCTCAAGACAAACAGAACGCAAATTGAAGGTTCTACGGACTGATTTCATGTTTTCTCAGTTTCATACCACACTTTGACATTTTACCGAACGCGTGGTATGCAAGTTCAAGCGAAGGCTTTAGGCCGAGATTCAAGGCATTCCTTGGCTCAAACGTGATGGGTGAAGCTTTAGACAATCAAAGAGGTCACGGCTTGCAGTAGAATGTTACACAATCATACACACAGATCCGGCATTTCAAATTTGAGAGGGCTTCATGGAGGCATTTTAACAAATAGGTGCTAGGCGCTTAGAAAAGGGAGCTACAGAGCCGGCTTTAACAAGATTGATGGCCATTTTTCGACATACAACGCTCACGTCGGGCCCATGCAGTGTCAAACAAGTGTTAGCCTCCGTCGGCGGGGCCGGGCGATCACCAAAAGACTTGGTGCGCCCGGCACCAGAGAGGCAGAATAAGGGATAAAGAAAAATAGGGTAGGGAAAGAAGGCCCACTTGGTTCGCAGCTGGCCGGAGTGGTGGGTGATGGGCCAGGCGGTTCGTGGCTCGGCGGCCTTTCCGGCGG
This sequence comes from Syzygium grande, assembly GCA_024733475.1. NCBI lineage: Eukaryota > Viridiplantae > Streptophyta > Magnoliopsida > Myrtales > Myrtaceae > Syzygium > Syzygium grande. Next base: position 24,644,731 of record JAMXDD010000008.1, on the reverse strand, counting down.
GTGAGACTCGAACCTCTGCGGTTCCTCTCAACTCTCTCTCTCGGTCCCTCCTCCCACTCTCCGTTCTTGCTTATCTTGATCCCTCGAAATAGAAACAAAAATAAACCCCCACAGTTCCACGGTGGACCCGGGCGGGTCGTGCCGGTGACGGTTGACGAGGACTCCGGCGAGCCAATGAAGCTCTGGTCCCCCCGTCTCTCCTCTCGTTCTCTCTTTTTTTTTTAGCTCTCCCGAGCTCCCTATTCTTGCTTTCTTTTCTCTTCTTTCTCGGTCTTTGTGTTCCCCTCCTTCTCTCTGGTCAAAATCTCTCTTCACTTCCCCTCCGCATGTACAGATTGTAGGTTTTCCTCTTTTTAGTGAGTCTATGCGAAGGCCCCCCCTTCCGGAGAAAAAAAAATGCGAGAGCCCCCTTTTTGTGTTTCTTTTTTTTTCCCCCCCCCATCTCTCTATATCGAGCCCTCTCCCATCAACAGCCTTCAAAATCCATCATGCCAGCCACCCTAGCCTCCCATTTCGAGCTCCGAGGCATCATTGATCAATGTGCTTTCTCTGTTACTCTCTATGCCAAACAGCCAGTCCTCCCCCTAGGACTAAATCATGTCCGTTTTTGGCTAAAACGGCTGCCAGTCTTCTTGGTCCTTGTGTGGCCAGGTTGGAGCACTGCACGGCACTTCCTCCAATCTGAAATCGCAATCCACATCTTCCTCGCAGAGCGTTTTTGTCGTTCCTGTTTGTCCCGTTTGACTGAGCATGAACGATAAGAGGAAGGAGTGGTTGAGGGGCTGGGCTGAAGGCTAAAAGAAAGGCCAAGTCGGGCTGGGGCTGACAGGCCAAAAAATAAGCCAAAAGCAGGCCGACGGGATAAAAGAGAAAGCAAATAACAAACCCAAAAAGAATAAAAATAAATAAATAAACAGAAAGGGCTCCGCACAAACAACTAAAATAATTGAAAAGGGGGATGGCCCTACCAAGCCGGATCAAATAGGCCCGATCGATTTTTTTTTTAATTAATAATAATTTTTTAAAATTAATTTTTAATTTTTTAATTTTAATTAATTTTTTTTTTTTGAAATTAAACAAGGAAAGAATGCTCCAATGTGCCTTATTAGTGTAAATGTACCTATAGTCTATATGCCAATTAAATTAATGAAAATATTTTTGTTTAGGGATTAAACATTAATCCCTAATTTTCTATGCAATTAAGCTCTAAATGATTGAGCAAAATTTAGGTGTCAACAGCTGCCCCTCTTTGAAGGGGAGCTCGAAGAGGTTCCTTTCAAAGATAAGAGACACTTAAATTTTGTTCATGGGGGGCATGAGAAGATGCATGAGAGATGATTTTTTGGCCTACCCTACCGTATAAGAACGGGCTTTTGGCTAAATAAAGTCTTGTTACGCAAAGAAGGAGACTCTGGGCTGCGAAAGCTCGCCAGGTCAATTAGAGTGCTCCGGGCTGCAAAAGCTCACCGGGCAAGGAAAGAGAAAGACTCTGGGCTGCGAAAGCTCACCAGGCAAGGAAAGAGAAAGACTCTAGGCTGCGAAAGCTCGCCAGTGGATAAGGTGCTCCGGGCTGCAAAAGCCCACCGGGCAAGAAAAAAGGAAGACTCTGGGCTACGAAAGCTCGCCAGTCGATAAGGTGCTTTGGGCTGTAAAACCTTACCGTGCAATTCCAAGATTGTAAGTTTATCATATCAAGAAGGCTTCGGAACGGTCACTGCACATCTAAGGGAACATGTCACAACAAATGCCTTAGTAGGGAAAGCATATCAGGCGAGATTGATAACATTCAGACGTCATGAAGGACACTATCAAAAGCATAGCATCACCGACAAAGCATTGATTGCATGGACAAACCAAACCAGTTTCAGTTGTTTAGAAAGCATTTAGCATAATTCAATATCCCAAAATTGCCGTTGGGATTGGGAAATGCCATTGATCCTCAAATTCTCTTAGGAGATAAACGTTTGTCAGCAAGACCCTGGCTCATGCAAAGAGGTTCGTTAGATATGCCAAACAAAAGTTGCATAGTCAAAAGAGGCTTCTCACAAGCTCTCAAAGAAGGCTATTTGCTCCCATCCATTGATGTGGGGGATAGGTATGTTCTCTCTGTATACCTCACACTATCAGTGTCGAAGGCTTCGAGAATCATTCGCAATAAGTACGCATTGGCCGATCCGAGAGGTCTTTTAAATGACTGTAATGTGGGTTTAGTCATGGTTTCAACAACGGATAGGCATCATCGGCTAAGGAATGAAATAACTTTCAATCAGCATCTCCATCAGGTTTACAAGTCAAGAAACCTTCAGATAAGATAAGACAACTTTGCCCCAACTTCTTCAAGCGGTAGCTTCTTTGGACATCCAAATTTCTACTTAAACCATCCCAATCAGAAGAGACTTTGGAGAAGGTTGTAACATTGGTTTGGGTAAAGGCTCGAAAGGCTCAGAAATTTTCAAAAGGGGTTTAGGAGTTGGTGATTATCATAGCATCATTACCATATCATCCAATCTTTTGAAGGTACTCGACTTCTGAAATTCAACTCGTCTCGAAAGTGCATTGACTAATCGTTTTAATGTAAGAGCTTTGCTCCTTCCTCTAATGACTTTTGCTCTTGCAATGATTGCAAGCATTTTGCTTTTGACATTCCCCCTTTTTTTTTCCATGAGAATTTTTTTCTTGATGCAACCCTTTTTTTTGGCTCTGGGCATTGGCCTTGCTTTTACCAGGCACACTGCTTTTTCATGCTCCCTAATTTTCATTTGACTTTTGCTCTGTTCATTTTTTTTTTTTTTAGCTTTCAAAACTTTTGAGATGTTTTTCACACTGTCTCATGAGTACAGATTGTCTTAGTAAATCACGTGCTTTGCCCCAGTGTAGGCAGATAATCACCATTCGGTTTTAGAAATGAATATTTAGGCTCAACTTGGCTAAGCAAAAGGTATGATTGTGTTTGGGTAGAAAAACGAATGCTCTTCTTCGTTTTGGGATGTTTCAAGCTTCCACAAGGACTCATCTGAAGTTGCCACAAAAAGATTGATGCAAGTAAGGGCAAAGAAGCCTTTCTCGTCTTTTCCTCCAAAGCATGTCAACCAAAACCTCCAAGTTTGCCCCGTTGTAGGGTGGTTCTTGACAGGGGTATTTTGCAAACTCTTCATATTTAATAGCTCAACTGGGCTAACTATGATCACCTGTAGTGTATAGGATAGAAGAAGGAAATGCCTCCTTTCATTTCGACTCATGTACTACTTGCGAATGAATCTCTTGCTCTTAAACAACACTAATTTTCTCTCTTTCGTTCCTCTCAAGGTGTTTTACAGGACATGTTTGGGAATGTCTTGCCTTTCCTCATCCTAAGTACTCCTCGCTTGGCATGATTAACGTATTTCCTCTTGTTTCGCCAAGATCACCTGAGTTGATTGATCTCCATAGGGAATTTTGATTCGAAATGAACGTCCCACGGTCCCACCAGGCATTAAGATAACTACCAAAATTTTTTTTTTTTTTTTTGTATTGAGAAAAAAGGTACTCACCTGTGGCCTGGTGACTTGGTAACCCTTTAATTAGTTCACCGGAGGCTCGCCAAGACGGTTCAGTCGTTTGGTGATCACTTTGTGGGTTGCTCGGGGCCTACAAAGTAAACATGTATGCATGTATGCATGATATGCATGATGTGAGTACCCTACAGTGACTCGGATTGCATTGAAAATGGCTCTCAGGCCTTGAATTTCATTCAAGGAAAATACTTTTTCACCGAATCAGCATTTACAAGCTTTGGCAACTCTCTCGGCCATCCATTTCTACAAGAATTAGAGCTCCCCCAGGTAGAACCTTCCTAACGACATATGGACCGTCGTAATTTGGGGCGAACTTTCCACCTAATTCGGGCGTAATGGACAGCACTTTCTTTAGTACGAGATCTCCGGCTTCAAAGTGTCGAGGCCGAACCTTGCGATTGAAGGACTTGGCAACCCGCTTTTGGTAGCACTGACCGTGGCATAGAGCCTTCAGCCTCTTCTCATCGATCATATTCAACTGATCCCATCTCTGTTGAGCCTACTCCTCCTCAGAAAGCTCATCTTGTGAAAGAATCCTTAATGAAGGGATTTCGACTTCCACGGGCAAAACTGCTTCCATACCGTAAACGAGCGAGAAAGGAGTCGCCCCTGTCGAAGTGCGGATCGAAGTTCGGTATGCCATTAATGCGTAGGGCAACCGTTCATGCCAGTCTCGATAGTTGTCAGCAGTTTTTGACAAGATCTTCTTTATGTTCTTATTGGCTGCCTCCACAGCTCCGTTCATTTGTGGGCGGTATGGTGAGGAGTTCAAATGACGAATGTGAAACTCGTCGAGTAAGTCATCTACAATCTTGTTGTTCAGATTTGAGCCATTGTCAGTAATGATCGCCTCCGGGACTCCATAGCGAGCGATGATGTCACGGCGAATAAACTTGACCACATTCTTGGCGGTGACATTGGCATATGAGTTTGCCTCGATCCACTTGGTGAAGTAATCGATGGCTACTAAGACGAAGCGATGTCCATTAGAAGCCTTAGGATTGATTGGCCCAATCATATCGATCCCCCACATTGAGAATGGCCATGGCTCGGACATTTGCCGCAATTCATTTGGCGGTACGTTGATTTTATCTGCATAGATTTCGCACCGATGGCAATAACGAACGTGCCGGATGCAGTCGGTCTCCATAGCCATCCAGAAATAACCTAGTCTCATGATCTTTCTGGCCAAGAGATGACCGTTCATGTGCGGGCCGCATTCTCCTTCGTGAATTTCCCTCATCAACTGATTAGCTTCTCTAGCATCGACGCATTTCAACAAAACTGAGTCAAAGGACCTCTTGTAAAGAGCATTGCCACTAATGAAGAACTTCGATGCTAGCTTCCTTATGTATTTCTGATCCGTTAGCTCACTTTCAGGAGGATATTCACCCCTTTGAAGATAGTTCAGGATGTCGTGATACCACGGCTTCTCATCAGGTTCTTCTACAATCACCGAACAGTAAGCTGGACGTGTCAGTATTTCGATTTTCAGTGGCTCGATATCTAACCCCTCCATAACCTGCAACATTGATGATAACGTGGCCAGGGCATCGGCAAACTGATTTTGCGATCGGGGTAGGTACTCAAAAGAAATCTCTTCAAATTCCTTTATTAATTCCTCAAGAAATTCGTGGTAAGGAATCAACTTGGAGTCGCGGGTTCGCCATTGGCCCTCTGTCTGAAGAATGATGAGGGCGGAATCGCCGTAAACCTGCAGCTTCCTAACCTTCATGTCGACTTGATTCTGATCCCTAGTATACAAGCCCATGATTACGAGATATTGTTGGTGCACGGGAATACCAACTTGGCGGCCACAGGTGATGTTGACCGTCGGGAGATAAGAATCAGGTCCAAAAATCCTTTAACCAGCCAAGGTTAACGGCGTCGAAGTACATAGTCCACTTATCACTTGCTATCTTCGAGACGCGATCCTCTGGGATCGGCGGTGATGGTCTTGACCTTTCGGCGTTTTTACGCCAGCATGTCGGCTATAGCTCTTCCTTTGACAGATTTTTTGCGTCATCTTTGTGGACGTCGAATCGGACACTAGCACTTGCCACTTTGCTAACTTTCCAACTAACGAGGTTTTTCCAGCAAATATTTGATGGGATCATTCTCGATCACAAGAAGGATCCGATGATGAAGTGTGTATTGGCGTAAAAGCGGTGTAATACCCACACCAAGGCTACATAACGTCTTTTCAACTCCGGGATAATTTATTTCGGGATAAGTAAACTTCTTACTGAGGTAATATATCGCACATTCTTTACCATCGCTTGGTCTCCTCTGAGCTAGCAGGGCCCCCAACGACTCCTCATGGATAGTCAAGTAGAGTATTAATGGCATTCTAGGAACAAAGTGGCACGGGACCCGACCGGATAAGAAAGATATTGCTTTATTTTCTCAAATGCCTCTTGACAATCAGTATCCCACTTAACTTTGGCGTTCTTCTTCAGGAGCTTGAAAAAAGGTTTAGCTGTCTCAGATAATTGAGAAATAAATCTCGCCACATAGTTGAGTCTCCCCAGCAAGCTTCGAACCTCTCTGACAGTAGAAGGAGGCTTCAAATCACAAATGGCCTTAACCTTCGATGGGTCAATTTCAATGCCTCGGCTACTGACCATGAACCCCAATAATTTCCCAGACTTTGCCCCAAACACACATTTGGCGGGGTTAAGCCTTAACTTGAACTTTCGAAGTCGGTCAAACAGCTTCCGCAACACCTCAACGTGGTCCTCTCCATGTTTGGATTTGGCAATCATATCGTCTACGTAGACCTCTACCTCCTTATGCATTATATCGTGGAATAGGGTGACCATTGCTCTTTGGTACGTTGCCCCGGCGTTCTTCAAGCCGAAAGGCATTACCTTGTAACAAAAGGTCCCCCAAGGAGTAATGAAGGAAGTCTTACTTTTATCCTCTTCTTTCATCCGAATTTGATTGTAGCCCGAAAATCCATCCATAAAAGAAAATAACTCAAACCCGCATGCATCACGACCAATACATCGATGTGAGGCAGCGGAAAGTCATCTTTCGGACTTGCTCGATTCAGGTCGCGATAGTCAATACAAACCCTGACTCGGCCATCCTTCTTCATGACAGGGACTACATTAGCGATCCAGTCAGAATAGTGCGACACTTCTATAAAGCCCACCTTCAACAACTTCATGACTTCTTCTTCGATCTTCTTGGATAATTCGGGCTTTGTTCTTCTGAGCCTTTGTTTCTTTGGCGGGATACTCGGATCAGACAATTTTTTTATCCAACCCTGGCATATCCGCATATGACCATGCGAACACATCTTGGTACTCTTTTAGAAGGTCGACCATCCTTTTAATGTTGATTTCAGAAAAGCCAGCTCCAACCTTGATTTCTCTAACGTTCTCTGAATCGCCCAGATTTATCGTGATTGTAGGTTCTGCGGTCAACGGTTTAGACTCCTCATGCCGAACCCAATCTTGCTCGATGCTTTTCCGATCACAGTCATCCTTGTCGTCCTCGGTCCCCGAGGAATTTTCGTCGAGCGAATCCGACTCACATATGCACCTATCATGATCATGCGACATGTTATGCCTGAGATGCCACAAAGAAGGTTAGTGATTAAATTGGCAAATACATCGCAGCTACCGATATGCATGCGTTTTAAAGTTGTTTTGAAAGAGTTTTTTGAAAATGAAGGATCCGTCCTCATATCCTCAAAGGCCCCTATTTGCAAATGATTTTGAAAACCAGGAAGCATGCGGAAGTCTGTGCCTCAAAGCATCATCATCGGGTCTGGTTTGGGTACTTCCGCACGTCCCTAATAAAAACATGATCATGATTTCGTTGATAGGATAGAGCCGTTTACATGACTCGAGGTCTTGACCGACGGCTCATGATCCGAGACTTTGATTACAAAAACAACCCTAGACCTAAACAGACATCTCATGGAAGAGATAAACACGTACTTAGACAAAATAAAGCAGAAAAGAAAAGCGGCATCCCTACTCAAAAGGGGCGGCGGTGGCAACGGAACGCTCGGCCTCTTCATTTTCTGTGACGGCACAAGCAAGCTCCCCCTCGAATAAATCAACGAGACTAAGAACAGCTTCCTCCTCTTGCAGCAGCTTGGGTGGACCCGGGAATATTTCTTTCAGTTGCGGAAGAAGTAAACCCTTCCGACCTTCTCCTAATCCGAATAAACTCCCCCGACTTCCGTAACTCCCGCGATTAGCTAGGCCTTGGTAATCACAACAGTCTTCATTGTTTCCTCGGCCTTCTTGACCACGACGGCCCCCGCGCCGACCTCGACCTCCGATGTTACCTTGTCCTCCATGGCTACCTCTGCCACCAGAATCGCCTCCATGGTAACCCAAACCTGTCCTTTAGCGCCATTTGGAGACCGAAGGGTTCTTTAATACCGCCGTGCGGTCGGGCGGTTCCGGATATATGACCATTTTCGAGCAACATCTTGCTCGACATGATCGAAGGCTTAGCCACTTCGGGTTGCGATAATAGTCCCTACAGTACATGGATTACCGACACTAACTCAAAAGTTTGGTAGCTTGATTCAGCCTTGTTCTCGTGCTCTATGTACGGAATTGCGGTGTCGCGGAAAACTTTGAAATCGGTCTCTCCGTGAATGCTTATCAACTTCCCATCCACAATGAATTTAACCTTCCGATGCAAGCTCGAGGGCACAGCCTCCGCAAAGCAGGTATCCACGGTCATCCTAGTAGAAAATTGAATGCACTAGGAATGTCCAGGACACGGAAGTTGACTAGGAAAAGAACCGGACCAATCAATAGTTCAAGCTCGACCGCGCTTATGACTTCCTTCTTCATACCGGCCAAAAGCTCGGACGGTAGATTTAGATGACAAAATTTTTCTTCACTCACCCTAGACGATGAAGGGTGGCGAGTGGGCAAATGTTTAATGCAGACCCGTTATCAATTAGCGCTCTTGCTACCATTCTATCACGACACTTAACCGAAATAAGTAGCGCCTTGGTATGATTGCGACCTTCCTGAGGGAAATCTTCATCAATAAAAAGAAATCTGATCTTTTAGCAAGATAGACCCAACAAACTCCTCCAACTGGGTGTCATCGATGGTCTCAGGGACGTGCACTTCATTCAAAACCTTGAGCAATGCATTCTTGTGCTTTTCGGATGATTTGAAGAGATCCAAAAGAGAGATTTGGGCTGGCATCTTTCTCAACCGATTCACAATGTTGAATTCGCTGCGCCTTCACAATCGCTAAGAACTGTTTTCGCTTCCTCATCCGAGACGGCTTTTTTTCAACGACCGAGGGTGCATAGCAACGGCCCGATCGTGGTGATGGCGCTAATTTCGCTTGTCTTATAACTCCAAGGAACCGCCTTAGGGTCGAGCTCGATTTGGTCTACTATTATATCTTCTTCGTCCTCGGGTGGGAGTTCAATCACTATTGGCTTCATGACGTTTATCATCGATCTCTAGGGTGGCGAACTCTTCAGCCGCCAGTCAACGACTAATGCGTTCAACATCTCCCTCGTCGGCATCCATAAATCTTCCTCGACCGATAAGTCAATCACTATAGGGGTAATCATGCCAACCATCTTCCTCGGGTTCAAGTGGGTCATCCATGCCTCCCCATCCGTCGGAACAACATCTGGGATCGTTAACAAACCGGGTGGCGTGAATATTTCACAAGATAATCAAACTTCCCACTGGGTTGACCTAGTGTGTCGACTCCTTCCCCATTCTCACGAGCTGAGCTTTATGAACTCATGATTCCAATGTACCTTTCTAGCTTGGGGCCTAAGATCCTCATACAAATCTTCATTTCGCTGGGGTCACAACTAGACTTTATTGGTGTGCTTCCTCATTAGGCGGCTTGTCGGACCTATAAGCTCTCCTTCTGCCTCTTCCGACTCTTTCTCGTGAAATGAGTTAACAGCATCATCATGTCCGTCATACTTCCTTCCTTCGTCATTGTAAACTACTTTCATGTCCACCATCCGGGTGATACGTTTCAATTTTTCTTCCATCGGAATATCCTCTCTGCCTTCAAAGTGCCAAATGACACTAGTAATTTATAAAGTCTATGAGCATCCACATTAAAGGTCTCTTGATCACTCGCCACCCTTCCCAATAACCACATTGACATCCCCAAAGATGATTAGGGCAACGGTTTTTTGTTGAACATTAGGGGGTCGATTCCTTAACTTGAAAAGTTTGAATCATTAGGGGAAGGTTATGGGCATATCTTCCCATTCGGTTAAGATAATATTTCAAGAGAATTCTTAGGTCTCCCGTCCCATCATACTTGCTAAAATTAGGGATTTTGAATTTCTTAGGGAAGTTCATTTGAGTGTATCGAGACAAATCCTCAATTGCATGTTCTTCATACCCTTGCAATGCTCGAAGCTTTTCCTCTATCTTTGTGAGCATCTTATTATGCTCTTCCTCCATATAGGCCACGATGGCCTCCGAAATGAGATCAAATTCAACCACTACGGATACAATATTCCATGTCTCCTCAACAACATTCCTCCTTATAGACCCCTCTATGGGCTCGGGGGTAGCTTGCGACGCAGCTTGATTAGCATTTGGTGCCGCAAGTGCGGCCCTCACCGCGTTGGTGAATTGAGTGAGTTGAGTAGCTAGCTCATTGATTTTGTTGTCAAATACGGTGAAGCGTGCATTTTGCTCCTCCATGTTCATCCTCACTACTCTTGAGCATGTGCGAATAGGCAACCACCAAGAGGCCATAGTTTTGGGACTTGTTTTGTTTTCATAAAATAAAACAAAAAAGCCGAAATTAGTACACAGTAAAGTGAAAAAAACAAGAGTTATACACCTTTTAATTTTATATTTTCTTATGATGAAACTGAGATAAGAAACCTTTTGTACAAGCCGTACCTCATGTAAATAGTTTCTTATAAAAATTTCATTGTATGAAATTGTACAATTAAAAGAGAGTAACATACAGTAATTGATTAAAATGCCCATGTGATGTTCCATTTAACACACAAAAGAGGAAACTTCACTAATTATATCAAAATTTATGAAAGGAAATCTTTATACATACCTTGAATAATAAAAAGCACACCTAAACATTTGCTCTAAATTTCCATGTAAAGAAAAGATCCCATACATCAATTCTAAAACAATTAAAAGAAAATCCTAAAAAAAACTGATGGAACATGACTAGTCTTGGGTATAGGGCCTCTTCAAAGTATGTTGCGGATGCGCTTATAGGCTTCATGCCAATGCTCCTCCTTGGTTAGGGCTTCATCTCTCTCCCTTATGATTTGCCCTATTTGGGTCTCCTTGGGGGTTGGAATCATGAGGAATCTTGAGATGGTGACGGCGAGCTCGGGCTTGACGCATCGTGCAATGTACTCCTTCAATGCATGATGTTCTTTCATGGACCCTTCCAAGTATGTGGCTCGCTCCACACCCTTTTGTTGGCAATGGAGAGCAAATCAATGATCATCTTCACCTCCTTTTTCAATTCCTCAAGTTGGTCCCCCTTGACGACCCCACTGCGAAAATCGAAGCAAAATAAACTAGACTTTAGAGGGTGAGGGATTTCTTGAAGCACATAAAATTGATGGATAACTCTTAAAGGATAGTAAGAAGTCGATTCCGTCAAACCTAAGAGTGAAATTGGGTTGTCATGCCCACTTGTGAGACATACCTTGGGAAAATGGACCCAAAAGGCTTGCCAAAAAATTTGTTTAGGAGTAAGATTCTCAAGGAAATCTACCCATTTATGAAATGTCCAAGGGTGAAAGAATTTTTCTATCTCTCTAAATTGGGTAAGAGGGTTTATATCCTTACTAACATGAGGAATGTCTAAATTTCCTCCAAATTGCTTCAAGTGAGACACAAACCAAACTTGGAGAATACCTAACGGGGCTCTAAGGACCACATGCTTATCTTTCTTGAAACGATTAAAAGAGATGAACATTTCGATGAGGATCATGTTGGTAAATCCTTTGAGGACGAGAATTCCATTGACAATATGGATGACGGTGGGGTCCATCATTTTTTGAGTGAATGGAAAGATAATGAACCCGAAGAAGGCTATTAGGAAGACTTTAGTGGGTTCAGCTCTAGGAATTGCAAAAAAGATATGGAATCATTGTTCGAGGAAAGCTAATGGGAGATCCTTGGAGTTTCTATCGAGAAGTGTCCTAATCTCAGGCGACAGGACCCCCAAAAGTTGACTCAAACGAGGGACCGGATCTATGCCTAGAAAAGGATCACAACACTAAGGGAAGGGACATTACCGATGATGATTTGAATTTCCTCTAAAGTCGAGGTTGACTCGTGACGATCAAACACAAATGTTGAGGTTTCGGGGTTCCAAAAGTGGGCCAAGGCCTTGATCAAAGCCACTTAGGGCTCAATACGTAAAAGGAAAATGAGGTGACCAATCTTCTTCTCCATGTAGTTCTTGCTCGCATCGAGAGCATCTCACATGTCCAACAATGCTTGCTTCGGGATCGGGAGGATCCGAAACTCATCGAGATCCATGATATCTAAGCCTAGGGGCATTTAAATCAATCACTATTTATTATGAAATAACTTGACTTTGCATAAAGAGAATGGATTGCGACAAGTAAACGCAAAGGAAATACAAACCTATACCCAAAAGGGTGAATATGGCAAACACAAAGACAAATCGCATGCCGACTCATGAAGCTCATTAAAGGTGAGAGTTCTAAAGGCATACGATCCCCATCCCAAATAGATCAAAAGAGTTTTCCCCACTCCGCACTTAGATTGGACTCTCCTCTTCATTACTATTTGAAAATTGGTGGAACCAAAAGGGGATAGCCATGGGTCCTTCCTTGTACGGTTTCTACACTATTGGCACCTCCTATGGGTTTCCTAAGGCGATCGGGGTTTTAGATCGCGGGTTATGTGTGCAAGGTGTAGTGCTAAAGCAGGTAAAAACATGCACGATAGTTGGTATCAAAATAGCACTTCTATTTTCATTCACATACACATACACCCCTTACCCAACCTGTAAAACAAACATGTCAACAAACACTCCACCCCTTGTAACTCCCAACCTGCAAAGTCATTTAACACTTCGTTAGCGAACTTACCTCAATCTTCAAGATACACTGCCATAAAACCACGTTAGTTAACAAACAATCAAATTTATTAGGCCTAAGTCTTCAAGTCCCCAATGGAGTTACCAAGCTATCGCGACCTACCCATCCCGATTGGTTAGGTCAAGAGGTATTTGTCGATGGGTGTGAACATTGATTGATTCATTTGAAATACAAACCAAATAGTTCATTAATATAAAGACAGAGGCACTCCCAAGCTTTATATCTTGCATGACGAGAATTGTCTAATTTATGCATTCGATTGGAGTTACCACTAGCCATAATCAAGGGTTAGCTAGAAACCCTCATCGAGACGTGGGAGTATCGTCTTGAGACGTGCGAAAACCAAGAGATTCTAAAGATTGGGGACTTGATTACACTAGCGATCTAACTAGTACATTTTCGGTACCTAAACTTGATTACCGCGAATTGACGTGCACGGGCGATATCGAAAAAGTTAAAGATTCCACCTAACCATACTGAAAATGGAAAATAACAACCAATGTATTAAAGGTACACAACCAAATAATCATAAAAAAATAAACAGCCAGCAATCTAGCATTATCTCTAAAAAAAAAGGCAATCAAAAGCCCTAAGGTAAAGCCCTAATGGCTCATCCGATTTTCTTGAGATTTTTTTAGAGAATTTTTCATTTTTTGAGCCTAGAATTTTTTAACCTAAAATCTAGTGAAATTAAACCAAAAATTGATTTCTAAACATTTCCTAATTTTCTGATTTTTTTGAATTTTTCCGAATTTTTTGAATTTTTTTTTTTATAAATTTTTTAGACTTTTAATATTTTTTTTTTAACATTTTCGATTTTTTTTTTGGAATTTTTAATATTTTTAATAATGATAAAAAAAAATCCTGACTGGTCAAGGGACCCGGTCCGGTTCAATGATCGGACCTGCTGGGATTACATCCCAATTTTATATATCTTTTCCCCTTCTTTATACTTGTTTTTCTGTTTTCTTTTTTTATTCTTTCTCTCTAATTTTTTATTTTTTTCTTCATCCCCTGCATGGCCTTTTCCCCATGCACGTGATATTTCCCAGAACTCCTCCCATGTTCTTCCCGAGGGCTTACTCCTTCGTGCCCACACCGAGAAGACCCATTGGGGAAGCCCACCGCCCGACCGCCGACTCGGGCCGCCCAATACCGACGATCGGCTCCGGCCTTACGCCCGTCATCGCCGGCCAACACTCCGGCGACAACACCGGTGGCTGAAAACAAGCACATCTCACTTTCCGATAATCCGACATTCGACCCCAACAATAAGCGCTAAGTCTAAACACACAAGCGTACACGCACAAAGTAAAGCATATAAAAAACTAACACGGTGGGGCTCAAACCAAGGCGTCGCCCGAGGCGAACAACAACTCAACTCATCGCGCTCGTCCATGGCGGCGTCGGGGAAGCGATTTTCATGCCACCAAATCAAGCGAAGTCGCAAAAGGCAGTCACCCAGCGTTAGTCTCAAGACAAACAGAACGCCGTCGAAGGTTCTACGGACTGATTTCATGTTTTCTCGGTTTGAGACCACACTTTGACATTTTACCGAGCGTGGTATGCAAGTTCAAGCGAAGGCTTTAGGCGAGATTCAAGGTGTTCCTTGGCTCAAGCGTGATGGGTGAAGCTTTTAGACAATCAAAGAGGTCACGGCTTGCGGTAGAATGTTATACAATCATACACACGAGATCCGGCATTTCAAATTTGAGAGGGCTTCATGGAGCATCTTAACAAATAGGTGCTAGGTGCTAGGCGCTTAGAAAAGGGAGCTCTGAGCCGGCTTTAACAAGATTGATGGCCATTTTTTCGACATACAACTACGCCGGGCCCATGCGATGTCAAACAAGTGTTAGCCTCCGTCGACGGGGCGGCGATCACCAAATGGACTTGGTGCGCCAGCACTGTGAGAGGCAGAATAAGGGATAAAGAAAAATAGGGTAGGGAAAGAAGGCCCACCTTGGTCGTAGCTGGCGGAGTGGTGGGTGATGGATGGGCGGTTCAAGGCGGCTCGGCGGCCTCCTAAGAAGGGTGAGACTCGAACCTCTCGGTTCCTCTCAACTCTCTCTCTCTCGGTCCCCCCCTCCCACTCTCCGTTCTTGCTTATCTTGATCCCTATGAAATAGAAACAAAAATAAAACCCCCCAGTTTCTGGGTGGGCCGAGAAGTAGGCGTGCCGGTGACGATTGACGAGGACTCCTAAGAAACCAATGAAGCTCTGGTCCCCCGTCTCTCCTCTCGTTCTCTTTTTTTTTTTTTTTTAGCTCTCGAGCTCCCTATTCTTGCCCTTTTTTTTTCTTCTTTCTCGGTCTTTGTGTTCCCCTCCTCTCTCTGGTCAAAATCTCTCTTCACTTCCCTCCGCATATACAGATTGTAGGTTTTCCTCTTTTAGTGAGTGCATGCGAAGGCCACCCCCTTCAGGAGAAAAAAAAAATGCGAGAGCCCCTTTTTGTGTTTCTTTTTTCACCCCTTTTTCCCTGGACCCCCCGTCTCTCTATATCGAGCCCTCTCCCATCAACAGCCTTCAAAATCCATCATGCCAGCCACCCCTAGCCTCCCATTTCGAGCTCAGGGGCATCATTGATCAATGTGCTTTCTCTGTTACTCTCTGTGCCAAACAGCCGGGTCCTCCCCTAGGACTAAATCATGTCCGTTTTGGCTAAAGCGGCTGCCAGTCTTCTTGGTCCTTGTGTGGCCAGGTTGGAGCACTGCACGGCACTTCCTCCAATACGAAATCGCAATCGACATCTTCCTCGCCACAGGCGTTTTTGTCGTTCCTGTTTGTCCCGTTTGACTGAGCATGAACGATAAGAGGAAGGAGTGGTTGAGGGGCTGGGCTGAAGGCTAAAAGAAAGGCCAAGTCGGGCTGGGGCTGACAGGCCAAAAAATAAGCCAAAAAGGAGGCCGGACGGGATAAAAGAGAAAGCAAATAACAAACCCGATAAGAATAAAAATAAATAAATAAACAGAAAGGGCCCGGCACAAACAACTAAAATAATTAAAAGGGGATGGCCCTACCAAGCCCGGATCAAATAGGCCCGATCGATTTTTTTTTTTAATTAACAATAATTTTTTAAAATTAATTTTTAAATTTTTAATTTAATTTTTTTTTGAAATTAAACAAGGAAAGAATGCTCCAATGTGCCTTATTAGTGTAAATGTACCTATAGTCTATATGCCAATTAAATTAATGAAAATATTTTTGTTTAGGGATTAAACATTAATCCCCAATTTTCTATGCAATTAAGCTTTAAATGATTGAGCAAAATTTAGGTGTCAACAGACCATATATTACGCCTCTGTAGTAGACAAAGCAACTGTCATTGTAAAGGTTGACCTCCAGCTAATAGCCGAACTAGATAAGCGTGAAAAGATAGCAGGTCAATGATCTCCTCTTATCAAGATCACCTGCAAAATCGGAATCCACAAATCCCTATTTGAGATACCATTAGAACTGTTTTCTATCAAACACTAACCCCAACTCTGCGGAGCCTTTAAGATACCTAAGTATCCATTTCACTTTTTTGCCAATGGACCTTTCGAGGATCGCCATATATCTACTAACCACACTAATTTGCTGCGCAATATGCGGCCGGGTACATACCATAGCATACATAATGCTCTTGTTGCCTTTGGGGTATGGGACACGAGACAGATAGCCTCTTGACCTCGATTGAGGGTGAATGTAGGCGAGAAAGTCTAAAATGAGATGCCAGCGGTGTACTCACGGGCTTAGCATTTTTGCATACCAAACCTCTCAAGTACCTTCTCAATATAACTCCTCTGCGAGAGATATAACTTTCCTACTTTTGTCCCCCCGAATCTCCATTCCTAAGATCTTCTTGGCGGGACCCGGATCTTTCATCTCGAACTCCTCATTGAGCCGTTTCTTCAAGATCAACACATCCGACATGTTCTTTGCAGTAATGAGCATGTCATCCACGTATAAGAGAAGATAAACAAAGGATCCATCCGAACCCTTCTTGAAGTAGACACAACTATCATAGTTGCTCCTCGATAACCGCTCCCTATCATAAAGCTGTTAAATCTCTTATACCCTTTGTCTTGGTATTTGCTTCGGACCATACAAGGATTTCTTCAATTTACAAACATGATCTTCCTTGCCTTCTACATAATAGCCCTCGGGTTGGGCCATATAAATAGTTTCTTCAAGCTCGCCATGCGAAAAGCGATCTTCATCAAGTTGCTCAAGCTCTAAGTCATATTGAGCAACTATAGCCGGCAACACACGAATGGAAGTGTGTTTTACCACGAGGGAGAAAACTTCAGCATAATCAATTTCCCTCCTTACGGTTTGTAGCCTTTAGCTCTGAGCCGAGCTTTGAATCTAGCATTTTCAACCTGGAATTCCTTCCTTTTTCTTGAAGACCCATTTACACCCGATGGCTCTTTTCCCTTAGGCAACCGCACCAAGTCCCAAGTCTGGTTCTTGTGAAGTGATTCAAGTTCCTCAACCATAGCAACAGCCCATTTCTACGATTACGTGCAAATAATAAACACGTATAGGTAGAAGGTTCACGAATACCCATATCTTCTGCTTGTCGTCGTGAGCATAAGCCACCGGATCAGAGAACCCATATTTATGAGGAGGCCGAGTCATCTCCTTTCTCCGCTAGTAGCAATAGAATATGGCTGCTCCACCTCATCTATTGCTTCCTCATCCGAACTTGAATCAACAGGAGCATTTTGCTCATTCAAAACATTCGAGAGGTCTTTTGCGGAAGTTCCACGAACCTCCACCTCATTCATATCACTCTCATGTTTACTGCGGACTCATCAGCAACTTTCCTTTGATCAAGCATATGCATTTCATTAAAAGTAACATCCCTACTAATAATGAACTTGGGTGAGTTAGGTTCTGGCACCATAAGCGATAACCTTTCACCTCATCAACATACCCAACAAAAATGCATTTCTTTGCTCTAGGTTCTAGCTTACCATCCTTAACATGATAATAAGCGGGACATCCAAAAACCTTTAAATTAGAGTAATCACAAGGCTTACGACCACATCTCAAAAGGAGTCTTGCATTCTATTCTTTGTTGAAGGAGAGCGATTAACGGATAACAAGCCGTGTTAACAGCTTGACCCGAGAAACTCTTTTCAATGCCAGCATTAGAGAGCATGCATCTTGCTCTCTCAATAGAGTTCTGTTCATCGTTACGCCACTCCATTCTCTTTGTGGGTGTGCCTAAGCTGTCTGATGTCGAACAATACTGCATCTACAAGAATTCATTAAACTCGCCACCACAGAACTCAAGACCATTATCGGTCCTAAGATGTTTGATCTTCTTCCACATCGATTCTCAACAAGAGCTTTCCACTTCTTGAAGGTTTCAAATACATCACTTTTCTTTTCGGAAAATAAACCCAAACCTTCTGGAATAATCGTCAATGAGCGTCACAAAGTAAAAAGCGCCACCTTTAGATGGAACTGTGCTGGTCCCCATAAATCGGAATGGATATAGTCGAGTGTGCTCTTTGTCGAATGAGTCCCTGTCTTGAATTTGACTCTGCATTGCTTGCCAAGAACACGGTGCTCACGAGAAATCAAAGCAGGTAAATCTGCTCCCCACAAAAGTAAACCACGTTTACTCAAAAGCCCGACATGCCACGCTCACTCATGTGGCCCCAACGCATATGCCACAATTTTGTTCTTTCATTGTCGAAAGCGGAATTGTTTGTGCCAATTGAAGTGAATGACCCATAAGCGTGCTACCACCGGATGATACAAATGATTAACCTTGCTTCCTTTCATCACAACCAGATTGCCTTTTGTAACTTTAAGAACTCCACCTCCCACGAGTACACACACCCAATGGAATCAAAGCGCTCAACGAAATAAGGTTTCTCTTCAAGTCTGGTATATGTCTTACTTGGTCAAAGTTCTTCTTTGCTTTGTCGTGGCACTTAATCCGAAACGATTACCAATACCCACGACTTTGCATACAACATCATTCCCCATCAAGGCGATCCACCATTCAATGGCTCGTATGTGGTGAACTATTCCCTATTTGGGCACATGTGATATGATGCTCCGAATCCATAATCCAAACATTATTGGACAAATTAACAGCAGAGCATGCCGTAAGAACAACTTTGTCGGCGCATTAGCCTCATTGTCGTTTGCAACATTCGCTGAATCTTGTTTTTGACTATGTTGCTTATCCTTTTTCTTGAGCGAAGGACAATCTGACTTGTAATGTCCCCTTTTATGACAATAGTAGCACTCAACGTTCGTCTTATCTCCAGGTGGCTTAGATTTTGAACGACTAATGATTTCCCTCGGAAAGCTTTGTCCACACTCTTGGTCTGCCTCTCACAAACAAACCATGCTTTGTTTTCCTTTGGTATTCCCATTCAATTTTGTTCTCAGTTCCGCAGAATTCAAAGATGCTTTGACATCCTCCAAAGTTATGGATTCACGTCCATAAAGCATCGAGTTCACAAAATTCTCGTATGAGGCAGGCAGTGAACATAACACGATCAAAGCTTGATCTTCATCCTCGAGTTTAATATCTAAATTTTTCATATCGAACAATTTTATTAAACTCATCCATATGTTCTGAGCAGCAGGCGTACCTTGGCGCATCTTTAGGGTATAAAACGCTGCTTCAAATAAAGTCTCGGCGTTAGGGATTTCTTCATGTAGAGACTTTCCGGTTTCTTCGAGACCGGCATTTGTTTCTTCATCGGCGACTTCTCATAAAACCTTATCGTCTAGAGACAAGCGGATCGCTATCGCCTTCAAATCCATCTCTTCAATTTCAGCCGAGGTCATATCGTTTGGATATTTTTCCGTCCAGTATACGACCGTACCCTCTCGCCTCAATAAAGCCTTCATCTTTATTCTCCATAATCCAAAGTTGTTACATCCGTCAAAAGATGAGATCTGAAACTTCAAAGATGCCATCTCAAAGAACCCTAGAATCGAACTAGGCTACGATACCACTTGTTGAATAGCGATGCGGAAAAAAAGAAGGCAGAACACAGGAATTTCGTGGTTCGATCACAAAGTGATCTCGTCCCTGGCGAGGCAAGACAAATTCCACTATAATCAAAGAGAGTACAAATTTGAAGTTGAAAAAACGACAAAATCTCTCGACTCACGAAAACTCTCGAAAACAAAACTCCCTCTACTACAACAATGAAAACCTAGCCACAGTATAAAAGTGCTCCCAAAAAATTTTCCTCGGGGCTTAGCCCCGAACCCCCCGCGCATTGGTTCGCTTTCTCCAGCTTGGCGGTCCGCTATCGGCCCAACCCTTGGGCGTCATAAAACCAAATCTCAATTTTCTTTCCACTTTCGGTCGCACAAAAAATATGTCGGGCGGGTCATAAACCGGACCGAATACATAAAATTCAAGACATATTTAACAGTAAGTCTCACCTTAACCTGATCATTCTTGGGATCTTGACCAATAGGAAAAGGCTAACTAGGAAAAACACACGTGGACCCAAGAACTCGGACCGTGAATTGAGACCGATTCAGCGGCGAGAGAATATTTGGTGCCAATGTGGGCTAATCCAAGGAGAGTGACGGATTTAGTTTGGCCAACGACGACGATCGACTCGCGGGTGATTCCGCACGACCGAGAGAGCACACGTGTGGCTTAACGACCACGAACTTACTCGAGCGATCGCAACCCCGAAACTAGTGATAAATCCTCATGTTCTCTAAAAATTCACATTGTCATGACTCGAGTAACTCTAGGTCGATACGTGTAACCCTAAACAACCGTCCATTAGTGAAAGAAGCTAAAATCGCATTTGAGCGAAATCGATCGTGGAATTGAGTCCGACCTTCGGGTGTCGCATTTCACGGACGTCTGCGACTATTTTTGCAAGGGCAACGTCATTTTATGTGGCCAATTATATTTGGGATCGGCAGAGTTGAAAATTGAAAATTTGACCCGGGACCGAAAAATTACCAAATTGCCCCTGGACCCCAAAGCTTGGATTCCGAATTTTAGAGATTTATTAGTGAATTGTCTTGCTTATTATTATTATTATTATTATTATTGTTAGAATCCTTGGACCTTAGTGCCCATAGATATTTTGTCTAGAAATAATCCTAGCCCTTAATTAGAAGGCATGGTGGTCATTTTTTTAGGTGTTTGGTCAACCACCCCACTAAGCCAAAACCATATACACTCTAGTCTCTCTCTCTCTCCCTTGTTCTCACCATCACTCATCAGCCATCTCCCCTCCTTCGCCTCACTATCTCCCTTTCATTCCCATTTGCTTGGTTGTGAGGAGGCCCCCTCGTCGAAGGAGCTCACCGTATCCAAGTCGGGTCGCCACCACCACCACCACCTCGCCTTGCACCACCACCATCCGACCATCTCTCTCCCTCTAGTTACGCCCACCGGGTCCAGCACCACCGCCTCCCTCTTCGCCCGCTTGAACCGCCACCGAGAGAGCCACCATTGCCGCACACCAATGCCGCACGTTGAGGTGCCGCGGTGCCACCGCGTTCGAGGGTGCCGCCGCCACCTTGCACCACCACCACCATTCCGGATCTGTCCCATTCTTCCTCTCCTCCACATTCGCCACCGACCAGCCCCCCCCACCGTGGACTGCCGACCGCCGCCAGACCATTTGCTGGGTCACGCCTGTGAGCCCGCTTGGGTCTACTGCCCCGCCTATTCAACCTTTTGATTGGGAGCTAGGGAATTTAGGTGAGTATTAACCATAAACCCTAATTAGGCTAATTAGCATTTCTAGATAGGATTAGGGTAACTTAGGGGTTAATTAAGGTAGATTAGGGATGATTAGTGGGCTATTAAATTAGTAGTGGATTATGTGATGATTTGGGAGTCTAAGATGTGAATTTTAATGTGATTTAGCACCTAAGAGGCGGGCTATTGATGGCTGGAATTATTAGAGTTAATTAGCCCCAGTTTGGAGAATTTAGAGTTTAACGTGGAAATCCCGTACATGTTTTTGTATTGTCCATTTGGTGGATTATTTATGCTTGATTGGACGTTGATTTCATAATGCCATACCACATGCCTAGTGTAGTCGAGGAATGTACTAGTATTGTCACGCCCGAACCCCACGGCACGCAACATTCCTACCTTAGTCGATTATGATGCAACGCTCGAGAGCGTCATCGACTCATGCCCAAACAGAGATCAAGCACGAGCAGAAGCAATGAATAAACAAACCGCATAAAGAACAATATAAGCCAAAGATAGCCATGCAACACTCCAAAAAATGATTACACATTTATATTACTATTAAAACCATTTGTACAACATTTATAAGCCAAGTAAAAGATACAAGCGGTTGCACCACCTAGTCAAAAGGGATAAGTGACTAGGGAGGTGGGGCTAAAACTTAGGGAGAGGGCTACGGTCAAAAAGTAGAGGCCCTCACTATTGGCTAAGGACACTAGATGACCCTATGGCTTCCGGTCGGGATCGGACGACTCAATGGGATCATCGACAACTCCTCGGAGGCACCCTCACTAGTCCTTAACTCCTCCAAATCCATGGCCCGGGCTTGCTCATCCTCGAGTCCAGCTCTAACTCTAGGTCAAGGTAAAGCTCGAACCCCTCCTCGTATGATCCTAACTTCAGAACCTCTCCATCCTCCTCTCGTCTGCTTTCTATGACCTCGAGTTCGTCATTCTCCTCCTCATCCATCGGCTTGGGGTCCTTTGCTAGTACATCGGGCTCCTCATCCATCTCTTCCTCCTACCTCATCCACTCGGGTGTGGCCTTTGAATCGATCACCTCACCACCATCTGCTATAATTGGGTGCAACAGCCCAACACTATCGTAGGGATATCAAAGGTCTTGAGGGGCTCTCTCTTGTTTCCATCGGCATTCCGGTGGCACCATGCCACGTACCCCTGCTTCTGGTAAAAATACTCGCCTATATTCACAATCGGTTCGATTAGTACCTCACAAAAGCCTTCCCATTTCACGAGGGGTAGGTACTAGTATCTTGCCGAATCTGCACGGGGATCCCAAAAAGAGTCGGTGGTCTCTCCATCCTCACGGTCGGGGGTCTGAAAAGTTTCGATTTGTACAATTGTGAGGCGAATCTCGGTGAGTTCAACCTCTAAACCTAGGCTAGGCTAGCATACTATCTCTGATCGAAAACAAATATATTAAAGCCATAATGCAACAACAATTAAATAATTCTCGACCTGCGGGTTAGAAAGTTCAATATATAATAATCACGGTACATACGTGGCATACATAGTCACACGACGCTAAACACATGCTTAGGTACCGAGTCTCACACACTCAGATGCAGGTCCATGCATGTTCATGCATGCAAATGTCGTCAAGATGTCATGCGATATTTCTCGCCCACTAACCCACACCGCACACCGGCAATTGCCCAATTTATTAACATTTATTATGACTCGAGTCAACAATAATCATGGCCCGGTGCATCTAGCCCTGCTTCAAAGTGCATGAGGCGCAGTGACCGATCCGCCCGTTGTCTCTAGCCCGCCTTCAAAAGTACATGAGGATGGTCGCCTTTTGGATGTACCGAGCATCGCCCGCTTCAAAGTACATGAGGACGGTATCAACCCAAAGTTCACGACCCGAAGGTCCTTAGGTGATCACATAACAAATTATTATACGAACTGCGTAACACGCCGGGGTAGTTTAGGTGATCACATGCTCATGACATGCATGTATTTTCGCACAATTTCATCACATGCCTCCTCTTGACATACATGATGCGTGTCCATGTTATACAATGCAATGCACCACGAGCACCAATATAATTCAAATACTCAATATCACAACGCGTGCCTAATTGGGCTAATTGATACCGTGTGGCCTAAAGTGCGATTCATAAATCAACAATTAATTGCAAGTCAAACAGGTGTCCAATCGCACTCCACAAAAATCAGCCACACAACATGTGACATGGTAGTACGCAATCAATCACAATTAAGCATGAATTACATACAATCGGTCAACCCGAATATACTCGGCAATTTCACCAATGGGCTCCTAATCTGGCCATTTAGTCCAATTATGCTCTCTAATAAATTCTCATTGATCCATTATATTTTCCACGATAATAATTTTTACTAATCGGTCCTTAAACCCGATGCGAAAATATACACCGATACTACCTAAGCTAGTCCAAAATACACCGATAATACCTAAACCGGTCTAAAAAATGCACTCTCGGTCCTAATTCAGGTTTAAAAATTTTACTCACTTAATCTTGGACCACGGCGATGAAGAACGGCGCCCCGATCATCGGTGAACTGCGGAAATTGGCGATGGTGTTCCTGCTGGCGGCGTGACGGCCGGTACGTACGGAACTGCATTTAACCGTGACGAGGGGACGCTGACGGTCACTATACGGACGGGCGGCGAATAAAGTGTGTATGGACATCGGAATGTCATAATGGCAAATAGCCGGGCTAATTGGGTTTGTGCAAGGCGGCGATGCTTGGGAGAGAAAAAAGGGGAGAGAAAAAGAGAGAGAGAAGAGAGGAGAGAAAGGGGCCGGCTGCAGGCACGAGACCTGGGACCGAAGTGATCGACGGTGGGCACGGCTGCCGGCGACACCCCAAGGGCTGGTGGCCTGGCCTCCCGGCTAAGCTTGCTGAGAGAGAAAAATGAGAGAGAGAGAGAGAGAGAGAGAGAGAGAGAGGATCTCGAGAGAGAGAGAGAGAGTGTGATCCGGGAGAGAGAGAGAGAGGCTGTTTCACGGATGAGGGTGAGAGGAGAGAGAGCGAGTCTTATTTTGATCAAATATTAGGGGCTAAGGGTGCAAAGTGCAAAGATCTAGCAAAAATGACCATTTTACCCATCATCCAAGGGCCACCATTAAATCTTATCCAATAATTCAAGGGCATTTTGGTCCTTTCTTCGCAATAAGTAAGATAAGTCCAAATTTAATTAATTTCCTTAATTATCCCCCAAAATTCGAAACCAAAAATAATGAAGGGCAAAACCGTCATTTTTTCCGGTCCCGGTCAAAGTTCCATTTTTGCCCATACCAACCCTCCATATGTGTGGCCAACATAATGTGGCGTCGAGAATCGAGAAATAGCTTTTTAAGCCCTTGAAAATCGATTGCCAAGTTCTGGAAATAAAATAATATTATTTTTCACTTCGAGTCAAAATTTCAATTTTTACGAAACCACTCTAAATGTGCGTGGCCACCCCAAAATGACATTGGTTTCAAAAAAATAACCTCGTTTGGCCTCGAAAAGCTCTTTGGTGTCTCGAGGGCAAAATCGTAATTTTGCATCCCGGACCTAAATTCTAATTTTTGCTCATACTAACTTCAAATCAGTGTGGCCAGCATAATATAACGTCGATTCCCAAAAATAGTCTCTTAAGCCTTGAAAAATCGACGCCGAAATCCGAGCCCAATTCCGTGAACAAAACTTGCTAAACTTTCAATTTAAGGGCCTCTCACTAACAGTGGCCATTTAGAGGTTACGGCGTATTGACCTAGGGCTATCCGTATCGTAATGGTCTCGATCATTGAGAGAATGAGAAATTATCACTAGTTCCAGAGGTCACGATCGTTCGGTTCAAGTTCAGGACTAGTTGGCCACGTGTACTTTCGGTCTTGTAGAATCACCTACGTCCCTATTGTACATCATAGGCCTTGGCCAAACCTAATCCATTACCCTTTTCTACGATCGACCCACGTTGGTCTAAAATATTCCCTCAGTATCTCTTGTGATCGGTGTCCGTTTCACAATAGGGTCCCCCATCCACGTACCATTTTCTAGTTAGCCATATCCCATTGATTAATATCGAAGAGTAATCAGCTCCGGCGAGACTTATTGAAATGAAATGCGAAATAATATCAGTTTTATTGATCTCGAATTACATCGAAATTCGGGCTGTTACAACTCTTCCCCTTTACAAAAATTTCGTCCCTAAAATTTGCGATCTATCCTTATCTACTCAAATAACTGGGGGTGTTGATGTCTCATGGTTTATTTACTTTCCCACATGACACCTTCTATTACGTGGTGCTCCCAGACAATTTTGACCATTAGGATCGTCTTGTTCCTCAACACACGCTCTTTTCTATCATCAATCCTGATTGATCTTTTCACGTCGACACTATCGTTCACTTCTATCTCCTTGTACCTCAAGACATGAGTCGAGTCTGGTTCATACTTTCTTAACATCGACCGTGGAAAGCGAGTGTACTTATGACAAATTGGGTAGCAAGGCAAGTCGATAAGCCATATCTCCAATCTTTTCCTAAATTTCAAATGGCTCGACATACCTAGGACTCAATTTTCCCTTCTTGTTGAATCTAGATAATCCCTTCATAGGCGACACCTTAAGAAACACATGATCTCTAACCTGAAACTCTAAAGGGCATCATCTTCAATCGGCATAACTTTTCTAGCGACTGCGCCGTCTCGAGATGCATCTCGAATGACCTCAATCGCTTCAACCTGGCCCCGCTGTATCAACTCTAGACCCGTAATACTCCGTTCACCCACTTCATCCCAACACACCTTTGGCGTCCTTCATGCCCTACCATATAAGGCCTCAAAGCGGTGCCATTTGAATGCTCTGCTGATAGCTATTATTATAAGCAAACTCCGCCAAGTGTATTTGTTCTTCCCATTTGCCTTGAAAATCTATCACACAAGCTCTTAGCATATCCTCCAAGGTTTGAATGGTCCTTCTTCCATTTGGCCATCTATCTCGTGGATGGTAGACCGTCTGAAATCAGAACTTCATTCCTAAGGCCATTTGCAAGCTTTTCCAAAAGTTGGCGTAAATCTCGGATCATGGTCGAAGTGATGAATTACTAGTACTCTATACAACCTCACGATCTGCCTCACATACAAGTCTGTGTATCTTTCCAACTCAAAGTCCTTTCACACAGCCAGAAAGTGTCTGATTTAGTTAGTCTATCCACTATTACCCAGATTGAATGATGTCCTCTACGGCTTCTTGGCATCCCGTCATGAAATCCATGGTGATATGTTCCCATTTCCACTCTGGAATTTCTAACGGTCTCAATAATCCTCAGGCTTACAATGTTGTGCCTTCATTTGTTGTACGTTAAACACTTAGCTACATGTCGGCTACATCTAATTTCATTCCATTCCACCAATAGTGTTGTCTCAAATTCTAGTACATTTTCGTACTTCTCGGGTGAATCTTTGTAGTTGCTCCTATGAGCTTCGATAATATTTCTTCCTTAAGTTTCACATCATCCGCACACACAATCTTCCTCGAAACTTCAGAACTCCATCCTCGGACACTTGAAAGTCCGATTTCCTCTTAGCTGCATCCATTTCAACAATCTTTTGGATTTATGGGTCCGTGGTGTGGTTCCTTAATCTTGACCTGAATTTACGGCTCAATCCTCAAAGGCGGCAAACCAAATTCGATCGTGACTCATTTCAACTTAAACTCTGAATCCACGAGTCTTTCCAATAAGGTCCATTCCTTGACCATTAGATCGCCAAACTAGACTTTCTTTTCAGGCATACATTACTCGATTAGCTTTCCTAGGATGATACGA
>JAMXDD010000008.1:24355380-24617451 GCA_024733475.1 Syzygium grande | reverse complement strand
ATAATTAAATATAAATTGTTATCAATAATGAAAGCATTTTTCATTGACTAATTTTTCTTTGGTTAATATCACCAAAAATCACAAACTCGTACATTCGTGACAAATTTATCTCGAACAAATTTTTTGATCACCAAAAATCACAAACTAGTACATCCGTAATAAATTTATCACAAACCGATTTTTTGGGCTACCAAAGAACCCCAAATCGGTACACTTATAATAAATGTACCTTCCGTTAAATTCGATTCATACTACGAAAAATCACAAATTGATAAATCTATGAATAAAATCCTAAATCGGTATACTTACTAACTGACAATTCGGTAATTTGACCATAAAATTCAACTTACTCTCACAAATGTATCCATGTAGAGTGTTTTTACCGAGTAATATAATCAACCATTTTTTTTTTATTCTAAAATTTCCCGTCAAACGAAAGGCGCCCCCAATAAGTAATTCGACAGGATCGGCCGAGCTGCCCCCGGATTGAAAAAATCCGCCCAGCACGAATCGCGGGCGATCAATGCCGGCCCGCGGGAGGGGAGGAGGGCCCCCCCCAACCCGGCCCCGCCGCCCCCGCACGAGCGCCACGTGTGCATCCCCAACCACCAGAGGATAAGGACGATCCGATCCGATCCGATCGCCCCTTTCCCCGGGGGCGTTGACCTTGACCGGGTCTCGTTCCGTTGCTGCTGCGCGGCCTACAAACCAGGCCGTTTCCCACAATAAACAAAACCCACCCAACCGAACCGAACCCAATCCCCTCACTTTCCGCAGCCTGAAAAATCGCTCACGTTTTTTTTTTTTCTCAATTAAGTAATTTGCCCCTCTAGTTTCCTTCATTCTCGAAATTATGGAATCGGGAAAATCGAAAATAATAAACTCGAATTATTAACGGGTCCCCACTCCACTCCGAAGAGTCCGGTTTCTCAGAAAGCTTGAACCGACAGGCAAATGGCCATACAAAATCCCTCGATGAGCAAGAAAATTTTCACTAAATATTAAATTGATTGATTTATCGTCTTGGTTCGGACCCGAAAAAAATTATTATTTCGATTATTCGGGATTATTTTATATTCATTTTCATTTTTTTAACCTCTTTGTTAAAATCAGGAAGGGAATTCGTTTTTTTTTTATTTTCCCCTCTCTCTCTCTCTCTCTCTTCCGATTGCGTCCGGTCTCAACAAACCACCTCCCCTCGGAAACGAATTCCGCCATTGATTTCTCCTCCTCCTTCGTCTCGTCCTCCTCCTCCTTCGTCTCTGTTTCTCTCTCTGTTTCTCTCTCTCTCTCTCTCTCTCTGCAGACGATTGGAGAGGCCTCGCCCTTCGCTCCTCGACCGCAAATCCGCCGCCGTTTCCTCCATTGACGCCGCATTTCGCACTTCCCTTCTGGTACTCTCTCTCTCTAGAACCTTCTCTCTCTCCTCTTCCTCTTCCTCTCCCTCTCCCTCTCCCTCCCATCCGTCGGTGCCGATTGCTCCGCCGTTCGTCATCGATCGATGCGATCCGCGGCCTGAGGTGGTGGTGGTGGTGGTGGTGACGCTGCTGTTGGTGGTGGTGGTGGTGGTGGTTGGTTTTTCGCAGGTCGGAAAGCTTGGGGGGAGAGAACCGATCGGGCCGGGGTTTTGAGGCGATCTCATGAATGTTGGGGCCGTACGGATTGATTGCGACCTGCGAGTGACGAATCGCTTGGCCCTGCTGCTGTTGACCTTCTGCCTGCTGTCGATTCTGGAGACCGCGGCGTTGGATTCGGGGGATTCGAGCGCGGGCGGGGAGATGGGGTACCTCAACTCGATCATATCGTCTTCGGGCCAGCTTCATGCCGATGAAGCCCCGGTCAGCGGCGGGGGGCTCAGGTACATCGTTACCGGCTAGATCTCGAGCGCTTCGATTTTGTGTATTTCAGCATCCGGTTTTCGGTTCGATGTCCTGCGTCAGGGGCGCGCCTGTGTCTGGATTTGTTTTATGCTGTTATGGTGAATCGTATATCTATGCCTACTTGTCCTGAATAGGGTGCGTTTTGATAATTTCGGTGGCTAATTTTTGCGTGTTGTATGGAACTTGAGACTCCCGTGTCGGTGTCTTTCGTGTCGATCTCTTCTCTATGCAATATGAACTTCATAACGTGTATTAGAGGCTCACGATCTCGGCGAAACACCTTTGTGAGACTTTAAAACAAAAATATTGGGTGGTCTTTGATAAGCGAAACCTTTTGGTTACTTGGGGTTGACTTGGATTATGGTAGATAGTTGGATTGTTTTGAGCCCCTCCTTTCATCAACAATATCCAACCATAAATCTGCCATATATCTGCCAACTTGCATAGAGTGATGGGGCGTGTCATTTCCTCTCAAATGATTGATTTTTTGAAGGTAGAAGCTCGGGTTGGAAGCCTCTTTACCTCATTCAAATGTGTCTGTGAGTTTCGAAAGAGAGCTGCTCCGCTAATATTCGTTTATTAAATGCATATATCTCTCCCTAATCTTCGGGATGCATTAGTGTCTATTGTCTTGTTGTCAGGTTTTGACTTACCATACAAGGAAGATTGCAAGAGTTTCTGCCGACCAAAAAATTAAGAAATTGGCATATCTTTCTTGAATTCCCTTCGTTTAGTCCTCCTTGCCCTGTCTCCCACGTTGATATGCTAACTGTGCGATGCTCAACAGTAGGAAATTGATGGGAAAAGTGCAATAAGTAGTCCTTAGTGGACTTTATAGAAGCTTCTCCTCCTTTAACCCTGAGATGTTCTAGAATATCTAGAAAATCACCAAGCCTCTAGCTGGTTCACGACCTTCCTGGACCTATCAAAAGCTTCCTTACCACACTCTGTGGGGTTTCGGATTCTCCTCATGATCAAACTTAGAGAGCTGACCTAAATTTCTTGCAAGTGGACCACCGCTGTTAATTTCAAGATCTATCATGTGATGGGAGATTTTGTTTTGTCAGGTTCAGGCAGTCAGGTCTGACAACAAGGTTGGCAATAGGTTGTCTTATGTGATTTAGTGATTATTGTTTGACAACATGATCTTATGTTGCTGACTTCTACAAATTATGTCTGCCACAATTGAAGGTCTTTCAAGTAAACAAGAGCTATTTATTTTGTAAGCTGCCTTATTCGAAGGTCTTTCAAGTAAAAAAGAGCTATATGGGTTGTAACTTACTCGGATCCCAAAAAATCATGTGTATTATGGCCTCTCTGTTTTAAAGACAATGGAAGATGGCTACTCTCTCTCTCTCTCTCTC
The DNA here is from genome assembly GCA_024733475.1 of Syzygium grande. Classification (NCBI taxonomy): domain Eukaryota; kingdom Viridiplantae; phylum Streptophyta; class Magnoliopsida; order Myrtales; family Myrtaceae; genus Syzygium; species Syzygium grande. Next base: position 24,614,207 of record JAMXDD010000008.1, on the reverse strand, counting down.
TCTCTCTCTCGTTTATGCTAGCATTATGATTTAGAGCCTCTTCTTCTAGATTCGCAAACTTTATTCTTGTGAAATTATTACTTTACATGAATTAAGAAGTCAACTTCTTTCATTGATGAAGAAAGTTATTGTTCAATAGAACCATTTAGTGCCATCAGACAGCTAAATTCACTCTGAACTTAGCATGAACTGTCCATTATATGGTTACTGATTTAAAATGCCCCCTCATACATTTTGGAGGAAAGCATTTGTTATGTTTGTTAGCCAGTTTTTTCTGACGTAAGGTTTTTGTCCCTGGAACAGTCAAAATGGGAAATTCAGCTATGGTTATGCAAGCTCTCCTGGGAAAAGGGCTTCAATGGAAGATTTCTATGAGACAAGAATAGATGGTGTAGATGGGGAGATAGTTGGTCTTTTTGGAGTTTTTGATGGTAGCTCTCTCTCTCTCTCTCTCTCTCTCTCTCTGTGTGTGTGTGTGTGTGTGTGTGTGTGTGTGTGTGTGTGTGTGTGTCGGAGTGTGAGAGTTTGTGGATGTTTGTTTGTGATTCTTGGTTGTAGAAATTTTAAAGGGTAATGCATTCTTATAAATTCATACCATGATAACTTTAGACTCGATATTTGTCAACCATTTAGGGAGGCACTCTTTTGCAGTTCGGGACACAGATGCTTAGGGTCATTAATTTCAGTGATCAAACATAGCTGCGGTCTTCTTTTTTAAAACTGGATTTGATCAGCATTTCACATTGTTAGTTACTAGTTTTTGTCCTATTGTCAGTATAGTTATTGTGATCATTTTTCTTAAAAAATTCCTTGAAAACTTTTCACCCCATGACTGTTTCCCATTAGAGTTTTGATTTGCATGATATGTCCCCAGAGGGTTTCATGGACTGCTAGTCATCGGATGTTGCTTGATACTCGAGAAAACCTAAAGCATTTTAGGTTGCCATCTGCTTCAATTATGTTACAATACCTGAAGTTAAAGCCCTTGGTGCATGTGCAAGGCTGTACGTAGGATGAGAAAGTTGGTAGGGTAAACTGTGTAATTTCTGCGGGACTGAAGTATCTGATTTGGCTCGGGGTGAGATGTCACCTTAACTGGGCTTGTTGTGATGGTTCATTGGGTCCAAAATGACATCCCCAAATATGGAGGCAAATTGGCTTCTACTATCTTAATTTGAAAGACAAATAGCAGGTGCTCTGACTTTTACAGGATGTCAAATTATTGATGTAGCTTGCTAAGGAGTTGGAAGAGGTGGGGTGACGGTAATGATGAGAAAATTCTGGATGGTGAAAAGGGAAGTTGTGAAGCTGCCATGTATGGGAAGGGCTGGGAATGAAGTAGCTGTTCCTTTTCAATTGACTACATTTAAGCCAGTGTCTTGGTGTTATAACAAGGATGCTGATCATTTGTAGAGGAGAGGTGAAGCTTGATACAAACGATGTGTGATGCAGCTCTAAAGAATTTGAGGGTGCTTATGGAGTAGGTGTGTTAAATAAATTCAACAAGGCTGGTAGGAAATGTGGAATTATGCGGAAATTAAGGTGCAAAATGGCCTCAAATCTGAATTTTTGTGCGATAAATAGCATGGAACACCATTTTGATGACTCTTTACCGGGAGATATGCAATGCAGCTGGAGGGAAACAGCAATATCCGCTCTTTTGGTATATTTACGAATGGAAGAATGGTTTTACATGTAAATTTTTTGACAAATGACTCGGAGTTGGAAATCCTCGTGAACTTTTATGGTACCCTATGTAGGCAGATAGTGAAATACGTACCGAGGGAGATATTGATGTGTGGGTAGTAGTAAGGGAAGTCCTCTCTTTGAAAAGCTATCATGGCTGCTTGCAGGATGAGGCTGGTCATGTGTGAAGATGGAATTACCCATGGCAGAAGCATTGGGTAGACAAGAGTTTCTCTCTGGTGCTCGTGGTTTTTGACAATCTTGAAAAGAGAAGGAAAATGCTGGTTAGCTCGTGCTTTCTTTGTAAAGAGGAACAAGTCAACAATTTATAGCCATTTTGTAGCTTATCTTGTAATGCTTCCCCACCTGCTTTTTGTCTTAGCCTGGAAGACTTTTGAGGGCAGAGCTGTAGGTGTGTAACTAGAGCTTGCAAAGAAGAGAAAATAGTCATCTACATGATTTATCTCTTTAAAATTTTGGCTTGTTCAGGAAGATAAACTTGAAACATATGATTTTTTTATGGATGCATGGTTCAGGATTTTTTTTCTTTTTTGGCTATAGCGCACTTGACTTTGTAGATGTATCAGCCGGTACATGTGCTCCATTTTTTTAGGAGCATTACAAGAAATGGGATAGCATCCACCTTGGTGTGCTTTCATGATATTTTGAGTTCTTCTATGTTTGTGCTTTAAAATTAGCAACTATGCAACGGTGAAATAGGATTTATATAGCCAGCCCATTTAGTGGGGCATGTGTGTGTGTGCGTGTGTGTTTCTTTTATGAAGAACAGAATTAGGATTGACAGTTTTTTTTTCTTCAATGGTTATTTCAGGTCATGGGGGTGCACGAGCTGCTGAATATGTGAAACAAAATCTTTTCAGTAATTTAATCAGGCATCCAAAATTCATCTCTGATACCAAATCTGCTATAGGTTTGTTGCTTCACTGTCAACAAATGGGTTCTTGCCATTTTTATGTTGTCATTAAGTAAAACAAACTGTTCATAAGAAGGGGCCTTCGTGGTTGTGGAAGAGTTTCAGGATCAAGTTTATATCTCATAATTCCTCATTATGTACTCCCATTGATTATTGAAATTTATAAATGTTTCTCACACACTTCTCTATTAACCTAATGCAGCTGATGCATACAGCCATACAGACTCTGAGTTCTTGAAATCAGAAAATAATCAGAATAGAGATGCTGGGTCGACTGCTTCCACTGCCATCCTTGTTGGTGACCGGTTGCTTGTTGCCAATGTTGGAGATTCTAGAGCCGTGATATGCAGGGGTGGTAAAGGTAAATATTATCAGTACAGATGTTCAAGTTTTGTTCCACTGGAAAGAGAAACTTTGTTCAAAGGTTTTCCACGTGGCAACTTCAAGGCAAAATATGTCTCTGATGTCGTAATCTTATTCATTCTTTTAGAAATGTAAGACATGCCATGCTGTTGCTGGCTGTTAAAAATATGGTATATATTTTATTTGTAAGGGAAAGTTATAAAAATAACCTCGAGTTTTTCATTTACTAGTGTGTCGAACACCTCTAATTTCAAACACTCTAGACTACGAGATTTCAAAAGCCCACATTCGATACCATGTAGTCTTAACACTGTTAAGAAAACGCTTGGAAATTTACACAGATAGTGCAAAGGGTGCAACTTGTATGGTCTCGAAACTAGAGGATGTAAACTATGGGTCGTGAAATTAGAGGGCGCTAAGTATAGCTAAAGGAAAAGTTGGCTATCATTTTAACAATTTACCCTCTCTGTAATGGATGAGTCTTTTTATTCCTTAGGTTGAGGTAATGATTGTGACATGTGAAATTCTCAAACATTAATTCAGTAGGGTGGAATATTTGGCTATTACAAGTGATAGGCAGCAATGTTAATCTTCGAGAGCGATCGAACTTTTTGCTTACTCTTTGATTCAGTTTGCCAATTCCTCTTTTTTATGCATCAGTCTTTGGATTGTGCTGCCAAACTTATCGTTCCTTATATTATGATATAATTAACTTTTGGTACTCTGCCAAGTGTAAATAGGGATCAGCTCATAAGATCGTCATTCCCTACAGATATATAGATATCTTTATGCAGAGAAATTGGATAATCTTTCCTGGTGGTCTACACATGCTAATAATCTCAGTTTTGTACTGACTGCTTTCTTACAAAGAGGAGTAAAGCTTATGAGAAGTTGCGTAGAGCACATTTCTTTAATATTGATTGACTCAATTATTGGGATCCCTGCTTTCTTTTACCAGAGTGTTGGATTCCCTGCTAGCTTTTAGGTACTTAGGCAATTTTGATTGTCCAATCATAGGATTTGGGATCTGAAATAGTCGACCAAGAATGAGCTTCATCTGTCTAAAAGCTTGCTGAAGTAGATTTCTTTTTCTAGGAAGTGGTTGGAGGGGGCTGATTTCTGGGAAAGTTATAGGACAGTAAATAGTGCGCAAATCATATGATTTCAAATGTGTCCTACAAATTATCCTATTTGGTTGAAATCAGGTTCTTTGTAAATATTCTTTCTCTAAATTGATGTTGAAATCAGTGTAGACTATCTCTTGGAAAAATTTTAAGGATATTAGGTGAAACCTATCTTTGTAGGTCATTTTCTATAAAAACTACCCATTGTTCAAATTTCGAAGTGTTACACTTGTTTTTGGCTTGGTGGTTGTTGTTTGATCAAATCATACCTGATATGATGACTTTAGAGAATTAATGTGATCATACTTATGGGTAGTGAATGTAGATGAAGTGGATCAATTAGTTGCAACCTGCATGTCTTTCTGCTTTTGATCAGTTGATTTATCTATATAAGTTTGAACGGCGAGTAGTTTTAGCGCAATGTTTGAAAAATAGTTAGCATTTTAGATAAATGGCCTATCTGCGCAGAGGTGTCGGATATTTTTCTCTTTCCTTGCTCTCATGGCATGTTTGTTTTCAAAAACATAAGTCAATTCTCAAGTTGGGTTTTATCCCTTTCTTCCTTTCTTATTACGGTTTTCCTATCATGGTTTTACAATGATTTTTTCACCAACAATTTCATATCTTCTTTTTCCAGCTATTGCTGTTTCTCGAGACCATAAGCCAGATCAAACAGATGAGCGTCAACGCATTGAAGAAGCTGGAGGATTCGTTATGTGGGCTGGTAAGGTTTTTCATTTATATCATTCCTCAATATCAATTCCAAATGTATATGAGTACACATTTTAATCTTGTTGATTGCTGTGTGTTTGGATGATCACTGAACTTTCTACATATAGGTACTTGGAGAGTTGGAGGTGTTCTTGCCGTGTCACGTGCTTTTGGGGATAGGCTTTTGAAGCAGTATGTGGTGGCTGATCCTGAAATTCAGGTCTATATAGCTCCTCTATGTGCATGTGCTTTTGTTCTTACATCACTTGTGTAATTGTAGGGCACGTATGAGTATTCAAACTGAGAACTTTTACCAGGGACTCTGGTAGTGTAACAAAATTACTTCATAATTAAATTAAAATATTGACGATTTTTAGTTTTAGTAAGCGCATTACAATCAATTAGTGAATAATTTTTTATTTTAAGATGGCTTCTGTCAAATTTCCTTTTTACAATGGCTTACAATGGCACTGTTTTAATATAGATCCTTGAACAAAATATCGCATTTGATGCCTTATTGAGATATGTTTATTCTTTGATTTGCTCTATTTCTCTCGGAGATGATTGAGATGAGTGGAACTTGATTTGCTTTTATAGTGGCAGCACTTCTTTGCCTGAGCTTTAGCCTCTTATAACCTTTTAAAAATTGCAGGAAGAGAAGATTGACAGCTCACTCGAGTTTCTCATTCTTGCTAGTGATGGGCTGTGGGATGTTGTCACAAATGAGGTTGGCAGTTCATTTAATTTTAGGCTGCTTTTTTTGTGATGGAGGATGGAGTTTTTCTTCATTTTAGTCTCTTGAATTATCTTAGCACTGTCCCAAATAACTAGTATACATTTGCTTCCTGCTGTGATAGATTGACCTAAGATTTAGTCATTACCAGTTGTCATTGGTCACACTGATTATTTTTATCTGTGTGCTTAGAGCCATGGCAAGCGCATTATAGATGTTTCTTTGTGATGAACGAATGAGGTTTGCAACTGTACTTTTTACTTCTGTGCTTTACCTTGCGCAGGAGGCTGTCGCAATGATCAAGCCAATCGAAGATGCAGAGGCAGCAGCAAAAAGGCTCATGCAGGAAGCGTACCAGAGAGGGAGTGCGGATAACATTACATGTGTCGTCGTCCGTTTCTTGGCCAATCAGGGGTGTTCTTCTCAAAGCAGCTCTATGTAATCTCGCATTCCCATGCCGCTACTTGCCCTGCAGAATTTCTACCACTCTTGGTAAAACTCTGATGCTGAATAAAAAGCACTGGTCAATTAACTTGACATAGGATCTCTTCGGTAGCGTAATACTAAGGTAAAGATAGCCCTAAGATGAAACCTTACCAGACTGCTAATGTGCATATCAGCAGCTTCTAGAATAGAACCGTGTGTGGATTTAGTATGTGTACTTCGAGTCTTTTAATCTAGATAGAAAATATTCTTGAGTTGGAGCTGTTATGTGTGTACTTCGAGTCTTTTAATCTAGATAGAAAATATTCTTGAGTTGGAGCTGTTATGTCTGTAACTTGTAAATGTGTTCCAAGTTCAGTCCCTCAATATATGCTCTTTGTTCTTTCTCCCATGTATTTTAGTTTGTCCAAAATGTGAGGCGTCTCTATGCCCGCTTTTCGAGTTTATGTAGTGTTGTTGGTCAATCCGCCGCAGTGGTTCCTGTCTTATCAGCACTCTGGTTCCTGTAGTCTCTTAGGAGGTTCCCATTGTCATGTGGCAGTGCTAGATGACATACCGCCCCAATGTCCGGGTCTCTGGGTAAACACGATTCGTAGCATACCCGTTTGGCGTGTGTTTGAAGGATCGAAACTATGTAGATGACACAAACCTGCGTTCGTTGTGCAGGGTAGGGTTTGTTGTGCGGGATCGGGGTGCTGATAACGTAGGAAGGCAAATGTGAGCTTCGATCTTCATGGTATAGTTATTGATCGCCACATTATGTCTATGACCCATGGAATGGATCACTGGCGAACGAAGTGGTCGAGACTTCCCACTTCATTTGTTTATTGGCAAAATCACACGAGCATACATAAAAAGTTTTAGTAGCAATAGGAGCTATCCATTGAGAATTTGACACGTGGCTGTGCGCGAAGCCTCGTCCGGTAGTGCCATTCTAATGTGTTGTGGTTATCCTTCAGGATGAGTCTTGGGACATCCTGCCCCTCCATACTTGCTGAGTTCCGGCGGCTAGGATTCTTGACTGGACGCCTTCTTTATCTTTCTCGTCGCGATGGACGTTGGCAACCTAATGCAATTATGGCATTTGTTGCCAGAGCTTGAGCTGTGTCGTCACGGCGCTGGAGCCTATCAACCTCCCGGATTGGGGGATGTAAGTCAATGGCCGAGAGCTAGTGAGGTCGAAAGAATCAACTCTAAAGTTGGGTGGCTCTGAGGCTGTCTTTTTTTTCCAAATTAAAGAAGATGCCATCCTGTTAACTACATCCATCCATTATGAAAGATTGGTTCAATTAACGTAAGGAAAATGATTTAATGGCAAAAACACGAAAAGATAAACGACTATCCGAGCGCCAAAAGTTAGTGACGAAATTACTAGATTTTATTGCTAGATACCGCAAAAAGACGTCAATTGTGATATGTGGATGAAATTCAGCGTTGACACCTAAATTCTTTTTTCTTTGTTCAAAAGGTCAATTGGTCGGCCAATGGCATGGTCGAAATTTCACCTATGATTAGAATGATTCACGTCGTTTTAACTTCTTACATGTGTTTTACTCATTAAGACATTTTTACTTTGATACCATTAGGAGATATGATGTTGGAAAATAATCCTCAAAATGCATCTTTTTTACTACCAAGGATTCAAAAGTAAATTCGAATTGTCTTTTGATATGAATCTGTGAGGAAGATGATCGCTCTACGAAAATCTATCAGTTACGAATTGCTGACCTCGACCTCTAATTGAACCTGTGATTGGTAATCTTGATATAAACGCAACCTGTTGACGAACCTGTGTCAACCAATCCACACTATAACGCCACGAACAAGAGAATTCGCGATCTTGCTCGATAAGTTGAATTCGATCGCCACAAGAGAGCCTTGATCAAATCTAGCCCTCAAGAGAACTCAAAAAGAAAACTTCTTCATATAAATTATGCCTCTCTCTCTTAGAAATTTATAAGTAACCTTATATAGGGTGCTAACCCTAATCCTAACCCTACTAGGATTAAAATTACAAAAAGAACCTTAATTACTAAAAATTCGTCCAAAAAAGGAAAAAAGACCTAAAAGTTCATCTAAACGACTCCAAATCATTAAAAAAATGTCATTAGTTACTACTAGTATGTATTGATCAACGGCTCGTTTCCAAGCGTCCATCCAAATTTGAGCTAATTCAGAGTTTATCAATTCTAAGCTCCTTCGAAATTCGTTGAACCAAGAGTAATCATGTTGCACCAAGAAATTTCAAAATCTTCAAGTTTTGAATCCAGATTGTCTCCAATCCAAATATCTTGAATCATGATGTCGACAGTTTATTTGAATTCCTTCGCTCTCGCTCGAGTGATTGGGCCTAGCGAATAGAATAACGGGTCCCTAACCCCTCCTCTTCGATATGGTTAGATGTCCACATCATCTTCCCAAGCAAGCTGCCAAGATCCATGGGCCATCGTGTTGAGATTTGTACACCAAGGAAGCTTCATACACCAACATTTCTGTGATATAGTTTGTGCCGAAGAGACTTCGTCGTTGACCTCGAAGAGAGATATACTTGATGTACTTTCGTGTCGTAATCTTTGAATTCTAGATGGTTGAGGCCAAGGATGCGAAAGGAGAATGGAATGGATTGCAAGCTATAAGATCAATCACCTAAATTAGCATAAATGGTTGATAATGTTATTGATGAGCTTCGAATTGGAACTTTCAAATGGGGAAAATGACAGTACAATTTGCCACAATTTTCATATGGTTCTCACTTCAGCGCCAAAACATTTCAACCAATCACTTGAGTGCTATATCAGTAAAAAAACGACCACTTAATTTTTGTAATATTTGACATTTTTTTATATATAGTCCTTTCTCCGTTTTAGGTTGTGTTTCTTTTTCTTAAAACATCTTATTAGTTCTATTTATATTCATCAAATTTTAACAATTTTTCTTAATAATTTTTACTTGATATATTTTTTTCATATCTAAATATCTTAGTTTATTCATTTTCTCTATATTTTATTCCATTAAAAAATAAGATAGATATACTCTCTTAACCCTAAAATATTATAACGGAAAATATAACAGAGGGTCAAATCTATAACAAAATGAAATTCATGAGGGTAATGTGTTATAATTGAAAGTTCCGATGTAAACATATACTACCTCTAAATTTTGGGAGAGAATTGTGTAATATTTTCCGGAACCAATTGCGTATCCTCTTGACATATTGATTTTGTCTCCTATCAAGACCAACCCTTTGTTGAGTATGTCTTGAATTTTGGCAAACCGAGGTGGATGAGCTAGAGCAACAGTGAAATGCAAATATTTAGATAGATAATTTTTGGCAGTGCAGACAGCTCTGCTGTAGAGATATAAAGAGTGAGAATGTCAGAATGTTACGAATAGTTAAGTAGAGTTAAGTTGGAAGCTAACAAAATGCTCCATCAAGCAATTCATAAAATCTATAAGTTCTCATTTACTACATATTGTATATACTATAAAAGTGCACTGGTATGAAGGAGGAACATTTGCCCCTTGCTCCACATACTAGTGTTGTTGGTCGTCTAATTTATGTCATTGATAATACTAGGTCTAATATTTCACATGATGTTAGGAGTATGCATACGGCCAATCCATATTTACATTGTGATGATATGAAATGCACTCTCCTGATTTTGTTGGGGACCGTAGACATCAGTTTGTACTGTAGAGGATGTAGCTTAGGCAGTGTGGTAGTAGCTAAGTATTTTGACACGAGTCAAATAGGAGGCTAGAAAGCAGTCGATCTTCGAGTGTTTTGTTCCTTCACTTTTATGAGCTGTGCTGTGAGCAAGGTGTTGTTGAGAGATCATGGTGGTTTTATTGATGAGTACGGCCTTGAATATAGCGATGGTGGAAGAAGGGAAAAGGCAATGTGATCGGGCAACTTGGTTCGTGATGTTGGCCGATGGTATCACGGGAGAACCGAGTTCAGTAGAGACCGGCACCTTTGCTTAAGAGATGGCATGTCAAGAGAGGATGTAACCGTGAAGAAGCGTCTTGTGCTGAAGTATTTGTCGAGTATGTCTCAGGTCTTGGCTAACGGCTCAAGCGGCGATGGAATCCCAATGATGTTGGATAGGCTCGAGAGGGAGTTTGGCGAGGCGTCTAAGGATGAATTGTACTCACCCATAGTTAGACTATGGCTGGCCATAGTTGGTGAAGCCAGGCCAAAGTCCCGTGGCTACTAGCAAAAGGCCGGGAGCCCGGGCACCAAATGGCGTGAAGCAGGCGACTGGACAAACCCATCCAAGTGCTCAAGAGATGCCACAAACTTTTCGGAGACACATTTCAAAACCGATTTTCCGAGGGCTTTCATCGAATTACATGCCAGAGACTCTTGAGATTGTGTCAAGGGTTCTCTATGTAGTTTTGAGAAGTATAAATCGTGAGAGATTGTGTAAAACACCAGGTGAAGATTGCTTAGGGTGTAACTGGGGTCAGGATTGAGAGAAACGCAGATTCAAGCTTGCAATCTCGTTGCTCACAGTAGATTCACTGCTCCCTCTGAAAAGTACATTTCGACACTCTAGCCCAATCTCACAACTTCGTGCGCGTGTATTTTTCTATGGACAACGCATAGTACTGTCGTAGTTGTGAATAGGCGATAAGAACACTCGCTATTCCCCTCTAAACTTCAACCAAAGCATGATACCGTCAAAAAGTTTCTTTCCTTCAAAGTAACAAAATAATAAAATCTACATGCCAACCGCACCAAAGTCCAAGATAAGAAAGCAATGACAAGCGAGCAATGGAGGGCACTGCTGATACACTCATAATGATTGATTTCGTCACTTTAAAACCAATGATCATTCGGATTTTGATCTGCCCTTGACATTATTATATTCCCTAATCACTTCTTTATTCCTAATTACAGTAGGGTTTTACAGCAAATTTTTCCTTCCATTTTGCATCATCAAATTCCATGACAATTCACCATAAACATTCAGATCATTAACGGTCGGAGATCCGTGGATCAAACGCCAAGTCTCCTACTATATACAAACAGATCGACATTGCTAGAGAGAAAGCAGCAGCAGCAGCACAAAACCAGCAAGAAAAACGAGCCAAAAATTTCTCGAGAGAGAGAGAGAGAGAGAGAGAGAGAGGCGTTCAGAACGTTCGATGGATCTCAGAAGGAGGGCACGACCCCGAACCCGAACATGCGCTCGGCCTCGGCCTCGATGTCGGCGCGCTTCGCGAACCTCCCCTTGATCCGGGGCCGCGTCTCGGCGTAGGCCTTGCGCGAGGCGTACCGGATGGTCTTCTCGAACTTGCGGTTCTTCCTCTTCTCCCTGTACCTCAGGACCCTCGCTTCCCTGTCCACCGACGACAGCTGCAGCGCCCGGCTCGCGGACTCGAACCCCGCACCGGCCGCTCGCCCGCCCGGGTTCGACATGTCGGTGACCGTGTTCCCGTCCGGCACGACTCCGACGTCCAGAGAGGACGACGATACCTGACACGATGAAGAATCCTACAGGTCAAGCTATTTTCCGGGTGTTCGTACTTCCATTTTCGAAGCGAAGTAGATCGAAACAGTAAATCTACATAGATTCGGCACTAAGCATGATCTGACTAACAGGTACGTTATGCTTACACTCTGGCTCAAGCAGTGAGCGCCATAGCCGAACTCGAACCCCTTGGATCCACCGGTCAACTCCAGGTCGAACCCGCCCTCCCCCATGAACGGCCCACGGACGACGCCCTCGCAACGCACCGGGACGACGCCGTCCGCCGTGCCGGAGCTTTGCTGGTCCCCGCTGGCCTCGAACTTGGGGTCGACCGGCCCGTAGTCGACGTCCAGGTACGGGTCCACGTCGTCGTCGTCGCCGCCGCCGAACAGGAACTGGTGGGCGGAGTTCACGTCGGGGCTCTCGGCGGCCCTGGAGGGGTTGGGCAGCAGCCAGGAGGCGGCCTCCTCCTCCTCCTCCCGGCTGACCTCGTCCTCCGACTTGAGGACGAAGCCGCCGCCGACGCCGCCGCCGCCGCCGGACCTGGCGGGGGGCGGAGGGGGGGCGGCGACGGCGGGGTGGTGGGAGTGGTTGGGGGGGAGGGGGTCGTAGAAGGGGACGATGGGGACGCGGTCGTGCTTCTGGGCGACGGGGTTGGCGGAGTGGATGTCGCGGTCGCAGGAGAGGCAGAGGGAGGCGGCGTCGGCGCGGCAGGTGACGTGGGCGGGGGGGACTGCTCGCAGACCTCGCAGACGACGACGCGGGCGTGGCGGGAGGCGAGCTTGTTGGCCGCGTGCACCTTGGCGTCGCAGCTCGGGCAGAGGAACGCCGAGTCGGCGCGGCAGAACAGCGCCGCCGTCGCCGACTTGCACGCGTCGCACGGCTTCGACGCCATGACCGGATCTTCAGCTCAGCTCAGCTTCTACTCTGATCTGGTCTGTTCTGATCTCTCTCTCTCTCTCTCTCTCTCTCTCTCTCTCTCTATCTTTCTTTCCTCTTCGTGAATGGCGTGTTTGCGCAATTAACTGGGGTTGAGGAGAGTGGAGAACAGGGGGTCTATCTAGTGGGCCCGGGGAGATCTGGGTATCGACCAATGGAAAGGGGACACGTGGCACAGGCTTAGCCAGATCGGGGAAATGTTTTTGGGGGTTCGTACTAATATTCGGGGACGGGGGAAATTTGTCGATTTGTCGTCGTCGTGGACCCACAGAAGGAGCTCTCTCAACCCCCCCCCCTTTTTTTTTTTTTGGTTGAAAGAAAATGAGAGGAAATTTCCAACAAGCCATTCAAATGCTTTCATTTTCTCAAATGAAAATTTAAAATAAATTTCATTTCAAATAAGAATATAAAGTATCATTATCTTTTCAAATAAAAACCTGAAGTAGTTACAACAGTTTCAAATAAGGGCCTAATCTCGCCGATCGATCAAATTTTCCAGCCGATTAAGTGGGACCATATCGGTGCAAGAGCCGATGACTCTCACCCAAACTGGGACGAGGGCCGGCGACCCTCACCTAGATCTGGGAGAGGTCATCACCCTCTCCCGATTTTGGCGAGGGCCTGGCCCTTAATTCTAGCCAGTGAGAGTCACCTACCCTCGTTGATGCGCAAGTGACCCCACCAAACATTGCCACCACTCTATCGATAATGGGCGGTGACCACAACGTGTTCCAATTTTTTTTTAACATTAGCTTTTCTTTTTCTTTTTCGAGTCTATTTTTGTGGAAAAAAATAGATAAGGAAGAAAGAAAAAAAAAGTCGAAAAACGGCCTTAACCTGTGAGGTCAGGCCTTTCTTTGAGATTGAGATTGCTACTTCAGACCCTTATTTAGAACAATATTCACTTTAGACTCTTATTTTAAAAAAAAAGAGTAATTAAGGCCCTTATCTGAAATAAGGTCCACTTCATCTTTTAGCCTTTAGTTAGAATTTTTCCAAAGAAAATTATATCCATTACTTAAAAGGATACATGAGAAGTACATAAACTTTTATGACAAAGCAAATCGAAATAGAACAAAGCCCATAATACAACAAAACAAAGCCAAATTGTGCAAAGAATAAGGATCAATAGAGCACTGGCATGATTAAGCACACACTCGTTCCATGAAAATGGATCTGTCAAACAAAGTAATTGGCAATCGATCATTAGATCTCATATCATCATCAGTGATGAGCATACGCAGAAAATTCCTACCACCCTCGTGGAATATTTTTATCCTAGCTATATACCTCTTATATTCGACTTTATTTTATTTTGAACAAGAGCCAAATATAAGATAAGATAAAATTTATCCTATTCTGACTTTTATCCTAATTACTAAACGTAGTCATAGAGTTTTACACGTAGTTTAATTCGGGAATACTAAAAATGGAATGTAGTAGAATCTAACATTATTCAATAACAAACACCATTTTATACCTAGCTTCTAATTATCCCTAGATCTTAGATTTTTCATGATCATTTATCTTAGTTTCTTTCCATCTTTAAGACTCTGTAAACTTGAAATTTGAGTTTAAAATGCACGAGTTTGAATAAATAATTGTCTTTTACAAATTTGAGGCTGTTTATTATGTACTTGAATAAGATTGTTATTTATGAAATACTATAATGGGCTATATAGGTAGCCAAAGGGAAATTGATTATCTTAGTAAGGCGAATTTTGGAAAATTATATCAATACCCATAATGGGTTTTGGATTGGGTTTGGGAAGTAATAACAAGTTGATAGAATGGGTTTAGGACGGCGGCAGCAGCTTCCATCCCTATAGTATGAAACTCCATAACCAACATAAACTCACTACATCAAGCTCATTTGTTGCCCCCAACATGTAGCGGTCGACACGGCCTCGACCCCATTACACCCACTAGCCCATCGGGAGGAACACAACTCTCCATGGTTGCCAAACCTGCCAAGCCCTTAGTACTGAACATTCCAAAAATGCTACTTATCAAGATATCTCAAAATCCTCTATCGAGTTAAAATCCTTTGGAGAGTTTTGAAAATGTAATTGCATCTTTTCAAATTTTCATCAAAGAATTTGCCAAACATCGTTTACCTTGGATTAAAGGACTTTGGCATAGTGTTGCCAAATGCGCCACTCATACTGACCTCGATTCGAGGTCGTTTATTTCAATTTGCTTGATCACAAAACATGCACAACGCTATCATGGTGCTGGGAATGGGGGCAGAGAGAGAGAGAGAGTACTGATGAGCACAGTGATTGCGAATGATCTTGGGGTCGACTGTAACAGTGGGCGGTGATGTTGTGTCAAGTCATCAACAGCTGCTGCGCAGAGAGAGAGAGAGAGAGAGAGAGAGAGAGAGAGAGATTAGAGTTTCTAATTACGATTTTTTTGGTTTACACGATGAAAAAGTCATACGTAATAGTCAGCAACCATTAGCTTGGACAGCATCTGATACTTCAGTCACAGCAAAAGTTTAACCACTCAATTTTTTTTTGTTCTGGCAATCCCATTTTCTAGACAACATGCTGGTTGACTATTTCAAGTATGTTTATGCCTCTAAATGTAAGTAAGCTGTCTCATTTATGTGTATCAAATGAGGCGCTTTACACGTTGCGTGGAAGCATGATCTTTAAGGTTACGTTGAATGGAAGACATTATGATTTGAACATGAATTTCGACATTCAAGTCAGACACTCCACCACTTTGCCAGCCTCTCTTAAATTCAATAAATGAAGTAATTTGTAGAGTTTCAAAATTTGTGCTCCTTCAAAGTTGCCCGTATCCTTTCATGTCGGACTAGAATTTTGCTCCACAAATTTCCATGTATCATCTGTCTGTTCAAATTGCATTCTCATGCACAACTCATCCCCGTGAATGTTTCCTCATCTCCATGTTTTCTTTTTCCAAATTTTAGCATCCTCTTCTAAACCCAAATGAGTATGAGAGAAGCAAAGTAATCATCTCTCAGTAGAGAGCAAAATTCAGTGTGGAGAGAATGATAATCTGTCCTTCACATAAGATGTGTAGTGCACTTGACCTTGAGGAGAATGTGGCTCTCGTTCTTTCCCTCCTGCATCTAAGTTTAAGCGGAATCTTACATGACGAAGTCTACAAGCACTTTCCATCTTTGTCCGAGCAAAAAGACATGACAGGAAGAGGGTCACCTCGTAGATGTCAGTGGTGGGTTTGGGGACCGCAGTTGGTGGGGGCAGAATTCAACAGGAAGGACAGGGATGGCTTTGGGTAGTTTGTGTCAGCTGGCCTGACCCATGTGAAGTGGAGACGGTGGAATGCTGATTCGACGACGTGAGTTTGGGCTATGATGTGCGTGTTTGAAAAGGGCTCTTCCCGAAGATGCGTATGAGGCTTAGATTTTGGAGCTCTGAAGATGTATGGTTAGATCCCGTATACGATAGGGGAGATGGTAGACCAGGTTTTGATACGACACATCTACAATCCCCCCTCCCTCTCTGTCTCTCTCTCTCTACTCGTGTTGCCGATAGCGGATGATGCGACCGGGATTGTCATGTGGCTCACTTAGAAGTTATCTCGAAGGTTTTAGAGGTTAACGTTCGAGAAATTGATGGAATGATTAAGCACTTGATTTGGAAAGGACGGGTTTTGTGTTTGAATAATTCATAGTATCTTCATTTAAAGTGATTTTTGTGTTTTGTCGAAGATTGTACTAGAGTGTTCATGCTCCCAACCTTTTCTGCATTTTCTAATTTACCCATCTTTCAGTCTAGATGGCATAATCACGAGACACGGATGTGTTATAGTAATTCTTCTTTTTACAAATCGATATCTTCAAAATTAATTAATAGAGTAATGTTCGCTTTTATCAAGAGTTGCATCTGACAGTAAAATAGTTTCTCCGTTCATATGAATGTTGCATCTAATAGTGCGATAATAAATTCATTTACATGAGAGTTGCATCTTTTCATAATACAGGACTATTTGTTCCAACAGTGTGTGTCTTTCGATCTACTTTTAGACGCACAGTTATGAGAAGATATTTCACATTCGCATTTAATTATCTACTTAGTTGGAAGTTGAATATTGACTTTACTTTTCTTTTTCCTATAAATCCACAATTTAAATTGTCAATTAAAAGTTAATTTGCATCTAAAAAATTTCTTGTCTTTTATAATACAAGTCGGCTTCATATTTTCCAAAATCTATTAGTCTATAGACCTACATATAAAAGGTAATGCATCTTGGTTTCTCTCAATCATTTGAAAGCAAACACAAGAAGCTTTCTTAGAATGTCACAGAATTCTTGTATAGCATATTCAAACTGCAAGTGGTTTTAATTTTTAAGGAGTTATTTAATTCAGTTTAATAGCATTATCAGGACAACACGGACTTAAATGGCATAGTTTAATTTTTTTTTCAATTCTGATAATCTCTTATTTAATTTCTATAAATAAATTATATATTAAAGCAATTTTAGGAATTTTCAAAATTTTTCTGTATAAGTTTGATATTTTGGATTGCAGTTTTCTTTCTTCTATTTTTTTATAGAAATTTTTAGTTTCAGTATTTTTTTTCAACCATCTTCAATGTCCAATGAAGATTATTGGTGTGATAATTATTATTGAGACATTCATTCTATCTCTACTTGTAGCTTTTTTAATATAATGTTCCATATATGGCGCAACTATTGTGGTTTGTTCAAGAGAATAAAGAATAAAAGTTGCTAATTATGCACTATAATTTATAAAAATTGTAATTTATTTACCACGCGTGCACGCGCTGGTCACCGTCTGATTTTACTAATGATGATATCACTTTCTCTTACTTTCTGGGGCTCACTAAATTGAGTTTGTGGTTCACAATATGCCGTTTCTGTTGTCTCAAATCACGAATTAAAAGCAAAACCATTAGACAATGGCTTCTTTTAGGTTATAAAACTTGAATGAAGCACTGGAAGCAGCCCCTTTTGCTGACCAGGATTTTACTTTTGTTGGTGTTCGTCTATTTTAAAAGTCCAAAGCTGGCGTGGATCAAGGCCGGTCAACCCTTAAAGTGAACATTTTGGCTTAGACTCTTCATGGAAAACGGGCCTAAAACACCTCGAAAAAGCTTTTTCTGTGTATCGATTATCGTGGGAAAACGACACTTGAGAAAGTCAATTTGAAATGAAATCGTCGTACATTTAAGCATCAAGGTTTCGTTTTACGAAAAATAATTTGCAGGATTTTTAAAAATTTTTTTATATTCATTTCACAAAAATAAATTAATTAAAAAAACGTCTTCAAAAGTGAGGAAGAGAGGAAAAAGCATTTTCCATATCTTCTTTTTAGAAAGCTGAAAACATTTTCCATGTTTTCTTTTTTAAAAATAATTCAATTTTTAATTATTTTTTAATTTTTTAATTTTTTTCTTTTCTTTTTTTTCATTTTTCTTTCTTCCTCTGCTGGTTGCCGGTCATGACAACGATCGACGATTGGCCACAGGCGAGGCTTGACCTTGCTTGCCCAAGGCCGACGAGCTCAAGCCTCGTCGAATCTAGCTGTGCCTTGCTCAAGGCCGATGAGTTGAGAGTTTGCCCTTGCACCTTGGGCAAGTGAGGTCGGTGAGGGGAGACCTCACCCTCGCAGTCTTGGGCGAGCAAGGCTGTCGACCAACAGAGGAAGAAATAAAAGAATGAAAAAAGAAGAGAAAAAAATAAAAAATAAAATATAAAAATTTATTAAAAATCCAAATATAAATAATTAAAAATTCAATTTTTTCAAAAAAATAAAATAAAAATTTATTAAAAGGAGTGCAAAGTAAAATCAAATAAGCTTTTCTATATCGAATGATGCAAAATATTCTCCGGTTCATTTTCAAGTCTCAGTTGAATACCGGAAAATATTTTCATTTTCTTGGAAAATGACTTTCCGAAAAAAACATTTTTAAAAAACGTCACATTTTTTGTGAAACGAATGGAGCCTTAGTGTGCATCGTGATTGGCTTAGTTAGACTATGTTAAGAATGCAAATCATTGCCTGAAATGCTTTCTTATGAGATTGGGAAGGAAGTTCTTCCTAATTAACCGTAAAGTACTTATTTAAAATATGAATTTTCTTTCTGTCATACAGAGTGAGATCATAAAGTAAGAAAGAAATTGAAGGGAATCCGTTCGAATATGTCAAATGCGCTTCGTTGGAGGATGTACTTCTAGAAGGTAATAAACTAAGTGATCCTCACTTTTGTAACTGGCTAGGCTTAATATGAATTGAACTTGAGACCTTTCTCTTTTCGGAAGGCAACATTCAAGTCCAGCCCCACGTCACATCTCAATGTTAATTATCAAGACTTTTATGAATCTTGTGTTGTCCTGGCAGAGCCCCAAGACCGCATATTATTTTGAAACGTGGCCGCCGGTAACGCGACATAAAGGCCCCTTTATTTTCGAAATTTCATAAATCTAGGATAAAACTGAACTAAATTAAATGATAAATGAATAAAAAAGAAAGGCAAAACAAAAAAAGTGACCATTGACAAAAGGGGGAAGAGCCTTTTTCAATGTTCTTTGATTTCAAAAGGACATTATCAATCTTGCGAAAAATCAAAACAAAAAGATAAAAGGCCGGCTATCGTAATCGGACGTATGACCATCGCATTACATGTACATGCATAGGAATTTAGTAAAAGTGATGGGTCGAGTAGGGTAAAAAATAATCAAGATCCAAATTGACTCATATTAACTTATTTTTCTACAATACATTTCTAGCGACCCAAACCCGATCCAACCTAGATTAAATTTCTTATCAATTTTTTCCTTACATTCTTATCAACTTTATTTTTTAATTTTAGTATATTTAAAAATAAATTAAAAAATTTTTATTTTTTTTAAAAAAGACAATCTTAAAGTTTGTTAGATAGAAAGATACTAAGATTAAAAAGGAAAAACAATAGCAACCCACATCCGCAACATTGCTTGCTAATAAACAAATTACAATGGCACCATTTGCAGGAGCAATCCGACTCAACCATAGAACTAGACCTGTCAAATGGGTGGGTCGGGTCGGGTTTGGGTCGGGTCATAAATGGTCCGACCCAAATTGACCCATTAACCCGTTTATGACCCATTTATGCGCAATGCAATTTTGTTGACCCATACCCGACCCGACCCATACCCAACCCATACCCGATTAGACCCATATTGCTAAAATACTTTTATATTTAATTAAATATAGAAAAATTCATACCCAAGCTGAAATGAGAGTACAGAATAAGTGATTGCAAGATTGAGTGAGGGTGAGAGAAATGCATTGAGTTTAAATCAGTTATAAACTCATTTATGACCCATTTGCGACCCATTTATGACCCATTTAACACTAATATAAGACTTCTACCCATTTATGACCCATTTAGTAAATATAACTAACCCATTTATGACCCATTTACTAATAAATGGGTTAAGAAATGGGTTTATGACCCATTTTGACACCTCTACATAGAACCAACAACCATCAGCCTCCTAGACCTTCGCCTCGCCACCAACAACTTCCTCCCCGGCCCCCCTCTACTCCTCTTGGTGTTACGTCCTCCGCAGATGGGACACCGGCAGTGGGTCCGGGTTGGAATTGTCAATAGCTCGAACATCATCTCGATGGAGCTGCCGCTTAACACCGAGATCTGCCACTTTGAGACCGCTCAACTTCGTAGTGAGGTCGCGGCCCCGGCCACGAAGGAGAACGAGGTGAGCAGCTCCGATCCTTTGGGCAGCTGGAAACTGAAGAGGTCCATGGAAGCTCATTCTCGACATTTGCTCCATTAGGCTTTCCTCCAGCTTCTCCGACGCGTTCTCTGAAATCCGGACCAACATCTCCTTCTTCCTTGCCAATTATGTCATTTTCCTCCTCCTCGTGCCTCCTCTGGCACTCAATCTCACCCATCGTCTTCGTTGTCATGATGGCCACGTCAGACACTTTCTCTACTTTCTCCCGGTTGAGCCCATATTTGTCTTCGGCCGGACCATCGATAATCACGTGGTCTAGATTTTGATGTTAATGCTGACGATCATGTTCCCGCTGTTGATGCACGCGACAGTGAACATCTTGGTGGCGATCCTGATCGGCGCTATGGTGGTGGCGCTGAGGAAGGCGGATGTCTTTGGTGAGGCGTGGATTGATGATAAGTGTTGGACTTTTTCTTTGCTAGTTAATCAAATGGGCTGAGAAAGAGTTTCTTTATGACCCATAAAAACCCATTATTAGTTAGGCTTTATTCCCTTAGACCCATTTAGGCTGCATTTGATTCGGCTTTTGGAGAAAGCTTTTGAGGAATTGCAAAAGCCTTTAGCCTAAAGATGTATGGTAAAATGCAAATACTATTTAGTAAACTGTAGTTGACAAGTGCCATGGGAAGCAACTTTAGGGGGAAATGCTATTTGGTAAACATATATTTGGAAAGTTCTTTAGTGTAACCAATTTAAGTTTTTAACTTTAATTTGTTTAAAATTAAAAAGAAATACTGACTTTAACTTCCATATTTTCCCGTTGAGAGTAATGTAAAAAAGACATTAACAAATTTATATAAAAATATCACATCAAAGTCAATCTTCTCAATTAAAAAGAGAGTAATTTTATTATAGTAGACATAGTCACATACGTCTCAAGGAAAGAAATATGTTATCTTTAAATATTAGAAACCTCCTCGACTATATTTAAACCCATGGCTATTTCATCATGTAAATGTGCCATGTCTGGATATGTATTATCATTTGAAGCACTTGCTCCATCATTTACAACATCATGATTAACTGAATATCCATACTCGGATTCAAATATGCTGTTTCAAAATCCGTATCAGTCATGGCATTTCTTAATATATATATAACTTGCTTTTGCACTTGCTTTTCATATGGATAACTTAAGAACAAAGTAGCATACCAAATAGTTCAAATAAAATGCTATAACATCCTAGCTATGACTAAGCTCTTCCAACTCAAGCTTAAGATACTTGATTCTTAGTGCATCATTATTCAAGCTCATGAAGACTTGCCTATTGTCTTTCTTTTTCTTAAAATATTTGATTGCAAAGAAGTATAACTTTTCATCTTGCATAATCTCAGGTATGGTATCCAACATAAATAGAAGGTCCTTGTAAGGACCGAATCCATCATTTGCTTGAGATGCAACAGCAGCACCGCTCCTACTTTCAACAACGGAACAAAGCCTGTTAATTTATTTTCCAAGCTGTTGTGCTGAGGTCAATCTCTTTTCTTTCTTTCATCAAGCTTACCTCACTAAAGTTTGCTCTGCTCTTTTATGGGTTTGAGTTCGAATTGGTTTGATAATATTTTCACCTACATGACACTCCAAATTACCATTAGTAGATCCTTCACCATCACCGATGTTAGGTTATGTGGTCAACGTCCTCATCGATACATAAATCTTGTGCAGGATGCCATGTGATTCCTCCAATAGCAACTGTATCCCTAAAGAGTCTATCTAACAACACTTCAAAATTAGGAGGTATGCCTTTCGTCCTAAAAATCTTAAGCTTATGATTGGCATATTATAATAGAGCATTTAAGTAAGTTGTATCATTAAAGATGAACTTAACGGAAAAGTAAAAGAAGAAGTTATAAAAACCTAAATTTTATTCTCCCTTCATTCATCAATCACATCAATGGTTATCTTCCATGAATCCCATCCTAGTCTTGTTTCACTTAAAATCAATGTCCTCTATCTTTTCCATTATTCCTTAAGATTATCTCAATTACTTTTCATTTGAGTTTTATCACATTTTTTTGCCCCTGAACTCCTCAAACTTATTAATTATGTTTGTGTATCCATCCCTCTTGTTGATTGCATGATGATTGCCTTTTTTCAATTTGTTTAATGTAC
Source organism: Syzygium grande (assembly GCA_024733475.1). Classification (NCBI taxonomy): domain Eukaryota; kingdom Viridiplantae; phylum Streptophyta; class Magnoliopsida; order Myrtales; family Myrtaceae; genus Syzygium; species Syzygium grande. The sequence goes on along the minus strand of JAMXDD010000008.1, from coordinate 24,591,924 downwards.
AACTTACAATATGTTTCCACATCTTTCGCGATCCAATATGCCTTTTCCTTTAATGAACTTGCCATCTTCTAGTAATACAAACATGAACAAATTTGAGAGGCACAAAAAAAAAACAATTGAAGTGAAGCCAGATCAAGACGAACCAGCAAAGCACAAATCAAAGTGACATCGTAAAAACTTTCATGCTCAACATGAAGTTGTCCAAAAAATTATCAGCAAGACCACTCAGACAGCACGAACCAGCATACCAATAGAACAGAAATCGTACAAGCCACAAATCAAAGTGACATTATGAAATTGCGAACGAAGATTGCCAATGTAGCTAAAAAATAAGTCAAATTTGCGATTACCAACACAAATTTCTACAAAAATCTCAACAAGAATAGAGAAATCTTACTTGGGAAGAGAGGCGGCTAGCGCGAGGCCGGGCATGAGGGGATGCGTCATGACGAAGAGAGCTCAAGGGTGTGGGTGTGACGGAACGCGGTGTGAGGAAGAGAGCTTGAGGGCGTGAGGGAACGTGGCTTTAGGAAGAGAGCTCGAGGGTGGCGGGCGCGAGGGAAAAGAGCTTGAGGGCGAGAGAGCTCAACGGTGAGATGAGCGCAAGGAAAGCGGTGTCTCGAGGGCAAGTGAGGAGCGCAAGGAAAGCAGCGTCTCGACGGCAAGAGTGCTTAAGGGCAAGTGAGAGTGAGGCACAGACTGAGAGAAAGAGGCGACTGAAGAGAGAGGAGCATAAACACATCTTCCATGGGAGCACTCATCCATTAAATAAGTCTTGAAAATTGACAAAATTTCTCTATTAACCTCATACTCTTCAGAGTTCCAGGACAATTTGACGTCAAGCCAATTTCAGATAAAGAGTGTGTAGACTGGAAACCCACACTTCTCAAATTTCCAGGCTGATTTTACTATTTCCAGAGAGAGTGGATGATTGCTCCAAAATTAATTAACGTATTTAAAAGGGTTTAGGATAGCAATGATCCGCCTTGGCCTCAGGAGTAAATTCCGTAGAAATAAGGACCCAGTTGTAATCAAGCGTCGTTAGCTAAAAATCTATCGAGCTTTTCTTGCCACAAAGGCAAGAAGACATACATGCAAATTGCTTCTATGTCCTTTCGATTAGTGTTTGCATCCGGATGTCCTCCATTCAATTCTTGGGTTTTATACAATTCTCTGTATGAAACATGACACTTTCTCTAATCAGAGCTTCAGAGCTTCGCTATTATTCACAAGGTAAACTACCCTGGATTGTGAAAATGAATATTATTTGCACAATTGTACACTCTTTGCAAAATCAATTTGGATTAGGCATCCGATACTTATCGAGTACTAGAAATTGGAGAGAAAACAATCTTGGAAATGGAAAGAGGGAAATTTACCAAATAATTTACGTTAGATGATTCGAGGGACGAGGACTTGTGCTGACTCATGACTGATCGGGCGATGAACTTATTCCTATGTTTTCAAAATCGATTTGAAACGATAACATGTAGCGCTCCTATCATCATGATCATGTACACAAAAGAACTTTTGGAAATACCATATCCAAATTAAGCCCTCCTATCCATTTGCACCCTTGCATTACATAATATGGATTTTGCATTTCCATGCAGAAATCTCTAAACTCCAAAGACCCATTGGCCTCTCTCAATAAAGGCAAAGGAAAACACACTACCCTCTCCACCTAGACACCAACCCCAACACCCAAACCCTAGGCCAGCCACCCCCGCCGTGCCTGCCATTGCCCGACCACCATCGTCCAGCAGGCTGAGCCCCCCTCTCTCCCTGTCGTGAGCCAAGCAAGCTTTGTTCGGAGCTTCACGGACTTTGTTAGTTCTGTTCCGAGCTCACCCGCAATGGGGCGAGCTCATGCTGCTCAAACTTGCCTCGACGAGCTCTGAACCAGGAGTTGCATGACCAGATTCGGAATTAAAAATAAATAATTAAAATAATAAATATATATTTTTTCACGAAATTCAGGTGGGGAATGAAGACGACCTCCATCCGGGCCTTAATGGAGGTCGCGATCGTCACCGACTTTGAATTTAAGGTTGGTCATGGTTGTGACGCCACCTGAGCAAGGCAAGAAACATAGAAAGGAGAGAGAGATATTTGGGTTTTAGGGTTTTTTGTAGTGAAGAAAATTAATGGTGATTTAATAAACATGATTCGATAAATAAGTAGACAGTGGCAGTAAGTGAGATATGCAACTCGAAATTTAGCGCATATATTCAAGGTGCAAAGTGTAGAAAGAAAAAAGTGGCGGTGCACATTCATATGGTGGAACAAAGTCAAAGGGTTTCAATGAAAAGCAAATAGCCTTTGGGAATAAAATACTTATTGCAAATTAATTTTTAAAATAAAAAAAAAGGGCTTGGAGACCGATTAGAGCTTAGACGACAACGGAGGGAAGCTCAGGTGATAGGCAGCTGAGATTGTGCGATCCCAAGTGAGAAGACATCAGGGCCACATAGTGCCGGGTGACCAGCCGGCGATGTCGTGCGATGCAGGTTAGATCTAAGTACGCCTGAGCCTCGAGCCTGGCAGCAAGATTTGCACAAGAAAGTGAAGGTGAGGGTAAAGCTGGATTTTAGATAGTTCAACGAGGGCAAAGTTGGGAGAAAAAGAAATTCATTAGCCCCTTCGAAATATCTCAAGGCTCAAAATTGAGCAGAAGTTGCATTCGTGTCACCAAATATTGAAATATTGATTTATCGGTCCTTTGGGAACTCGGAACTGCTTGCAAAATTTGAACCAAAGTGGCACTTAATTTGCGTGAGTTAGATTCATGTGGGCCATTAATTTTAGGGTTAATATCAAGAAAAATGCTAAACGGGTACATACGTGGTAAATTTACTCAAAATTAATTTTATGACCATAAAAACCTTCCAAAGTGATATACCTGTTGCAAATTTATTCCATATTAATTTTTTGACCATCAAAACCACAAATTTACCCTTTGCTAAATTGAATTAATATCACAAAAAATTACAAATTGGTACATCTGTAACAAAAAAATGATAAAAATCCAAACTTGTGCACTCGTCAATTGCCACATGTTATCAAACTCAGAAATTTAATGATAAAATTTAACAAAAATTAACGGAAGGTAAAATTGTCACATGTATATCAGTTTAATATTTTTGGAGTTCAAAAATTAATTTGAGATAAATTTATCACGAATGCATCAATTCGAGATTTTTCGTTCTATTAACCTTTAATTATAACGGAATACACATGATCTGATCAAATCGTCTACATATAATCCACTGAGCTCAACTGCCTGGAAATGGATCGCTCGCCTCCTAGGCAAAAAAGCCAGATGGTGGGGATGCACCGTAAGCAAAACCTACGCCGCCCAAACACCGGATGCCGGCCTCGCGAACCCCAGAAATGTCAAGGGCGCAGGACGCGCCACGTGGGCTCGAGGCCATCCCGCCCGGAGCGCGCGCCACGTGTCCCCCTCTCCCGCCTCCCCGTGCCCTCCCCCTTAAAAAAAACTCGTTGGTGATCTTTGCTTCGCCTTCGCTCGATTCCCCTTCGAATGCCGTCGCTGCTGCTGCTCTGCGCCAAAGCCGGAAATTCAAGAAATTTCACAGGAATTCCGCCCCTACGCAAGAGCCCTCGTCCTTGATCTCCGAAATGAGGGCGGTGGTTTCGCGGTTGGGCCATTCGAGGTCGTCGCTGGCTTCATTCACGTAACTCTTCTCGCCCCCCTTCCCCTCGTTTCGTTCTTGTTTTTCCGGATGTCTACGGTTCGAGGCTACGGCTCTTTGCCTTCGGTTCCTGTTTGTGGGTTCGATCGTGTGGTCCGTGCCTGTGGTTCTTTGTTGTCTTTCTTGGGCAATTGAGGCACATGCGCTTCGGGGTCGATCAGTACGTCTCTCTCGACTTGCGGCTTGATGGTAATGTTTCGTAGCTGGTCAGATAGGACTGAGTAGCTTTGGAGGGCCTGTGTCTGTTTATACGTATATTGCAATGGGCCAATGGTGAGGGTAAACTGATCATGAATGTTTAAGTGGACATGGGTAATGTGACTCTTGGTGGTCCAGAGGGTGATTCTGTTCAACTTTACTTTGATCTTCTGGGGTGTGGCTGTTAATGCTTCGTGATTATGATCTATTTATGGTGTTGACAAGTAGTTTTGGAATTATAATGTCATGGTCTGTGGACTATGTTTCTGTCAGCTCACTTGCTTCTCCACTTATTTGAAACTAATGCTTTGCATAATGTGATTGAAACTTGAAAGGCATATTAGATTAATATACAGTGGCGATCTTCGAAGCTAATGTGCTTGGTGGAGATTGGCAAGCTGATTATATGTAACTGATGTCCTGGAATCACTGTTATGGGGTCAAGAGAGATGCTCATTTGATAATCTGAGTTTGTTTTGGGCATGAATCTTGAGTAACTTTGTCTCACTGAAGCTATTGTCATCATTGCCATTAACCTTGGATGTTTTCAGAGACCATCACTTACGTTAGCTGATGTTGGCAATGGTTGCTTCAGAGATGACAACCTCATCCATATTTCTGATGATAACTACTTATTTTCCTCTTTTCTCCAATAAGAATAGTTATGAATATTCTGCTTTGATGTATGCAATGCCTTACTTTCTTTGCTGTTTGGTGGGGTTTTTTCCCTGTATCTAGGTATGGTAAACTTTTCTCGATGCTCCTTCATCTTTCGATTTTTTAAGTTTTACCTGTGTTTTTATTGCTTGATTGGAAGAATTTGTATCTTTCAGCATTTGGCATGCTAATAACATGGTGGGATTCAGAAGAGTGGAACTATAAAGATAATCTGCATATGACATTAATTAAGAGGTTCCAAGTGACATGAATTTAGGGGGTCTCAGAATCTTTGATTGAGCACATTGATGATGTGATAAAAGTTAGAAGTAGAAGTGCAGCACATTAATGGAATTGCCAGTCATGTAGTTTTTGCAATTTTATGTGCTCGAAAGTTTTGGTAGAGAATGGTCTGAATAATGTCTTTTTGTCCTGATATATTTCGTCAGTTGCAAGTAATATGCATATATTGGTCTTGATGTTTGTCATCAAACAGTAAAATATCTTCGTCTACGAGGTGGAGACATCTTTCAACAGAATCTAACAAGGTTGATGAACCCTTTAAAGTTGAGGAAGCAGAGACAGTTAATATCCCTCCACCACCTTCAGAAAAGGTACTTTGCTAGACATTGATTACTTCTAATTGTTGTTGAAGTTGAACAAGGAGGACCAACCTCATGTCACTATCTTAGGATTAGCTGTATTTACTGTTGCTCATACTATCGTTTTTCATTTTCATATACTAAGGCATGTTGCTTTCTGTCACTTTGATGTAGCTACTTGTATTGGGCGGGAATGGATTTGTTGGCTCACATATATGCAAAGAGGCTCTAAATCGTGGATTGGTTGTTGCTAGTCTCAGCAGGTATGATATGAACAACAAGAATATGTCCTAATAATTTGTACTTGACAAGTTTCTCCATAAGACTATTAGAGTATATGTATTTATATACAGACATGCGGGTCTATGATAAGTATATTCAGTGAGACCATTAGGGTAAATGCCTATTCATGATAGATGTACTGCTCTTATTTAAGTTGATTAGCTTTTAGGAGAAAAGATGTGATGTAACCCATTGGAATGAATAGTGCCCGTTGTTGATAGAAAAGAAGATGATGAAAATTATTTATGCATGCTGCTTCATGATTCTCAATGGCATATGGTGTGGACTTATTATTTTCAAGGACATAAAGTAAATCTTTATCTCAGAATGCCTTGGAGCTTTATAAATATTCGGATGATTAAATTGTCAGCTTTAGATCCAAGAGGTATCAAATCTTTGGCGAACTTAGATTTTTCTTTTTTGACGGTTAAACAAAATTCTATCAATGTAGGTATTAAGGGGATAAATGCACTTCATCTTGTTGGACTCATTCTTTTTCAGCCTTTAGGCTTACGTATTTTTGCTCCTTTCATTCAGGTCTGGAAGGTCGTCTTTACATGATACGTGGGCTAATGATGTCACCTGGCATCAAGGTTTGGTAGTCATTTGAAGCAATCTCATTTGTGAGCTTTTAGATTTGTTATACTCTGATAATTCCACTCCCTATCGGTTAGGCAATCTTCTTGCACCTGAAACCTTGAAGGACGCTCTGACTGGAGTCACCTCTGTTGTAAGTTTCTTAAGCTCTCCGTGCATAATGTAATTAGCATCTCTTGTTAGATATCACAGTGTCTAGTATAATAAGAATCTCATGCATCATAAGAAGTTTACTTTTTTTTTTTGTGGTCACTTATCTGTTCAGTATTAGTAGTGGGTCTCTTGATCCTATTAGTGTGATACTCAGAATTTAGCCACATAAAAAGATTGGCTTCATAAGTAATCCGTAAAATGCTAGATCCATCACTGTGGAAACAGCTGCTTTTAGTTCTTTTAAATTATATCTTTTTGTTAACTTTTCCCTGGATGGTTATTACATCATTGTTGCTAATCGAATAGAAGTGCTTCTCCATGTGTAAGAATTGCTAGCCTGACTCTCTGTGCGCGCGTGCGTGTCTCTGCGTGTGGGCATCCACACCAACACTGATACGTCCATGCTCACACCATACTCGTACTTTGAGGATGCTTGCACATGTCTGCCTTTCCAGTTTAGTAATGCCTTACATAGGAGATGTGTAATGTGTGTCGTCTTTGGAGGTAGGGTTGATACTGGGTGGCAATTTAGATGGTTTAAATAACTTGATTTTTTTAACTCACGAGTATTTAGAGGATGGCTTAAGGAGATCAATGATCCCATGGAGAATTTTTTTTTAACTGTCCATATTGGACAAGCCTTGTTGGTTTCACAATGTCGTAGTCCAATCTTCTGACAAGCCCTGTTTGTTTCATATTATCTGTGGTAGTCCAATCTTCTATAGTGGGTTGAGATAATCTTGGCTTGTGAATTTCAAATTCTGCAAATGAGGATTTGGTGAGATCGTATCTCTGCTAATATCCTTGTGTGATGGAAGATACTTCTGACTGAAGTTATCTGTTTTTTAGCTTTGCACTTACCAGAAGTGGTATAGTTCTATTTACCACTGAATGGAAAATGAAGTGCATGCATGGCTGAGTGGAGACATGCTTGTGATTGGTAATTATGAATCTGTTATGTAAATTTTGTTTTCCATATAGCTTTCGTAATTTGAATTTCACTGATCTTTAGGGATTCAATAAAGCAAGAATAGGATGTCCATATGATCTGGGTGACAAGTTGATCTTTTATGCTAATTTGTTGTCTAGATATCTTGTGTCGGTGGTTTTGGATCCAATTCTCATATGTACAAGATCAACGGGACTGCAAATATCAATGCAATTAGAGCTGCTTCAGAGCAAGGTGTGTAGTTTTGCCTACTTTCCCCTTGGCATTTCTGGTCACCACTCGCCTGTGAAATTGTGCGTTTTGTCAGAAATTTATGAATATAGGTGCTACATTCTCTGAAACTATTATCCATACTTTTCCCTAATATTTTGCATTGGCTGCATATGTACATATCTAGGTGTAATTCTTATCACATTTTTTGATGTAAGAGGATTCATTTAACCAAAAGTTGATCATGTTAAGGTTTGTACTTATCTGTTGAGATTAAATTCCTTGCTGCATTCAATTGCCTGGAATATTAGCAGATTCTTGATACAATTCATTTTAAACAAGTGTGCCTGGACTTTTTCCTGTGTGCAGTACTTTGTTGTTGTTTTTTCTGAAGTTCCGGATTAGTTTGAATTATTATGTCTGTCCTCTCCGATAATAGGTACCACTTTCTCGTATCTTGTCATAACCCTTTTATAGTTTTTCGTTTGATATGTGATTATAACTGTCTATCTATCGTTATAGCAAGGGATCATTCATGTATCTGCCTAAATAGGTGTCATTACAATTTATGAGGTATCAATTATCATGTTGTAGTTTATTCCTCATAAAGTGTAGTTGAACTTGATTTTGACACCATCTTAGAGAGTTAAACCCAAAACTGTTAGGTGAAGCTGTGGTTTAATATATAAACACTACGCATCTCTTGGGTCTTTGATCACTATGCTGCTAGTGTGTCCTGGGAATTTTCTCTCTCTTTGATACCTTTTATCTCCAGAATATTCTTGTTAGGTTTTTTAAAATAGTACTACCAATTGTGCTCACAGATAGCTGAAAAGTATGAGTATTCATTTTTCCCCTTTAGACTCTTATAATATCTGTTTGTAGGACTTGCAATATGGGAAAAATAGGTCTACTCTTTCTCTCCATGTAGGCATTCTTACAGCGTCATTATGAACAGTTTATTTTGAACAAACTATGCTTTCAAAGTCTGCTGCTTTTATCCTAGAAGTATTCTAATTTTGCGATTAGCTCAGGTTTGACTTGTCTGTCCAGCAACATTTAGTGGCGTTTTGCTTAATCTCATGAATGCTGGGTTTCCAGTTGCACTTCTATTGACTTGGCTAGTGTTTTCAGTGTAGTTCGGGAGATTTACATGTTGATCAAAACTGTTTGCTAAAAGCAGTTTCTTGCATGGATTCAGCAAATCAACCATTTTATTACCTCAGGGATGTTAAACTGTTACCACAAATTGCGATTTCCTGGGTGTGCTGTGTGGACTGTCTGTTGGCTAGCATAGACATTGCTGAAGTACTGATTATAGACCATTTGCTGTGAATTATTGTTGTTCAAACCATTTCATTTGCTGTGGACTGTTTGCATTGACAGGTTCTTTCTGATATTCCTTCAGGAAACTTTATCTGTATACAATGGTATGGCTAGATATACTTGTGACCTGTATCTCTTGCAGGTGTAAAAAGATTTGTATACATCTCTGCAGCCAACTTTGGTGTAGTAAATTATTTACTCCGAGGATATTATGAGGGAAAGGTATTGTTTATAAACTTTACATCTTGTCAAGTGTATAGAATTTGGTAGTTAAAGCTTCAATTATTTGGAGACCTAGTTATAATCCATAAATTGCTCTAATGCTCTTTATTGAAGCTTTTTGTTAGTGCAAGTTTAAGCAGACTATGGGTAATTGCTTTCTGAGTGCAACATCAAATCTATAAGCTGGATTCAACTGCTCACCATATAGATAACATATGCTTCACGTCAACTTGAAGAATAATGAGCTTCTCTGTTTGATTTCGACTTTACTGAATTTTCTTTTATTTATTTTGGCTGCAGAGAGCTGCTGAAACAGAGCTGCTGACAAAGTTCCCTTATGGAGGTGATATAACTGTTTTTTGTTTACTTGTAAATAGGCCGAATTAGGAATCTGCACACTAAAAGGGTTAGTGATTTACTACAAGTGCCTTGCATCCTGTACCTGGATGGATTTGTATGGAATAGGGGTCAATAACTGAGAGCAGTTATCTTATTATTGGATCTTGATTGATGTGTTTATGCTGGCCCTATCGTTTTTAAGTGTATGAACAGTAGAAGTCTTGAAAGACTGACTGTTTTTCCTAATCATAGTTCAAGAATAAGGCCAGCACCAATGCCTAATTGCTGTTCATTATCCTACAAAAATTGACAGTCAGATGTTGCATGATTTCGACCAAAAAAAAAAAGATGTTGCATGATAATCAGACAGGAGCATTGCTATGCAATCTGGCACTGCACAATGGCTTTTGTATACCAGAAAAAAACTAACCTTTTCATATACTCAGGAGTGATTTTGAGGCCTGGGTTTATATATGGGACTCGCCAGGTTGGGAGCATGAAGATACCCCTGGGAGTGATTGGATCTCCTTTGGAGATGGTAAGTTGACCTGTTCCTCAGTATTAACTGTTCTTCTGCAGCTACTCAATTTTTGAAAACCTCCCACATTCATCTAATCGTGAGTTTTAACTAGACTTTTCTTAACATTCTTCGTTTCTTAATTTATTAAAATCACATCATGAATTTCCAACTTGGTTGACTGCATTCACCAATGGATAGAATAAGTAGCTTCTGCTTTGGGCTCTGTTGCTAGAACTGCCTGAACTATTCAATTGTTTACAGTTGATGTCTGCTCCACTTTGTGTTTGATCACTGAGCAACTGGCTTTCCCTGCTTGGAATAGAAGCAGTTCTCTCTTTACTCTTTTTAGCGAATTCGGTCTTATTTTTTTGGCTCTTTCTTTGATCGTCTTTTTTTCCTTTTTGTGTAAAAAAATAATAAAACTATCCTATTTCAAATATGGAGAAGATGCAAACCAGTTATGAGGATTGGGTTCATATTAATGCCATATCATTGTGTGGAGCCCTAACCTTTCAGTTCCTTTTTGGGGGTAGTAGATCCTCTCACTCATTCTATAGATAAATGAAGACTTCTAAGCAGAAGAACCTTTCTGAGAGGTTATATTCTTGTTTTGGGAAATGATGGAAAAGTTTGATTTACGGCTCTGAAACTCTGCCTTGTTGCAGTAACCATCATCATCAACAAATGGGCACTTCTGCTTTCATGCTCAAAGCATGCTTAATTCTTCATATGAGCAAATCTAGTAAGAACTGGTCACTTTGTCACCGACAAGGACTCTTGTGATGAAACAAACATTAGATATTCCCACCTCTAACAGGCGAGTTAAAACATTTTGGAAGTGGACCAAAAGCCATCTCATCTGTTTTGCATTGAATGTGGCATGTTTTTGACACTTAGCTGTGCGAGGTCCTACACAAAATGGTCTACGCTTTGCTTTAATGATATTGGTCAAAGTCTTGCTGTCTATAATCATGGCCTGTATTTTACTGTCCTCCATCATTTGGGATCGCTGAGGATATTTTGCTAGTACCTTGCTTGAGTTGACCCAGAACTTGGAAGTTGCCATGCCTATCATATTTATGCCGACTTTATCTTTTCCGAAGAGTGATTTCTTGGTGTCTCAATGTTTGCAGATCTTTCAACACACGAAGCCACTCAACCAACTGCCGCTTGTCGGCCCCCTCTTCACACCCCCTGTGAATGTCACTGCGGTGGCGAAGGTGGCTGTTCGAGGAGCTACGGATCCTGTCTTCCCTCCAGGCATCGTAGACGTCCACGGAATACTCCGATATAGCCAACAAAAGTTGAAGTAGAAATGGTCCCACACCTGTCCTCTTTATTGGTTCAATCTTATAGAGCTGTTAATAACATGACCATTCGGATGTCGTTTTCAAATCAAAAGGTTTTCACGTCTTTTTGGAGTCTGCAGATTCCTGTAGGACCAAGAGATGAATTGTTAGTTCAGACTTTGAAGGCAATAATTGCACTTGAAAATCCTATGTATATTGTGGTTTCACTTCTTTGAGTCATAGATAATTACATTGGGAAAGAATAAAATAGCATTGCGTTGTTCTCACCCTCAATGTGATGTGTGTTTGCCAGACTCATTTACTTTTGGCGCAGGATCCAATAACATATTAAGCTGAAAAGTTTGAGAGGATTGCAAGGATTAATAGGCCGTGCAAGAGCACTTCAATTGATCATCTGTTAGGGGTGTAGGGTTTCCAACCAGTCATGGTTTCTTTTCATACCATTTCAATTGATCATACATTCCAGTGGGTCAGTTTCTTCTTGCTCTCATTCTTACAGGCTTTTGAACTTCTATTTATTTTCACCGATATCACTAAGTATATTATTGATTCATAAGAGGACAGTGTACCATACGAACAGATAAATTTGTATGTATTATGTTCGACCTTTGGATCTTGTGAGTCTCACTTGAGGTCCATCGGATCTAAGCTCCGGTTAAAGCTTTTCGGAAGTTGGTTTTTAAGTTCTAAGAAGGTATATTTGCCAATCGGCTCCATGTCGATTGTCTGACTTGGTCGGTGATCTTGACCTGGAAGAAACAATTCAGGGAAGATTTATCTTCATGAATACAGACAGTGAAAATCGTTATTGGAGTCCTATTTCGCTATATCAAATCAGTTAAAGATTGAACTTCCATTTGAATTCAAGAAAAACATATTTTTCAAAGTACTTAATCCACTACAAAGGGGCGACCAGGCAAAACTGTCTAGTGTTAAGGAAGATATGAACACAAGATCTTAATTGTAATAGTTCGATGCAAACGATTCGGTTCGATGCATCACTTACCCAAATTGTGCTGGTCCACAAGCACAATGTTGACCTAACCGAAATTTCTGAATGTTTAGCAAGTCTTCTCAATGTTTACTCACTTATGCTTTGCACAAGATTTGTTCTTATTTGCTCATGGAGATATAGATTCCGTCTTTTTCCTTGTAGATGCCATTGACAAATTTGCAGTTCTCACTAGACTGCGGTTTAACCTTGACAAATGCCAAATCTTTTTATCCAAGTTAAATGAGAATGAGAAGCTCCTTATATTGGGCTACACGCCTTTTTCCATAGGTACCCTCTCTATCAGAAACCTGAGCGTTCCTCTTGTTACTAGAAGACTCACTCATGTGTCACGGGCCGATAGTTTGGAAATGACCCGTGCGGCGACTTAGACTTCCTTGGATCGTCGGAAAGCCTAGGCCAAGCCTTTTCCCGGTCACTCACTCACTCGGACACTCGGATCGTAGAGAGAGAATCTAGAGAGAGAAGCTCTGGAAGAGAAAGGAACTGCTTCTTGTTGTTTTTGGATGATTCAAATGAGAAGGAGGACACCCCTTTATATAGTAGAGGGCCTCGGATTACAACCATTGATCGATTTCTAGATGGGTGGCCGAGATCGTATCGTTCCCGTCGACCACCTACCGACATTTATTCCCGAGAGCTACCAACTACCGGCATTTATGCCGAGAACTCTCTAGAACCCCGGCACAATTACCGTCTCGCCCGTCCTTGGGAAGATTCCGGAGCTTCATTGGGTTTTGAACGGGTCTTCATTGATGTGTCACGGTCCTTAGTGTCGAAAACCTCTTGACCGTGACATTCTCCCCCACTCATTCGAGCGACGTCCTCGGCGCTCTTGGCTTGGGGACTTTTTGTTGGCTTTTTGGAGCGCCTTCGACTCTTCCGAGATTTCTTCGGCTTCTCAGTTTGTCGGGCATTTGGCTCCTTTGATTTGACTTTCTCCATGTTGGTCGGCGAATTTGTCACCTCCGGGAATAGGACATGGATCGGCATGTTGTGTTGAAGAGGATGATCCACCTTCGGCTTTGGCTTGGTGCAGAGTTCGGGCATGGACTTCTCAACTCTTGGTTCTTTGTTCATTCTTCGTATTGTGGAGAGGACTTTGGCTTCGGTCACTCCTTTAATCATTGGAACCATGGATGGGCACTCCGAGTCGGTGATGATAATCACGTTGCTCCTCAGGTCTATCATGGCTCTCGCGGCATCGAAAAATTCAAGGCCGAGAATGAGATCATAGTCGTCGAGAGGAATTACCTCGAACGGGAGTTTGCCTTCCCAAGTACCAACTTGGAGTTCCACATTTTTGGCCACGCCTACGCCTGGTATCTCGTCAGAATTGGGCATCTTGTAACGATTACGAGTCGGTTCCACGTGAAGTCCCAAGTGTTTGGCCGCTTCTTTTGACAAAAACAAGCTTGTGGCACCCGTATCGACCAAGGCAAGGAGGGGTACGCCATTTACCTTGACCTCAACGAATGAGAGATGTGAATGTGCCGGCTTCTCCCTTGGCGGAGCTTTGTCCTTCACGGAGTTGATTGAGTTGAAAACCTTCACGGTCCCGAGTCGCACCTCGCGTTTCTCCTTTTCTTGCTTCGGTTCTTCATCCTCTTCTACGGCAAGGATAGCATTGATCCTACTTTTCTTTGGGCACTTTTGTGTCCAATGAGGACCGTTGCAAATGAAGCACGGAGACGGTGGTGGAGTATCAAACCTGTTCTTGTAGTCTCCTTGAGGTTGCTTCCACTTGGGATCGCTTGACTTGGACGATCCTTCTCCCCATGTCTTCTCACGTCCTCCATGATCTCTTCGACCACGGTTGGGACTACTGTCCGAGTCTTTTCGACCATGGACAGCTTGATCTTCTTCTTCATGGCGGCGATCCGATCTCCACCCGCTTCCTCTTGTTTTTGGGGCTTCTTTGGTGAAGTCGGCGAGAGACTCGGCCACGACCAGTGCTCGCGAAAGGCTTTTGACATCCCTTCGTTTGAGCTCGAGTAGTGCCCACGGCTTCAATCCATCCATGAACGCCCCGAGAGCCTCCTCTTCCCCAAGATTGGGAATTTGGAGTTTGAGTTCGGTGAATTCCTTCACGTACTCTCGGACCGTGCCTCGTTGCTCAAGGCGATGGAGCTTGCTACGGGCTTCTTGTTGAGCATACTCGGGAAAGAAATAATCCCGAAATTCCTCGACAAATCCATCCCAAGTAGTGATGGGGTCGGCGCCTTGTTTTGTCTCTTCACATCTATTTCGCCACCAAAGCATGGCATTATCGACTAGGAACATGGAAGCGGTTCGTACCTTGGCCAAATCTTCTTGGATTCCAATGGCGTCGAAGTATTGTCCCATGCTCCATAGGAAGTTGTCTACCTCTTTGGCAGACCGGTTGCCTTTGAATTCTTTCGGCTTCGGCACCTCTAGCTTGTGTGCCGCATGGATGGGCAATGCACCATTCGCAATGCTTGCTTTACATAGGGTGAGCTCGGTCTTGAGCTCTTGCACCTCCATCTTCAAGGCTTCGACTTCGGTCTTGGAGGAGTTGCTTTCTTTGACCTCCACGACTTCAAGCTTTAGGGCCTCGATGGATGCTTCGAGGAAATCATCCCTATCGAATAAAGGGGCCGTCGTGCGATTGACGACGTTTGTGAATTCATGGCGGAGACTTTCTTCACCCTCGTCGATCCGCCTTTTAACTTCGTCGAGTTCTTCGATGAACTCCAACATCGTTGTTCTCATTCTCGTGAGCTTCTCATCGATCGCGGCTATGGCGTTCGACGAAGCATCCCTTTTCTTGGATTTTCCACGAGTCTTTGGTTGGGCATCCGGCTCATGGGGAACCGGTTCTTGAGGAGCCCTTTCATCCACAACAACCGAAGCGAGTTGTTCGTTGTTCGACATTCTCTTGACCAGTTGGTGTGCTCCTCGATCTCCTTGGATGAACTCTCTACTTGCTCTGATACCACTTGTCATGGGCCGATAGTTTGGAAATGACCCGTGCGGCGACTTAGACTTCCTTGGATCGTCGGAAAGCCTAGGCCAAGCCTTTTCCCGGTCATTCACTCACTCGGACACTCGGATCGTAGAGAGAGAATCTAGAGAGAGAAGCTCGGAAGAGAAAGGAACTGCCTTCTTGTTGTTTTGGATGATTCAAATGAGAAGGAGGACACCCTTTATATAGTAGAGGGCCTCGGATTACAACCATTGATCGATTTCTAGATGGGTGGCCGAGATCGTATCGTTCCCGTCGACCACCTACCGACATTTATTCCCGAGAGCTACCAACTACCGGCATTTATGCCGAGAACTCTCTAGAACCCCGGCACAATTACCGTCTCGCCCGTCCTTGGGAAGATTCCGGAGCTTCATTGGGTTTTGAACGGGTCTTCATTGATGTGTCACGGTTCTTAGTGTCGAAAACCTCTTGACCGTGACACATGACTGTAAGAGTCTTATTGACAAGATATCAAAGAAAATTGAAAGGTGGGGCACAAAGCATATGAGTTATACAGGGCATCTATAGTTAACCAAATCAGTCCTCATCTCTATCTGCACCTATTGGATGTAAATATTCTTACTTCCAAAACAAGCTATATATGAGATTGATAAGAGGATCCATCAATTTCTGTGGGCAGGTAATACAAGGAATCATGGATTGTACAAGGTGGCATGGCAAGAAGTTTGCTCACCTAAAATGGAAGAAGGATTATGATTGCTCAATCTGAACTTATGGAACAAAGTATCGTTAGGCCACATGTTGTGGAACCTTATCAATCATTCATCGTCTTCCCTTTAGAGTATATGGGTTCACAACACCAAATGCAAAGGCACTCCAATTACGCAATTCAACATTAGGGGTAGTATGGCTTGGAGTTGGCGACATCTCCTTAAATTGTGACTTGTTTTAACCTTGGTTAACCATTGCTCAAGGTATCATTGCTGAGAAAGTTATGATGAACTCAGACATGTGGGACCAGTTGTGGAGCGGTATAACCTAATTTGGACCAAAGGCATTAGTAAACACAACTTTATTGGCTAGCTTGTTGCAGAAACAAACTATGGATAATAGAGATCGTCGGCTAATGGATGACTTCAGTTGGTATCTAGTGTAGAAGATTGAACACATTTATTTTTCCAGCGTGAGTGGACAGGTAGCTTGTGACACAATATCCTTGCATAATAAGGGATTAGGCGTCATTTAAAGGGATGGAATGAGGAACTTCAATGGCAAGGACTTGGCGGCAAGGCTTCTCAAGGTATTCCTTTTAGCAACCATTTTATGGCGTTTGGATAGTGCGAAACTAAATATGATTTCAAAGCAAGTCAACTGACATCCATATTATTTTGGTTAAGGTGAGTAAAAATGTAAGAGGTGTTAGACATTCCCAGACAAATATTGTATTGAGTACTATGTGGAGACTTCCAACCTCCATTTTTTCGATTTATTAGCACTATTTGTAATGTTAGGGGATGTCCCTAAGTTACTGTACTTCATCCACTTTACAATGCTAACATTTTACACCTAAAAGAAGAAAAAGAAAAAGAAAAAGAAAAAGAAGAAGAACTACGTACCAATAATGTTTTACTTTGTAATGGACTCATGAATTCAACATACACAGTAATGGGTCTGAATTATGTAATTTCAAGACGCGAAATTCACTCCGATAACTTAATCATGTTAGATAAAAGTGTTTATTTAGTATTTAGATACATAAATCCACAATGTCTTTCTTTAATCCTGTATTTTTTTTCATTTCGTCTTGGAAATATGTCTCCTTATTGTAATGTGCATCATTTGCCCGAAAACATATCAATGCCGGTTCAATTTTCTAACTAGCGTGAAAAACTGCCCAAAAGATTGAGTGTAATTGGTAACTATTTTCTTCGCAGACAAAAACGAAAATTTGTTCCCATAAATTGTGCTTCTTAGTTACCATGGTTCTAAAAATATATTATTTTGTATCAACTGCGGTCTCAACAATTTCTTCTTCATATATGATATTTGCAATCTTGAGGTCCATCAAGCAACATAGTCAAGTTTCTTGCTTTATGTTCTATTTGGTAGTTCATTTTGCATGTGATTCTCGTTTGTCTTATTCTCCATTTAATAATTCGAGGCCCCCTTCTTTGTGTTTGCCTCGCACATGAGAGGCTTGTTTACGGGGTTACTAATGATCTTATATTTATGTAGTCCTCCACCTAATATTATTTAGTGTTTAACGGAGACATAAAAACGTAACCCCTAATTACATTAAAATTTATAAAATAACAAGATAAATTTGCGAAAAGTTATACGGCTTCGCATATTTGACAAATAAACATAATACTTCTAGTGAAAAGTTGTGTGATTTTGCAAATAAACAAATAAACATAATACTCAGCATGACGATGCATAATTCCTGTCACTAAAACTGAGGCTCATCCAGATAACTTTAACTTTTGAAATATTTACACATTAAACATGGTATAATTCTGTCGCCCCCAGGGTTTACTCCCCGGCTGTCGGCCGTGCGGGGATTCCCTGGGTTACCAAAAAAAAAATGGTATAATTCTAATAACCTTTCAGTTGATGAGAATAAAATCCTTAATCTTGAATAATTCTAATGGTTAATATCACGAAATACCCAACTTAGTATATCTGTGATAAATTTACCAAAAACTATTTTTTTTTGACCACAAAAAATCTCAAACTTGTATACCTGTGATAAATTTACCCGAAACTAATTTTTTGATTACTAAAAATCCAAAACTGGTATACTTGTGATAAATTTACCCTACGTTAAATTGAATTAACAGCATGAAAAATCACAAAATGGTAAATTTGTGAAAAACATAGGAGTAAAATCCTAAATTGGTACATCCATCAACTGCCACATGTTATGCAATTAAGCAATTTGACGTTAAAATTTAACGGAAACTAACAGAAGGTAAATTTGTCACGGTACACCAATTTGAGGGTTTTTTGTGGTAAAAAATTAGTACAGGGTAAATTTATCATAAGTGTATTAGTTTGGTGTTTTTTATGATATTAACCCTAATTCTAATAGATATATATCACGGATTATTGTTATCACTGAGAGCAGGGTTCTTCTTAATTTTTTTTATGGTTTAAATATTCATATTATAATTTACTTAATGATACTAGTTTATATTTGATTAATAATGACTCTATATCTGTTGAATTTAATTCCTATCATTTTATAAGTGTTCAGAATGAATGTGGAATCGAATCAAAGATTATAATAAGCTTTTCAGCGGGCAAAAGTACACCAGAAGTGCCACAACTTGTGTATAGAGATTACTTTGGTGTTCTAACTTTTTTTTTTGGATCACTTTGGTGTCAAGTCGGAGGAAAATATATCACTTTAGTGACTCCGGCCAAAATTCTGGCCAAAATGCTAACCTAGCATTTATATTAAAAAAATGGTTTGACTTGTACACATGAAAATTATGTGACTTTTTTTTCGAATTTTTAGAAAAATAATAATAAAAAAAAAATAGGTTGCAGCAGCGGCGAGGGCTTGGCGAGGGAGCCCTCGCCGCTGCTGTCGCCAACCCACCATCGCCGGGAAGGGCCGGCGGTCGTGGGCGCAGTGGTCAGCGAGGGTCGTCGGCCCCTAGTGACCCTTATCTCGCCTAGCGAGGTCTGGATCCGGCAAGGCGAGACCTCGCCGTCGTGACCTAGGCGATGGCGAGGTCTGGCCTTGCCTTTGCTGGGCAAGGCGAGACCTCACCGTCGCGACCCAAGCGATAACGAGGTTTGGCCTCGCCTTTGCTGGGTGAGGCGAGACCTCGCCGTCATTTAGGTTGCGACAGTGAGGTCTCGCCTCGCTGGATCCGGCGCTCACTGGGTGAGGCAAGGGTCGCCGGGCCCCGACTAGGGGCCGGCGACCCCTTGCCGACCACTGCGCCCACCACCATCGGCCCTTCCCGGAGGTTGTGGGTTGGCAGCAGCAGTAATGAGGGCTCCCTCGCCGCTACTGCAGCCTTTTTTTAAAATTTTTTTTTTTAAAAAGTACACATCAGCGGGCTAAACGGCGTTGTTTTTGGTTTTTAATGCTGACTGGACCTCTCCGGCAAGCTGTGGACCTCTCCGGCGAGCTGTGTCAGCGCCATATCGGATTTCTGGTGAGCCACATCAGCATTGGCACTAACATGATCGTTTTTCAAAAAAGCTGGCACCAAAGTGATCCGAAAAAAAGTTATGGCACCAAAATGATCTCCGTACACGAGTTATGGCACTTCTTGTGTACTTTTGCCCTTTTCAATGATTTTTTGAAGAGTTGAGCACAATGTGAAATTTATACACATTAGAAAATTGAATAGAAGTTAACATTAGCAAAATCCATAATGAAAGAGATTTTTCAATAAAAACAAATATATTTCTAAAAATTTGGTTACATGACTGGGCATAACTTTTTTGAAAAAAATCAACTTTATGGTTACATGCATAATCTCTATGATTATTCTTCTCACTAAACCATGGCTCGTCCTAACACTTTCAACTTTTCAAAGTTTTAGTAAGTAACTGAATGATCACTGGTTTAATCCTCGGTATAATTTTAACTTCATAGTTGATAGGAACAAAAATACATATCCTGGTTTAAATTCGTAGCTCCTCGAATTTTGCAAAGCGGGTAGGGCGCATGATTCTAAGTTCTCCCCAAACTCTAGGTTCGAGTTAGCTACTAGCCAAGTACGTGAATTTTAAAATGTAAAGAGGGGTCAACACTAATTTATTTTGGGGATAAGTACACTGAAATTTATAAAACTTGTCACGAAAGTATAATTTAATCTTAAAACTTTAAAAAAGTGCAATTGAATCCTAAAACTTTTAAAAAGTGAAATCAAATTGTAAAACTTATCAGTATTTTCTTTACTTGATAAGTTTTAGGACTTGATTTCAATTTTTGAAAGTTTCAGGACTCAATTGCACTTACTTAACAAGTTTTAGGATTTCTCGTATAGTTATCATTTTTTTTTTTATTTTTATCCTAGGTTGATTCTGAGAATGCCTAAGTAGTTATAGAGGAATAAACTACCTCGGTGACATTTGAGGTGACTGGTGTATTGCGTGAGTGTGAGCTCTGGGGTTCCGTTATGTAACGGATGAATTCACAATTATCGTGCATATTCCTTAATTCACATTAAAACATTTGAGAAATTTGAATTTTAGCCGGTACACAATTAGGCGAAAAGATCATATTATCTTGTGAACTGCATGACCCAAATTGCGTGTGATTGTATATTTTGAAATATACTATGGATGATGTGTGGTGTTTGAATGAGACATGCTAATGTTTTGTGTAATTAAATATGACAAGTGCAAATGACATACACAAATGACAAGTGGGAGGATAAAATATGACATGTATTATGATATGGAACTTGAACAGCATGTAGGATATGTGGATATTGAATAGTAAATGTATGAATGACATGCCAAATGTCGCTAGATTCGAATATGATATGAACGAATGGCATGTGTAATGACGTAGAGTTTAAATAGGACATGAGCTGGCTACACTCGTAAATGACTTAGAAATCGAAAACGGCATGAGTGAATGTCATGCGTGAATGTTGAAAATAAATTATGGCATGTGCACATGACACGCATTATCACATGGAAATCCAATTATGACATCTGCGAATCACATGCATGGTCATGGGGAATTCAAATGCAACATGAGTGAATGACTTGTGTAAAGACGTGGAATTCGAATAGGATATGTGCAAGTTACATGCGTTATGAAATGGAAATTTGATATGGCATGATAGAATGACATGTGCTAATGGCATTCATTATGACATTCAAATGAAAAAGTAACACGTGCAAAAGACAAGTATGGTGACGTAGAATTTGAAAAGATATGAGCGAATTACTTGCATAATAATATGAGATTTGAATAGGACATGTGGGAATGACATATGTTATGAAATGAAAATTTGAATATGGAACAAGCACAACAAAAAAAAGTTGGTTTTAGCGATGAATTTTGCCATGAAAAAATTGGCAAACTTCGTTGCTAAATGAATTTGTGACAGAAAAAAATTCGTCGCTAATAGGCTATCGCAAAATTTTGCGATGGAAAATTTCAATTTTCGTTGTTAAATTGAGACGAAAAAAAATTCATTACTAATTATTCGTGGCAAAATTCGTGGCTAATTTGCCACGAACTGTATTCGTTGCAAAATTTATCGCTAATTATTCATGGTAAAATTTGTCGCTAATTTGCCACAAACTTTATTTTTCACAAAGTTTGTCGCTAATTAATCGTGGCAAAGTTTGTCGCTAAATATTCATGACAAAATTTGTCGCTAAATATTCATGGCAAAATTCGTCGCTATTTTTTTTTGAAATTTTTTTTGTTGTTCGCGAAATTGCGGCGAAATTGCAACGAAATCTATTCGTGGCAAAATTCATTGTTAATTATTCATGGAAAAATTTATCACTAATTTGCCACGAACACAAAAATTCGTGGCTAATTTGCCACCAAATTTTTTTTTGGTCAGTATTTTGCGACGAACTTATTT
Source organism: Syzygium grande (assembly GCA_024733475.1). NCBI lineage: Eukaryota > Viridiplantae > Streptophyta > Magnoliopsida > Myrtales > Myrtaceae > Syzygium > Syzygium grande. Next base: position 24,570,303 of record JAMXDD010000008.1, on the reverse strand, counting down.
GTGGCAAAATTTATTGCTAATTTGGCATGAACACATTTCGTGGCTAATTTGCCACCAATTTTTTTTTGGGTCAATATTTTGCAACGAACTTATTCGTGGCAAAATTTGTCACTAATTTGCCACGGAAAATTTTGACTTTTGCCATGAACATTGTTCCGAAACGAATTTGGCGACGAATTTTTATGAATTATTTAGTGACGAAGTCTGTGACAAATGTGTTATGTTTTCATCTGTTTATTTATTGGAAAATAGTAGAAAGTAGTCTCACTATATACTTTCAGTAGGCTCTCTCTATTTGGTATTCTACTACTCCATAGTGAAAAATCGTACTTCACAAGTAAATGGACAGTGAAATAAAAAAGATTCCGTGTGGACTTGACTATTTCATTGTTAAACTTCGTAAAAGATACAAATTTTCTGAGAAATTATTCACATTTATTGTTACTTTTGTTTTGCTGCATGACTCATATAATCAACCTGTTCGAGGAATTTTCGCTCCAATTAGTTGGTAGTCAGGATCGGATTCAATGGACGAGCTCAATTTAATTTTTTGTTATTTGGTAGTGGAAATTTGTATCACTCAAGCACATGGACAGTGAAATGAAAAAGGACTTTGTGTGGACTGGACTAACCGCGTGAACAAGGCTAGACTCAATTTCATCGATGATCATTGTGAAATATACATATTCCCCGAGAAGTCGTTCGCAATTATTATTAGAGTTTGTCAATTACATGACTTGCATAATTGGCCCGTTCGAGGAATTTTCGCTCCAATTAGTCAGTTATCAGGATGGAATTCAATGGACGAGCTCAATTTAATTTTCCGTTGTTTTCTTTTTTTGGCTGGAAAATTTTCCGGTGTTCGTTAATGGAAATTTGTAGCACTCAAGCACAGGGACAGTGAAATGAAAAGGACTTTGTGTGGATTAGACTAACCGCGTGAACAAGTCTGGACTCAGTTTCGTTGATAGGTATCGTGAAAGATACAAATTCCCTGAAAAATCGTTTGCAATTGTTATTAGATCTTATCTATTACATGACTTGTCTCATCGGTCCATTCAATGATAACTCGGGTTAGAATTCCATGGACGAGCTTGGATGTACGTTGAGAATCATTTTATTCCTCCGCGTTGCGCGGAGAAAGATTGGTGGTCATGGGACTATGAAGAAACAACCATTTTGAGTACAGGGAATTGACTTCAAAGTCATTTTAGGTCACATAAAATTAACACTTAATAGAAACTTCGCAAGAAGCTATGATGTGACGCTTCTGTACGCATCAAATGAGTCGACAGCCAGATGGAATCCACCCTCCGATCATCATCCATCACATACCATGTCCCTCATCATAAACATATTGAGAATCTTATTGTTAGGGTTCCTAGTTCCTATTTTAATTTCTTGGATGACCTCATCAACGGCTGATGTACCGACTTGCATCTAATCGTCAAGAGGCCAGGTATTTAATTTATCCTAAGTTAAGTTTTCCCTCTTATTTTTATTTTTTTTTATAACTTGTAAATTAATTGCCGGGTTAATTTTATGTGTTAATATATAAAAAAAAACACCCTCTAGCTTGCTATTAATTGCTGAGGTCAGAAGGTTGCACTTTGGTCATAAATGGTTCCATATGGGTTCCTTTCGAGCTAGGTAGATATGGAACAATGCAATTATCACTAGAGCCATCATAATATTGGGGAAACTCCAAGTCCATTTAATGGTACGTGTGTGCGTCTTCAAGTCCAGAGGAAACAGTCATTGAATTGAATTGAACGTGAATCGATATGAAAGAGAAAGCCAATAATAATAATAATAACGGATAATGACATAAACGGTACGTAGGATAATGTGGCTATTAAATAATATCAAAAAAAGTCCTATTGCATATCAATTCGGTTTTAAACTTTTCAATTATATCAATTTAGTCCTAAGCCTTTTGACAATTTGCCAATTCAGTCATAAATCTTTCAATTGTGCTAATTAGTCTTAAAACTTTTGATGATTTGCCAATTTAATTCTAAATCTTTTGACGATATGCCAATTTAGTCATTTGTGGCCAATTTTAATCGGAAATTGCTAATGCAATGGTTTAGCCAGCGCCGGCCTTCCTACGTGGCAAGACAACATTAACATGGATAATTTTTTAAATCTTTTTCTTAATTTTTAATTTTTGTATTATTTTCATTCTTTTTTTTTTTTTTCTATTTTTCCTAACCATAGGCTGGCAAGGGCCGGCGATCCTCGCCCATGGCCGAACCAGAGTTAGAAAAAAAGGAAAGAAAAATTAAAAAAAAGAATAAAAATTTAGAAAATAAAAATATTAAAAATTGTCTACTTCAGCACTAGCCATGCCATGTAGGATAGATGGCATTGACTAGACCACCTCGTCAGTAATTTCTAGCCAAAATTGGCCAGAAGGACGGTTTATGACTAAATTGGCACAATTGAAATGTTTATGACTGAATTGACAAATCATGAAAAGGTTTAGAACTAAATTAATAAAATTGAAAGGTTTAGGACTGAATTGGAAAGAGTGCAATAGGTGAAGACTTTTTGATAATTTTCCCGACATAAATGGTATGTAGGATAATGTGGATATTGAATAATAAATGTATGAATGACATGCCAAATGTCATGAGGTTCAAATATGATACAAGTGAATAGCACTTGTAATGACTTAGAGTTCCAATAGGACATGATCTAGCTACATTTGTAAGGGTGTGTTTGGTAACTTGCCAAATAGTGATTGATTCTATTCTTTTATTCTCTAAAACAAAAAAAAAAAAATAGAAATCCGTTCTGTAAATTTTTGGCAAAAGGACACTGTTGATGCCATAACTTGTGTACGGAGATCACTTTGGTGCCATAACTTTTTTTCGGATCACTTTGGTGCCAAAATCGGAGAAAAAAGATCACTTTAGTGACTCCGACCAAAATTCCGGCCAAAACAAGTGCCACGTCAGATTTCCGATGAACCATGTCAGCATTGGAAATTAATAAAAAAAGAGCCACGTCAGATTTCCGGCGGCCATGTCAGCATTGGCACTAAAGTGATCGTTTTTCAAAAAAGTTGGCATCAAAGTGATCCAAAAAAAAGTTATGGCACCAAAGTGATCTCCGTACACAAGTTATGGCACTTGTGGTGTACTTTTGCCGTAAATTTTTTGTTCCCGGGCACAAATTTGTTCCTAGAATCAGTTTTGGAACAGAATCAAGAATAAAAAAAAAGTTGATTCTTGATTTTGGAAACAAGAATCAGAAATAGAAGATAATTTTTTTTCTTTTTCTTCTTTCCTTCCTAGCTGTGGCTGGTTCTTCTTCTTTCCTAGCATGTGGACGGCGACCGGCGAGGGCGTCGGGGCCCTCGCCGGCCATAGGCTAGGGCTGGACCCTTAGGACTTCGGTGAGGGCAGTCCTCATCGGCCTTTTCCAACCCTCGCCCGAGCCGACAAGGGTCACCCTCAAGGCTTGCAGCCCTGGGCAAAGGCGACGAGGGTCCAACCCTTGCTAGATCCGGCAAGGGTGGCCCTCGCCCTGGTCGCGAGCCTCGAAGACAACCCTTGCGGCTTGGGCGAGGGCTGGAAAAGGCCGGCGGGGCCCCCGATGCCCTCGTCGGTCCTGGCCTATGGCTGGCGACTCGGTCCTGGCCTATGGCTGGTGACTCGGCCATGGCCAAGAAGGAGAAGCAAAAACAAAGAGAAAAAAAAAAAAGAAATATTAAAAAAATTTAAAATATTATTAATAAAAAGAAATTTTGTGCAGTTATTAAATGTATTTCTATTCTTTTTCTATTTGAGGAATGGAAATTTTAGGCCATTATCAAACGCTTTCAAATACTTAGAAATTGTTTCTAGAAACAAAATGATTACCAAACGCACCCTAAATGAATTAGAAATTGAAAATGGCATGAGCGAATGTCATGCATCATGCTGAAATCGAAATATGGCATGTGCAAATGACATGCATTATTACATGGAAATCCAATTATGACATGCGAATCACGTGCATGGTCATAAGGAATTCAAATGCAACATAAGTGAATGACTTGTGTAATGGACATGGAATTCGAATAGGATATGTGCAAATTACATGCATTATGAAGTAGAAATTTGAATATGGCATGACGGAATGACACATGTGATCACGGTGGAATCGAATTATGACATGTGCTAATGGCATACATAATAACATTAAAATCGAATAGTGAGATGTGCGAATGACAAGCATGGTGACATGGAATTCAAAAAAAGATATGAGCGAACGACTTGCGTAATGATATGGGATTTGAACATGACATGGGCGAATGACATACATTATGAAATAGAAATTTCAATATGGCACGAGCAAATAACATTTTGAAAGTAGATAATGATGATTAACATGCACTGCGCCTTGGTTCATAGTTCGGGCTCGTGTTGTTACGAAACATCATTCTTGCTTCGGGAATGTGCAGCAGAACTCAATCGATAATCTTACGTCTAAGTAATTATGATAATGAGAAAATTATCGTTACTAGAAAACACTTGGTGCAGAAGTTCTTATACATAACTTATCTTAATTAACACTATATTTATATAAGTATTAGAGTTTTTTTATATTTATTTGATTGATTAATCAATATAGGTAAGTCAGTAATTCACATGGTGATAAAAATTCTCTCGCCACTTAGCTCGAAGAAACCATTCAAGTTTTTCAACTTATGGACTTCACATCCTAGTTTATTGGGTCTAGTGGAACAAGCTTGGAATACTCCCTGTTGTGGGTACTCCTTTATACTGTTTGTGCTGTAAACTGCGAGTCCTTAAACAGAAACTGAAATTACTAAACAGGAGTTCCTTTTCTGATATCTCTGCAAGAACTGAGCAAGCAAGAACATAATTGTATTCCGTCTAGGCTGCCCTTGAGCTTCATCCCTTTGACCTGAGCCTCATAGACAGAGAAGTGGAGCTCACACGCTCCTTCTCTACTATGAGAATACAGGAGGAATCCTTCTACAGACAGACATCCCGTATCCGTTGGCTTAAGGAAGGAGACCTAAATACAAAATATTTTCACCATTTTGTTAACAAAAAACGCGTACAAAATTGAATTCTCTCGGTTTTAGCAGAGGATGGGTCTTCAGTTACTGATCCTCAGGCGGTCAGGTCTCATATTGTCAATCACTTTCGGGAGTTACTCAATGGTGCTTCGGCTACCACTTCGCCCTCTGTTACCGAGATAGGTGCTTTCCTTGGCAGGGTTCTAAATGACAATCAAAGGAACCTTTTGGCTCATCCGGTTACAAATGAGGAAATCCAGTCCACACTTTTCTCACTCGCCAAAGGAAAAGCCACAGGTCCGGATGGCTACAATGTTGAGTTTTTGAAGACTAGCTGGGAGATCATTGGACCCTCAACTCTTGTGGCGGTAAGAGGCGTTTTTGAGTCAGGATGTCTTCTTAAAGAGATCAACAGCACCATTCTTACTCTAGTCCCGAAATCCCCAAACGCTTTAGTTATGTCGGATTTCTGTCCTATTGCTTGTTGCAATACTATATACAAGTGCATCTCCAAAATCTTGGCTAGGCGGGTAACGCGTGTCCTCCCAACGCTGATTGGTCCCGCCCAAACGGTGTTTGTTAAAGGACACAGGATAAGTGATAACATCTTGCTAGCTCAAGAATTATTTGCTGACTTCCACCACCGGCCCTACCTTTCCAAGTGTGCTATAAAAGTGGATTTTCAAAAAGCCTATGACACAGTGGATTGGACCTTCCTAGAAAAGGTGTTGATGGCTTTCAACTTCCCTCCTTCTTTTATTAAGCTGGTTATGGATTGTGTGTCGACACCAAAATTCTCGATCTCCATTAACGGGGAATTGCATGGCTATTTTGGGAGCTCTAGGGGCATTCGCCAAGGAGACCCATTGTCGCTATACCTCTTCATACTGGTTATGGAAGTCTTCTCTGGCATCCTGAAGGCTAAAACTGATATGCCAGAATTCCGCTGGTTTTGGCGATGCAAGAAGACTCGACTATCACACCTATTCTTCGCGGATGATATGCTGCTATTTTCATAAGGCCACTTGAGGTTAGTTGAATTAATAAAGGAATCCCTCCTCTTGTTCTCTGCTTGGTCTGGGTTAAGACCGAATAATGCAAAAAGTAACATCTTTATCTCGAGAGGAACTCAGACGTTGAATGACCAGTTAACCCAATGCCTTGGGTTCCAGCGGGGCACACTACCATTTCGATACCTAGGGGTGCTTATTATTTCAACTAGATTGCGCAAGGAGGATTGTAAAGCTTTGATTGATTCCATTACTCTTCGTGCTCGATCTTGGTCTCAACGCTTTCTCTCCTTTGCTGGGCGCCTATAGCTCATTAAGTCGGTATTGCATTCCATTCAAGTTTACTGGGCCACTATCTTTTCTCTGCCCAAATCAATATTATTTAGTATTGAGGCTATTCTACGGCAGTTCCTTTGGAAAGGTCCTGACCTTGGAGTTGGTGGAGCTAAGGTAGCATGGAATGCTATTTGCTTACCCAAAGAGGAAGGTGGCCTAGGCATTCGTAGACTTTTAGATTACAATAATGCTATGATCTTGAAACACATTTGGCTTCTCTTTACTGACAAAGAATCTTTGTGGTGTAAATGGGTTCATTCCACATTTTTAAAGAAGGCTAACTTTTGGGTTGTGTCCAAACCTACGTTTTGCTCGTGGACTTGAAAGAAAATCCTTGATATACGTGTCACAGCCCAATCTATGTTCAGGTGGGAGGTTGGAAATGGGCGCTCAATCTCCTTCTGGTTCGACTGGTGGCACAGTAGGGGCCCGCTTTACCAGCACTTCAGTAATGCAGAGATCTAGCACTCTCGCATTCCTCGGGAGACTACAGTCCGGTCTTTCCTCGATGGCTCTTGGCAACATATTAACACTCTTGCTGCTATCTTGAGCTGGATGGATGCACCTCCGACTAGTACGGGCAGCTCAGTGGATAACTTTGTATGGACTCCTCACCCTTCTAAAACATTTTTTGTTACTAGTGCTTGGAATCATATCCGCGCAGGAAATGACATCCAATACCGTGGCATGTCTTCATTTGGGACTGCCATATAGCGCCTCGGCATGCATTCCTCCTTTGGCTGATATCTCTTAACCGGTTACCTACCCAGGTATTCCTATTACAACATCACAGGATTGACAACGCCTTGTGCGCTTTTTGTGGGTCTACTCCGGACTCAATCAACCACCTCTTCTTTGAATGTACCTCTACCAGTAGATTGGCGTCTCTTTGGGCGACAAAATGCGATCTTCCCTAGCGCAATCGTCCATGGAATGAACATATTATGTGGGCAATGCAAGTATGCGGAGGTTCCTCATTTGCTAACCGCATATCTAGATTTTCCTTTGGAGTTTTATGTCATATTATTTGGACCGAAAGGAACAATGCGATATTCAGAAACAAGAGCATCTTCATCCCTGGCATGCGTAAGCACCTTATCAAAGTCGTCAAGGACAAGGCTATTTCTATGGGGAGAGTTGAGGACACATATAGGAACCGCATCTTACAGAGAAAGTGGGACCTTCCTCCTACTATATTTGGTTAGTGTTGATACTGGCTACTCCGGTGTCTCCTACAGCGGATTACGGAGTTTTGGACGTCGCCCCTCCTTCCTGCGGTTGGCTTGGCTGGTTTTGATTTTCTGTTTTTGTTTGCTTGTTTCTGTGCCGTCCTCCAGACATTTGTATAGTTCCTCTTTGAACCCTCTTGACCTTGTATGGACATTACTATGTCCTAATATGGTCTTGAGTTGGTTTGGGATTAGGTTGTACTTGGTGTTTGAAAAGTTATACATATTCTTATCTTACCCAAAAAAAAAAAAAACTTTTCTTCTTATTAAGATTAGAAGAAAAATGGTGCTAATCGAGAATTAATAAAATTACTTTTGCTAAGGCAACAGTTCCTTTGAGAAAAAGATTGATTTAGATATAATGAATAATTCTAGTTACTTCTCTATAATTCATTTATCTTATGATAAATAATTCAATATAATAATTTTGCGTTGTAAATTTTATGTGATGAATGACTTTCAAATTCCCGATAAATATCTTTCCCTACATAAAATTTGATAATGTAACACATAGAAAGGTTAGCCATATCAAAATAAATTCAAAAGTATTAAAATATTATAAAAAATTATTCACGCTAGCACTGGCCGTTCTACGTGGCACGGCCGGCATCCATATCAGTGATTTCCTGCCAAAATTGACCGGATGGACTCAATTGGCAAAATGTAACATTTAGGACTTAATTGGCAAAATTGAAAGGTTTATGACTGAATTGGAAAAAGTGCAAAATGTTTATGACTTTTTAGATAATTTTTCTAGCACGCAACTATACTCGAAACATAAATTTTAGGATTTCTCGTGCGCTTATCCCTACAGTTTAGATAAAATCAGTAGGCTACAAGTATAAGGTTGCTAAGTTCAAAACCTTAAAATTCTCGATGAGGCGAGTGAAACAAACGGGGCATGGAGAATATATGACAAAGAAGTTTATACTTCCTCCAATTGTTGTTTTGACTTCTCTCACCATATATTTGTTCTATTTTCTTCCATCACCAAGTCTAGAAATTATTATTCTTCCTTCACCAGACACATCATCCTCTAGCTCCTCCTTTTCTTCCGCAATTTCCTTTATGCATTACCTACACGGCGGGACTGTTTCAATATGTTGATTTCTTAATGGTGTCAAAATCGAATATGCAGTCAGACAAATTGTTTGACATTTTCTTTATGAAATTAAGCATGCTGTTTTCGTAGAATTTTCTTATTTGAAAGAGTCGATGCAAACAATGAACTCATCTTTTTACTTCTCGCTTAACTTTCCATATACTTCAACGAGAAATTCAAAACCCAAACTGGACTTAGACTAATGAATTTAATTAGCAAGTCCGGTGCATTTTCGTCTGTGTATCATGGAACTGGCATGGTGTTAAGTTTAGGTGGTTTTATAACAGGCGACAAAACTTTGGGATATACGTTCATTTTATGGGCAATATTGAACTATATTTTCAGCAGGTCCCATTGGATGAAATCATCCGAGGGGGATGGAAAGCGGGTAAGGAAGGTAAAAAGGATCCTTTTTCCAGTAGATTAGTTTAGACAAAACTAACAAAATTGATGCAAACACGGCCGCTAATGGCTTTTTGGATTGTTTGGCAAACGGGTTTAGGACAACAAATATGCAGAGCGTGTGACAAAACGACTATAACTTTGATCTAGAAAGAGTTACGAGTCCCTTAATCCCAATCCGAAATGCTCATTCCGAGCACTACACCTTTATTAAATTGAGTACACCTTTTGCATTCGTTAATGAAATAATTTGTGAGTTCGAGTGAATTTCGCATTCATTGATCAATAGTGTCGTTTTCTGATCTGTGATAAACGACAAGTATCCTCTTTGTTCTATGATCATGCTCTTTCCTAGAATTTGCATATGAAAGAGAGAGAACAAGCTTTGATTCCTACTTGATATGACCGTCCAGTTACAAAGCAAATGTGACAAGCCCATGGCTTTTCGATGTATACTAAAACAATTTTCTAAGTGATCTAATAATATTTTCATTCCTTGTAATTAGTAGATTAAACTAATCTTGCAAATTTCACGGTAACCTGTAGACTGCTGATATGACATTGGAACGTTTGCTTGCGTAACTTTTATGCTTCTAAAGCTGTCGCTAAATTTTTGCATTTTAATAATAAGAAATTCAAGCTCGTAGCTAGAGACTTCGAAAGATTCAACTTGACGAAGACATTTGCAATTGCAAGAAAAATATCACATGTCCCATCTACCAGCTATATTAATTTGGAAAGATTCAACTTGACTTAGATCCAACTAGAGATACTAGGGGAATCCAAAAGTTCATCTTATTACTTATAAAGAATATTCCATTGAACATATTATGTAATTATAATCTTATTCATGTCTTTTATGCTTCACGTTAGACCCCAACTCCTGTTGAACTCCTAATAACTCTACTAATTGTACTTTTAATTTTAAAGGAATTTAAACTCCATTTTGATTATTTAACCAAAAAAAACTCCATTTTGATTAAATGCTTGATTTTGCGAGACCTAGAGCTTCGATCATCCAATTTGTTTATAACCATGTCCACTTTTTTAAGGAGAATTTCACAAAGTTTGGAAGTCAATCTGAGAGCATAAATAATTCAGAGAGTCATACTTTCCTTTATTCTTGAAAAAAAAAAACTGCCAAATGATCATAATATTTCTTACCTCAACAACCCCCCCCCCCCAAAAAAAAAGAAAAAAAGAAAAAAAGAGAGATCATCATAATATAAAGTTGACATAGAAGATACCTAGTACATGCATTACAAAGAAGTAGAAAAATGAATCCACAACATCTTTCTTATATCCGGTATGTTTCTTTTTGTCCTGGAAATATCTTTCCTAATTGTAATGTACATCATTTGGCCGAAAATATATTAAGTTCGGTTCAATTGTCTAACTAGCATGGAAAGCTATACAGAAGATCGAGTGTGATTGGTAAAACTATTTCCTTAGCAGAAAAATCTTCCCATTGATTGTGCAAATTACCATGATTATAAAAATATTATATTGTATCATCTGTAGTCTAGACAATACTTTTCCTTCTTTCACGATATTTGCAATCTTGAACTCGATCAAGCGACATTAAATCATAGTCAAGTTTCATTTTCTATGTTGTATTTAGCATTTGATTTTGCATGTGATTCTTGTCCGTCTTATTCTTTGTTTATTAGTTCCAGGTCCTGTTCTTCGTTTTCGGTTGCACATGAGAGGGCTTGTTTACGGTCTTACTAATAATCCTATATTTATATAGTCAACCTCCACCTAATATTAATCGAGTTTATCAAATCCATAAAACGTAACCCATAATCACAAAAAAAATTATAAAATAACAAGACATATTTCTAAAAAGATAATCACATGAAATCATACATATATATATATATATATATATATATATATATATATATATATAAACTTCACGTATTTGAAAAATCTATATAATAACTCTTGTGATTAAATGTAAGACGATATATAATTTCTATCACTAAGATTGAGGTTCATCCTAATACTTTGGATTTTTGAAATCTTTGAACATAATTAAATAAACAATCAAAAATTTGTATATGGTATAGCTCTAATAACCTTAGAGTTTATGAGAAAAAAATCCTTAATATGGTATAATTCTAATGAAAACATGTCATGGACAGTTCTAAATAATAAATCATTTGAGTCCCACATTGGACGCACATGACTAACGGTCTAGATGAGTTTGCTCTACATGTTCTATTTGACCATGCTATCTATATTTATGTCGTTAAAGAGAAGTTATTGCATGGTCTATATTAACCAAACCAATAATTATGTGGGTCGTACCTTTGGACCAACATGATCAGCAATTTAGATTGGCTCAGTATATATATAGATTCTTGCTAGCTCTGTAATTTGGCAGTTCTTATTTGTAAATTTAATACTTTTTCTTGATTTGTTATCACCCGTTTTTGCTGCTTCAATATAGAATGCAATACTAGATTCAGTTATATACTTGTTAATGAAACAAAATTAATAATTCGAAAAATTCTATAACAATGTCATAAATAAATCTTCACTTAACTGTCTCGGATCGCTGGTTAAAATGCTTATTTTTTGTTGTTGTTGTTGATGGAGACGACTAATAAAAATATCAAAGAAAGAAAAAAAATACAAATAGGACAAATAAGAAGCTTCCAGTATGCCACAATCTTCTTGATTTATCTTATTGAAATGAAGACCAGAAAGATATTTAGTATTAGTCCTCCCATGTGGTCAGATTTGCGAGTTGGAGAGACTTTTGTATTTATTAATCAACGGTGTCGCTTTCTAATATCGTGATGAACGACACATATCGACTTTTCTTTATAATCGTGCTCTTTCCTGTAATTTGCATGTGAAAGAGACAGAGAAGAAGCTCTTATACCTTCTTGATGTGACCCTCCAGGCGAAATGCAAGCATTACAAGCTCAACTCATATGCTTCTAGACTTGGGAAGATTCAACTCGAAGTAGATATTGGCAGCTGATCAAGATCAGGACCACCATTGTAGAATTTCAATGTTCTTAATAGGACATTACCTTTCAATTTCACGCTCAATTAAGAAATCAGAAGAGTCATCCTGTATCTATTCCAAAGTAGATAAATCAAACCATAACGTCTTTCTTTAATTCGGAATTTTGTCTTTTTGTCCTGGAAATATCTTTCCTAATTGTAATGTTCATCATTTCACCAAAAATAAATCAAACCTAATTGTAATTGGTTCAAACTTTTTTTTTTGGTCTGAGAGGTCGGTTCAATTTACTAGCATGAAAAGCTATGGAGAAGATCAAGTGTAAATTGGTAAACCATTTTCTTCACAGACAAAAACGATTTACAGTTTCGAGAGCATCTAATTTGCCCATAAGCATATTCATATTGATTTTATGAGAATTTCACCAAGTTTGGAAGTCAAGTCGAGAGCATAATTTGTTGAAAGAGTCATATTTTCCTTTATCCTTGATTAAAAACTTTATTGATGGTCATAATATAAAATTCACATAGAAGATACCTAGTATATAGTCCAAAGAAGTTGATAAATCAATCCATAATGTCTTTCTCTAATTCGGTATTTTTTCTTTTTGTCCTGAATATTTCTCTCCTGATTGTAATGTTCATCAATTTTAAATATGCTATGCATGACGTGTGGTGTTTGAATGATACATATGCTAATCATACGTAGTAATTGAATATTACAAGTGCGTATGACATGCGTAAATGATATGTAGGACAATCGAATACGACATGTACTATGATTTGGAACCCAACTAGCATCTAGGGTAACATGGAGATAGAATAAAAAAGTATGAATGACATGTGGAAGGTTGGAAGATTCCAATGTGACATTGTGACGTGATCGAATGACATGTGTAATGATGTGTAATTAGAATAGGACATGAGCAAATGACATGTGTGAACGATCTAGAAATTAAATACAACATGTGATAGAATATTTAAAATTAAAATCACGTCTTCATCTAATAGTTTAAACTCTTAGGACAATTGGGAGTGATCTCATCAAATTTCATATTGTCACGCCCCGAACCCTAATGGGCTTGTGACACCCCTATGACGGTCGTATCGAACGCGACATCCCAAGACGCGTCACCGACCCAAACAAGACATCCACATGAACACGCAAGCAAAAGCAAAACAATAATTTCATAATAATGGAAAACAGTCACTTACAACATTCTATCAGGCAATCAGACATTAGACTCTTAGGATTAACATTCACCATTATCTTCAAAAAGGGACAGGTGGTAGAGTAAGCTAGCTAGCTGCATAAAAAAGGCTTTGCCAAAAAGCTTTTAAGCCCAACACTCAAGCATTCCATGATTTGTCTTACTTTTTCAAAGCTCTTCTCCATTATAAATACGTCGTCCTCATCATCATATCCTCCAACTCTCTCTCTCTCTCTCTCTCTCTCTCTCTCTCTCTCTCTCTCTCACTCTCTCTCTCTTACTAGCCTTTTTGCAAAACCCGTTTCAATGATTCCTCCAAGTATCTCGTTCCATGCTGAAAAGCTCCTCTTTTTGGCTCTCTTCTCTTTCGTGATCGTCGTGACCTCCAGTGACGGCACTCACCTAGCGGTGGCACAAAGCAGTAACAACAACAACGCCACAACGATTCCAGTGAACGTTGGGGTGGTTCTTGATCTGGAGACGTGGGTGGGTCAAATGGGATTGAGCTGCATTAGCATGTCTCTCTCTGACTTTTACAGTTCAAACGCTTCGTACAAGACCAGGCTCGTCCTCAACGTTAGAGACTCCAAAAGAGATGAGGTTACCGCTGCTGCTGCAGGTTCGCTCTCTCTCTCTCTCTCTCTAACATGCTGACTGGTCACGATGCTTGGCTAGAAATGTATGATGACACCAGGTTTTGGGTTAACATTTTTGTACTTCTGTTGATCGTGTTGAAGATTAGTTTGGTTAATCTTTTTTTTTTTGCTGAATTTTTTGGGAATAAATCTCTGCTTGAACTTTGAAGGGGTTTGGTTTTGGGTTAATACACATGTTGCGGAGTAGCATAAACTACTTAAAAACTATTTTATGCATCTGTTTGTGTGATGCAAAAAAAAAAAAAAAACACAACTGTTGTTCGTAACGACGCAATTGGCAATCATATGAAAACTTCAGCTTCTATATATTTGATATGTGAAATGAATCCCCAGTTGAGTTTTCAACGACATAATGTGTGTTCCATTCAAAGCAATATGCATTCTCGCAGCAGAGATTGTCCAAGCACCATTTTCCAAAGCTCCTTGAAGGAACGACCAAGGTAAAGTTTACCAAAAAAGAAAGAGATCATCCTCAAGAATTGTCTACTCAGTGTCTTAGCTGCCTTTAGAAAAATTTTCCAAAATGTCCTAAACCTATTAAACTTTTGTTAATTCAGTTCAAAACCTTTTAATTATGTCAATTGAGTATTAAACCTTTATACGTTTTGCCAATTCAGTCCTCCGGCCAAAATCGCTGACGTGGATGCCAATAGTCCTACTTGACATGGCCGATGTTGACGTGAAAAATTATTAATAATATTTTAATAACTTTTTTCGATTTTTTTATTATTATTTTCTATTTTTCCCTTTTTTTTCTTTTTTCTCTTTTCCTTCTTTACTTTTTTCTCTTTTTTTTCCCTTTATCTTCTTTTCTTCTTTTTCTTTTCTTTTTTTCTTTTTTCCTTTCTCGCCCAAGACCGACAAGGGTTACTCTTGCCTAGGCTTGCGAGGGTAGCCCTTGCCAGCCCAGGGCAAGGGCTGCCCTTACTGGATCCGGCGAGAGCGACCCTCACCTAAGGCCAACGACCTATGCCGGCCATTGATTAGGCCTGGTGATGGCTGGTGGAGGGAAAGAGAAAAAAAAAAAAGAAAAGAAGAGAAAAGGAAAAAAATTTTAAATTATCCAAATCAGCGCCGATTGTGCCATGTTGGATGACAAGCGTCTATGTCAGCGATTTCTATCCAATTTTGGCCGGATGGACTTGATTGGCAAAAGGTAAAAAGGTTTATGACTTAATTGGTACAATTAAAAAAATTTAGGATTGAATTGGTAAAAGTGCAATAAGTTTATGATATTTTGGACAATTTTCCCTAGCCCCCTTCTTGTATATATACTTCATTTAAACAGGCGGAACTTTTTCCCTTTTCAAAATCAATGAGTGCACTACTTTCAAAGTGTCTTTTATCATTGCGACAATGAAGTCCTTATTATCTTATAATAGAATCCAAGATAACATAAAGTTGATACTTAAAGATTCAACAGAGAAAAGTCCACCTTGTCTATCTTCTCATATTGCACCAAAATAAATATATGTACATAAATTTGTGGATGCAAAGTTTCATCTCATAAAGACCTGTGAACGGGATTCTTGTTTATGATCTTGGATGTATAGGACCACTATTATTTGTTCTATTCTTGAATAGTATGAAGCTCTCCTGTGACTTTTTCCCGCTGTAAATGTATTAAAAATTTATAAAATTATGTCTACATGTAGAGATCGTCTCGAAAAGGACACATGCTATATAGCTACAATTTCGGAAAAAGAGCCTTATCTTATTGTGCTTTTTAGGTTAGAAAAATAGTCATGTCTGCGGAGATGGTTGATAAAGACAACTTCAAATTCTTCTACGGAAATATGTACATAAAACATATCTCTACATAATTATACTGATTTTTTTTTCTAGTTGAGCCAAACTTCATGTATAACGATCTGTTGTCGAGTTGAGTCAGTGGTTAATTATTTCTAGGGATACTGTGTAATATTAATGGTCAAATAAAACAACTTAGGTTTGAAGTTCAACCAAATAATTGTCAATACATGAAAGGAGTTTAATATGGATGTTGAGAGGCTTGACATATAATATAACATCACAAATGTCTGACCTCATAAAATCCATAGAATTGGAATATGGGGCTTGGATTCTAGAGTGGAATATTCAAATGGCATGAGATAAAGAGGTCAACTTAACGATGAAGAAGAATCAACTTGATCGTGTCTCGGCCAATTTATCCTCTTTTGTTTTGTTCTTAATATTACTTTTGCCGAAAGAATTAGTTTCTGCTTGGTTTGCAATATCATATGCCAAACAACATCAAAGGCGACAACCAAATGCCTGCACTATGGTTAATAAAATTAAATCTTCGACATGGGTTGGTTTCAGTTGGTAAAAAATGGACGGGCGTCAATTCCTTCCACATAGTACAAATAATTTCATGGATCTACAATTTACTTAATTAAAGTGCGCTTCCTCGACATTAATAAATATTTTATTCGAACGCAATTGTGCATTGTGTCTGAAATTACGTCAAAATCCAAATGGGAGTGTTCGACTATGTTTCGTGAGTGCAATTTTATATATACTTGACAATAAGAGGTTTCACATACCTATGTTGGAGTAATTTACATTTTATCATCGTAAGGACATATTGAATTAGGAGTCTAGTGATAACGAAAAAAACTTCAGTGGTACTTTCAACTTCATAAACGGAGAAAATGGAAAAGTTTTTATAATTAGTAGACACATATTGTTTAAATAATATCAAGTGCGAGTTCTTTCCCAACTTCAAACTCCTATGTTTCCTTTTTCTTAAACATTTCTATTTTTATAATATGCATCAAGTTTTAATTGACTTCTGATCAGTACTATGCCCTTCCAATAAGAATTTATATTATTATATTGTTATTGTTTCACCGTCTTTTTTGGTTCACCCACCCGTGCAGCACTTGATCTGATAAAGAACAAACACGTCCAAGCCATAATAGGCCCTCAAAGTTCAGTGCAAACAGACTTCCTCATTCACCTTGGAAAGAAAGCTCATGTGCCCATCATCTCTTTTTCTGCTACTAGTCCTTCCCTCGGTACTATTCGAAGACCATACTTCATTCGAGCTGTGCAAAATGACTCGTCCCAAGTGAAGGCCATAAGCGCAGTTGTGCAAGCTTTTTGCTGGAAAGAAGTGGTCCTCATATATGTGGACAACGAGTTCGGAGAAGGCGTCATACCTTTCCTTATCGATGCTTTGGAAGAGGTTGACACGCGAGTGCCCTATAGGAGCCTCATTCCTCCTTTGGCCACGGACAATCAAATCCTACTGGAACTCTACAAGTTAATGACGATGCAAACTAGGGTCTTCATTGTGCATATGTCATCTACCCTTGGTTCTCGGCTATTTGCCAAAGCAAAAGAGGTAGGAATGATGAGCAAAGGTTATGTGTGGATATTGACTAATGGAATCACCGACCGATTGAATTTGGTGGATTCATCTGTTGTCGCTAGTTCAATGCAAGGAGTACTGGGCATCAAGACTTATGTCCCAGACACGCAAAACTTGGACAACTTCATGGTCCGATGGAAGACAAAATTCCAACAAGACAACCCAGCCGTCCTTAATCCTACGTTGAATATTTTTGGATATTGGGCTTATGACACTGCTTGGGCTCTGGCAATGGTCGTTGAGAAAATGGGTGCAGCAAATTTTACATTCCAGATGAATGCTTCAACAAATGCAACGGATCTCGACACTATTGGGGTCTCTCAAAATGGTAAGGAACTTCTCCAAGAACTAGCCAATACGAATTTCACGGGCCTCGCTGGAAATTTTAGCCTCATCGATGGGCAATTAAAGTCATCAGCATTCCAGATTGTTAATATCAATGGAAATGCAGCAAGAGGGATCGGGTTTTGGACTCTAGAAAATGGGCTGCTAAGAGATTTGAAGTCATTGCACGCAAGCAAATATTCCACTTCTAACAGTAATCTCAAATCAGTATTGTGGCCAGGAGATTCGACCTCTGTTCCTAAGGGTTGGGAGATTCCCACGACTGGAAAGAGGTTGAAAATCTTAGTTCCAGTGAAGGACGGTTTCAATCAATTCGTGAAGGTGACTCGGGATCCAAGCACAAATACATCCCAAGTCACCGGATACTGTATCGACATCTTTCAAGCCGTGATAGAAAAATTGCCTTATGTTGTGGCTTACGACCTTATTCCATTTGCCTTGCCTAATGGAAGTAGCGCTGGCAGTTATAATGACATGATCGATCAAGTATTTTACCAGGTGAGATAACTCATTGCAAGTGTTTGATTTCGTTGGATTACATGTTGAAACTTGCTATGCTATTATGTGGTCGACAAAGAAAAAATTTTCCTTCCTTTCTTTGGAGCAGAATTATGATGCAGTGGTGGGTGATACAACGATCATTGCGAACAGATCATTGTATGTGGATTTCACCTTACCATACTCCGCAACCGGGGGTGTGATGGTCGTGCCATACAAGGACAACAAGAGCAAGAATGCTTGGGTTTTCTTGAAGCCACTCACTTGGGACCTTTGGTTAACAACAGGATGCTTCTTTGCTTTTATAGCATTGGTTGTGTGGATTCTTGAACATCAGATTAATGAAGATTTCAGGGGTCCGGCCGTGCATCAAGTTGGGACGAGCTTTTGGTTTTCCTTTTCAACCATGATCTTTGCACAAAGTACTTGCCCTTCACTTTAATAGATCAATTGAACATTACAATTTACATATCATTGTCGGAGAATTAATTTGCTTACCGTTAATTTGGATTGCAGGAGAGAGAGTACTTAGTAACCTAGCGAGATTTGTTGTGATCGTGTGGGTTTTCGTGGTACTTATACTTACACAAAGTTATACGGCAAGCTTGAGCTCTTTTTTGGTGGTGAAAAATCTTCAACCAACCGTGACTGATGTGGATCAGCTCCTAAAGAGTGGAGAAAAGGTGGGATACAAATATGGCTCTTTCGTTCGTGGAATGTTAAAGCAAATGAAGTTCGATGAATCCAGACTTATATCGTATCGCTCTCCTAGAGAATGCGATGCGCTTCTTTCCAATGGAAGCGCAAAGGGCGGGATCGCAGCAGCATTCGACCAAGTCCCCTACATGAAACTAGTTCTTTCCCAATATTGCAACAAATATACAATGATCCCGGCATTTAAAACTGTTGGATTTGGCTTCGTAAGTTCTCAATCCCTCCTTTCTAGCCAAAAGAGAAAACCCTCAAACTTTTCAATTACTAGGATTAGTAGTTATTTCTTTGATTAAAAATCAAATGTCATGCTTCTTTTTGTTTACAGGTTTTCCCCAAAGGGTCTCCACTAGTGACGGATATTTCGCGAGCAATCCTCAATGTAACTGAAGGGCCTAAGATGACAGAGATCGAAAACATGTGGCTTACGTCGAAATCCAACTGTCTAGATTCGACCTCCTCAGTTTCTTCCAACAGCTTGGGTCTTGATAGTTTCTGGGGCCTATTCTTGATTGCTGGAGCTGCTGCTGTTTCAGCTATCCTCATTTTCGTGGTCATGTTCGTCAAAAGAAATTGGCATGAAGTAACAAGTTCTTCAGGTTCATTGTGGGGGAAAATTGTTTTATTGGGAAGAAGATTTTACCAAAGAGACCTCAATTCCCATACTTTTAGGAAAGGCAGATTTAAAGATAGAATTATGGATGATGGTGGCAATGAGATTGTAGCAGTTGAAACTTTAGAAAACACTAACTTCCCCCCGGAGCCCGTCAAGTGACTCCATCCAAATCAATGACGTTTTTTACCAATGAGCAAGGCACACCATCTCCAGAACAAGGATTTCCTAATGGTGTGGACGAAGGGTGGCTTGAGATAGCGATAAACGTTGAGCCTTGCAATGTCAATTAAGAGAGGTACATGCCTCTAGAACCTTAGATACTAAACTTTAATCCTTGAGTAGTTGAACTTTGTGTAGTAAGATGACAATATCTTCCCCCCTCATTCCCTTCTCACGTAAGGTCTTCCATTGATACTGCTTATTGTCTAATCACACCCAGGGGAGATTATATGAAGGTATTAGCTTCACTTATCTATAATGTAATTGGCAATGAAAGTGCTTATTATTATTTTGATTACGTTCCGCAAAGTATTCAAACTTATAAACAGAACATGACTTCTTAAATTAATGTCTAATATCTTTATATTATGAGAAAGGCTGCAAGAATAGGTTTGAATGGTCATCCCGTGTCATAATCCTTTATGTTCTCGACTTTTACGTAAATGATCTATTGACTCATGTCACATGTAAAACGCTCGTAAGTATTTTGCTTTATCATCACAACTTTTTATTTAATAAATGGAAGCATGATGTAAAAATAAAAGAGATTAATTAATTATATTAATTATATTTAAAATTTCGAGAAATTAATTAATTTCCTAATAAGAAAAAGTCAAAAAAATTATTTCTTTCATTCCTTACCGAAGTTCTGTTCTAACATATATGTAGATATATGATTGATCCACATGACATCGGAAGATTTCACAATTAATAGTTAATTATATGGTGACTAACTAAAATTACAAACAATAGAGAAATTGCAAAGCCTAAAATATGAAAGATCATGTAACATAAATTCATGTTTCCAATATAACTGTTACCCTTAAAAAAAATTAAAAAACAAAAATCAACATTCATCTAAACAAAACGGGAACGGTCGAATTTTAATGTGATGGTTTTATTGTAATAATAGCCATTTTTCCATTTTGTTAGGGCGCGAATGATAATTATTCTGTTTCTCTGTTTTTTTATTTTTTTTTGTTCTTGGGA
Organism: Syzygium grande; assembly: GCA_024733475.1. NCBI lineage: Eukaryota > Viridiplantae > Streptophyta > Magnoliopsida > Myrtales > Myrtaceae > Syzygium > Syzygium grande. The sequence continues at coordinate 24,549,585 of JAMXDD010000008.1, read as the reverse complement.
ATAGGATTGGAACAGAAATCTATTTAATAACGCAATTTCATTTTTCTATTTCTAGAACAAATTTCTGCTTCAAAAATAGGTTTAGAACAGAAATCAAAAGTAAAAAAAATATACTTTTCTATTGATGGAACAAAAATGAAAAATAAACTCTTCTCATCGCTCACCCTCACTACTAATCGGCCACCCACTCGTCGCTCGCTATTGCTGCCGATCGCATCCCTCCGTCAATCACTGGTCGCCTCCTACTGTCATCCTTCGCCGACCACCTCCTCTCGTTGCCATCCTCCACCATTCGCCGTCGCCCAATGCCGGCTACCACCCACCCACTATCGCCTCGTGCCTTCCTTCGTCGTCACCTATCAGCTGCCATCCATTACCGCCCATCGTCCTCCGCTGCCCAACGCTGGTGGCAACCCGACCCTGCTGGCCACCATCCTCTATTGCCATCCTCCGCCATCAGCCGCCATGCTCCACCGTCGGTCGCCTCTTGCCGCCACCCACTATACGCCTGGTGGCCACCCACCACCGCCATCGCCGATGCCGCCACCGTTGTCCACCGCCTCCTCGCTTAGCCACCTCATCCACCTATCTACCGTCCCATCATCCACTACCGCCACCACCGCCAACTATCCCCCACCATGCCTCCACCTCGGTTGCCCACCATCTTCTTTGCCGCCGGCCACCGCCCCTCCGCTACTCGATACCGAAAGCCACCTGCCGCTCGTCACCGACCGTTGCCGTCCCATCGTTGGCCACCGTCCTTCGCTGCCATCCTCCACTGGCGACAACCGTGCTCCACCACCGATTGCCTCTTGTTGCCGGCCATAGTCCTCTACCACTCGATGCCGCCAGCCACTTGCCACTGGCCGTCTCTTGTCACCGACCACCGTCCTCCGCCACCCGCCATCCTCCACTAGCCGCCCGAAAGGGAGAAATTTTGTGTCATTATCGAACGAGTTTTTATTTCGAAAATAGAAATTTTATGTTGTTATCAAACACTCATTTTTGCTCATAAACTCATCCAGAGAATAGAAATAGAAAAGTCTATTTTTAGCCAGAAATTGATTTAGGGAATATAATGGTTATCATTCGCACCCTTAGCAATTTTGATTTGGTAAAGAATTGGACCAATTGCATTCAATTGATGGAAAATACTCAATGTTTGGGACATAGGCTAAAAATTTTCATGGTCTGATTAACATATATGTTTCAATTATGTTCTTTTTAGTGATAGTGAAAATGCTACTTCTCTTGCAAAGAATTAAGTATTTCACTCAATAACAAAGTATATTGAGTTGAAGTATCATCATATTTATTAGATAATAGATGATGGAACATTGTCACTAACGAAGATTCTTGGTGTGAAGAATTCGATAGATATGTTAACCATGGTTGTTACCACTAAGTAGACCTGTCCAAACTAGTGGGTTAGGTCGGGTCACAAATGATCCGACTCAAATTGATCCACATAACCCATTTATGACCTTTTAATTGCAATGCAAATTTCTTGATCCATATCCAACCCACACTCGACCCGACCCATATTGCCAAAATACTTTCATATTTAATCCAATTATTAAAAAAATTGTTTCTTATAATTTTTTTATTTTTTTGTGTTTCCTTTTTTTTCTAAAAATCCAATGAGATTTCTTTCTCCCTTCGGTGATTGACTGATTGGCAACCCGCGGTGTCCAGCGATGACTGATGACCAATAACTAGCAATCAAAGATTGATGACTGGCAGTGATCGGCGTTGGCTGGCATCTAGCGACAACCGACGATCGGCATCTTGTGATCGACAATTGGCCGACGACCCGCAATTAGCACTGAACAATGTTTGTCAATCGAGGCAACAATTGACGAATACTGGCGATTGATATCTAGCCAATGACTGGCAACCGGCGACGACTAACAACTCGACAACTGGCACCTAGTGACTGACAACAATGGCAATTGGCTGACGACCGATGGCCTGGCAACTAGCTAGATCCTGAAGAGCTCAAGGCTTGCTTAAGGTCGGTGAGGCTTGGTCTCGCCTGTGGCTGTTGCCGACCAGTCTTGCCTATGGCCGTTGCCGGAGGAATGAAGAAAAAGAAAAGAAACAAAAGAAAAATAAAATAAATAAAAATTATTAAAAAAATTTGTGGCCCTTGTCTTGTGGCCAGCAAGGGTCGTTGGCCTTTGCCTAGTGTTGGTGAGGGTGGGTCGCCAGCCCTAGCCTAATTTCGTAGAAGAAAAAAGAATTTAAAAGAAAATAAAAAATCATAATTTTTATTTAAATCAACAAATTTGTATACGGCTCACTTTAGATAGTTAGGCAACCTATTTATGATCCATTTGAAATCCATTTAAAACCCATTAAGTTGTTAAGCAATCCATTTATGGCCCACACTATTAAATATGGGTTTATATATGGGTTTTAGACCCATTTTACCACCTCTACCACTAAGAAATTGAGTCTATATATTGTCTCGGTTGGCGTTTATGCTTAGTGATGAGGATGGTCCATGCACTAGGACAATTAGGTTATTAAGATGAGTGAAGACCATAAGAAACTATTATCGTTTTGAAAATCAGCCTCCAAGTTGGAAATTGATGGAGTTGTGGAGGTTGATAGAGAAAAACACCATTAATATAGAGAGAGGAAAGTACTGATGCTAAGGGCATACATGTAATTTTCACCATAACTTTATATGCCCTAGAGTCTTGCTATATATTGGGGCAATTTCTCTTGTAATTTATACTTGAAACTTGTACTAATATTGATAGTGAAAAAATTTCCTAGTGCGGCACCAAGGTTTTCCTATCCTAATTCTAAAAGGGTTTTTCACGTAAAATCTCTCGTCTTCTTTGATTTTTCTCTCCTACGTTTCGCCCTCCTAACAACAATCGCTTCATATGGTCCATCAGGCATACTGCCTAGGAGTTAGGTAGGTACAAACCCATAATACTAATTGTAATAATTCGATAGAAATGATTTGGTTCAATGTATCATTTACCAAAATCGTAGTGATATACATTTCTTTCTTTGTAAGCTTGGAATGCTTGCTGATTATTGAGACCTCAAAGTAGTTCAATGTCCCAGACTTGCAAGTTGGCGAGTCCAGAAGCAACCTAGCTGAAATGTCTGATTGTCTCGTCAGTATTTTTAATGTTGAAGAATGTCGCGACCTCCCCGTGGTACGGGCCGACAAGCGTTGTTAAGAGGCTAATAGATTGCTGAGTCTAAATTTAAGACTAGACTCGGGCTCTTTCAAGCTCATACCCACTTGTGACTTAAGGTTCAAGTTATTAACATACAAATCAATTTTTATTTAGGAATAACTACTAATCAATTTAAGGTAGGTCGATTAGAAACACAAGTAGGCGATGAAAGCATCGCCTTACTCCTATGAACTATTACGAATAAGAGATTCAAATGAGTTCGGGAACTTGATTACATTAGTTATCTAACTAGTGCCATTTCGATACCTAACCTTATTTAAACAACTTCTAAAAGTGTTCTTACGGTTTTCCTATTGATTGTGAATTCAAGGGTTCTAATCCTAACCAGGTTAAGGAAATGACAATCAATATATTAGAAGTGCGCAAACAAAGACCTAACTTGCCTTTAATCGGGCACATACAAAGTTAAATTAAATACGCAATTTAAACATGCAAATCCACCAATCGTGCAAATCAAGCATGGCATTTGTCATATAAGAAAGCGAGAAAAGATAATTCCACAGCCCAACTTCAATTTTTTCGATTTTCTGAATTTTTTGATTTTTATAAATTTTTTATAATTTTATAATGTTATAATAATATAAATGAACCTGGGTCGGATCTCTACATCCAACGCGACCAAGGCGCGCCTGCCGCAGTCCACAACCGTACTGGGCCCAGTCCGACTAACACCCAAAAAGAGATAAAATGGAAGGCCCAGCCCACTTTTATATATTTATTTTTAAAAGAACAAAATTGGCCCAAACCTATTTATATTATCTAATCCCAGCACAAAATGAGAAAAGAATAAAAAGGGGAATTGGGTTAGGCTCCTCGCCCAACCCAGCTCCGACCTGACTGACCCAACATCTCCCTGTCGGCCCTAGCTCCTTGCGGCCGCGCTACGTCACCGCGACATAGAAGCATCTCGGCCTGGCTATGCCTCCTCCGGCATTGCCTCAGCCTACCTGTGCCGAGGGCTCGCCTGCCACCTGACCGGCCACAGCCTGGCTAGCCACCGCCACCGCCACCGCCACCGCCACCGCCACCGCCATCGCCACCGTCCGCCGAGGGTGTCCTCCTCGGTTGAACCCCGAACAAAACAATGGTGGCGAGGACACGTTGAAACAGCCAAATGGCCGACACCCAAGAATGATAAACACTACCAGGACACCTCGACTAGACGAGATGGTGGCCGGACGACTCAACGCCGGCCAAAACAAACAAGCCGAAACCGGATCTCGTTCAGGTATTTTGTTGAACACATAATAGGTGCTGGCCGAGAGAGCAAAACAGGGCCGATTGAGGCTCGGGGCGACACCAACGATTGACTAACATCAACATAAAGTAGTCGCGGACACATGAATGGGGATCGAGGCTCACACGAACTGGACGACGACAAAGTCTGGTCTGGCGAGCCCAAAACAGGGCATGTAACAAGGGTTTACCGATTCGGAGCTCGAAGGCGTCGGCCGGGAGTGGCCGGACGGAGTTCGCGTGCGGCTGAGGCGCTGGTCGAGGCACCTTCACCTTCTCTCTTCCTATTGTCTCTCTCACACTCTCTGTCTCTTGGCTCACTCTCCCTCTCGGTTTTTTTCGATTTCTCACTAAAACCGAAGCCCCCCTTAAACTCTCTCTTTCGTCGGCTTTTATGGCGGCCGGCGACCACCTGCTCTCTCATTCTGAGCCGCTCAATGTTTGCTCCGCATGACTTCCCCCTGGCCGTGCAAATCACTTGGCTGAGGCGCGATGGCCATCCCTTGGCTATGGAGCGTCCAACGCATAGGGAGAAAGGAGCAGGGAAAGAGAGGAGAGAGAGAGAGAGAAAGAGAGCGAGCTGGGCCGGGGGGAAAATAAAAAGAAAAGGGTCGGGCCCTGGGTAGGAAAGGAGGGGGCTGGGTCGCCCGGTCCGATCCGAAATTATTTTTTTTGTAAAAAAAAGAAAATATATTCTAATAATGCAAAATGCACTTAATGTCTATATGCCATGCAATTAAACAGAAAATATTCTTTTTAGGAGTTAAAAATTTTAATTCCTAAATTTTGTGTAATTAATTTAATTGGGCAATTGAAATTTAGGTATCAACAAAGAAGAACAAAAAGAAACTATGTACTAATAACGTTATGATGTATATTGGACTTATGAATTCCACATACGCAGTAATGGGTCTAAATTACGTAATTCCAATATGCGAAATTCACTTCGATAACTTAATGGTGTTAGATATAAGTGTTCATTTTATGGTAGTTGACCTTCATTGCCTAAATATTGGTCCTAATTCCGTATGGGTTAAATGGGGAAATCTGGGTTTTGGAACTACAATTTTTAGTGTTGCTGGAGATGAAAAGACCAATAATTTAGATTATTAGTTTACAAAGTGATGTGTCGAATCATAAATTGGCATTTAAAAATGGATCATATTCAATACTTAACAAAAATGTTTCTATTATTTTTTAAAGTTAAAATTAAACTCTAGGATTAATATCTCTAGCATTATATATTGCAACAATTTATATGTGCATGGCATATACTTCTACTTTAGAACTTTCTCCTTAGAATGAGGAAATGTCCCTCAATTTGAATGTCACGCTAGATAGTTCTTGTGGGCCGCGTCTAACCTATTTTTCCTATCTTTAGCAGACCTAGAGTCCTGGACTAGACATGCCATTTCCTGTATATTATGATCTTATCATCTCTCTCTTGTTCTATAGTATGAATTATATCTTGTCCATACTCATAATTTCCTCGATTAACTCAATCAGATTACTACAGGGAAATCTAAACATAACCCCACAACTAGACATTTGTATTCCAATGGTTTTTACCAGAGTAATCATCTGTATATATCGTACTATAACTATATTTGCTTGACTAAATGATAACTCTAAGTTATTATGGAATTTGCCTTACTTTAGGTGGCCTCGTAACATTTACACCAATTATATAGGCCTTCCATTTAAGTATAGGTTGTACATAACGAAAATCCTAGAAGTTCAATTCACTTCACTATTTCTCTGACGAATTTCAGGCAATAGTAATTTTGAGCTCTCCTTTAATCAAACATTGCCCTGAACAATCTCTGATGTCAAACTTCCGCTTCAGTTGCACCAATCGCAATCTCAAAACTCCTTCAATACGATATGTTGGTAGCATGGTAAGTATCGCAAGCCCTATATAGGACAGAGAAAATAAGGAAAAAAGTTCACATAGGCCTAGTCCGCTACTGAATATTGCACATTGTTCACTAATTTTAGGACGGAAGTGTATGATCTAAAACTAAAGAGAGAGACCGTTTCTATATGTTGATTTCATAATTGTGTAAAAACTCGATATGCAATCAAACAAATTTTTTTTTTTGATATTTTCTTTGTGAAATCAAGCAAGCTGTTTCCTGGAATTTCCTTACTTGAAGGAACCAATGGAAGCAATGACCTCATTACACCAAACTGATACCCTAAGTAGCACAGACATGCACACACACAAACACGACCGACACACAACACGACACGTGACACGTCATTTCTCAAAAATAGAGAATTCTGACACGTTGAGATACTTTGTATATTAAATATATATTTATATATATATATGATAAATTATTATTTTTAAATTTGATTCAAATAAGTAAATAAATAATAATAAAAAGCCTAGAGTGAACTTACCCTAAAAAATTATACACATAAGTTTTCAAAAAATAATTATATATAAATAAATATATTATTTTTTTTTTGGTCTGAAATAAATATATTAGTTAAGAAACTAAAAGTAAATAATAATTAAATTTGAAAAAAGGAAAGTACAAGTAAAAAATAAAAAAAAAAAGCAGCCAGCCCACTTTCCTTTTCTTTCCCTAGATTTTCTCGTCTTTTGACTCTATCTCTCTATCTGTCATCTTTGTATCAATCTCTACATCAATCTCTCTCTCTCTCTCCCCTCCCTCTTCTCCAATCGGATCTCTGGCGGTTCTTGCCATGAAACTCCGATTCGCTCAGGCTCGCTCATCCATGGCGCTTGGCTTAGGAGGATCGGGGTTCATTGGTGAGTTCTCAAAACCCTTCCCGACCTCGTTGTTAGACCTACATTTCCAGATCCTCCCTCCCCGGGCAAATTCTCTCCCGCATTACTGACCGATTCTCAAATCCCCACCTCCCGTTCCCCATTTCTCCGAGAGGATTCGTGGTGGGGTTCGCGACATCCGAGCTTGATTTTGGTGGCGAGAGATCTAACGAGAGGGGCTTTTCTTTCTTCTATCTCCCTTTTGCTCCGGACTCGCATGTCGCCGCATGTCTAGCGCGTTGACCACGTGTTGGATCTCCAACATGTGTTGATTGATATATCCAAGCGTGTCGGCAGCATGTCGGAGCGTGTCGGACACCAATTTGGAAACACAAATAACATGTCCATGTTACTTAGCTGATACCTACGTGAAAGAGATGATGAGCCATCAAGACTTCTCTCAAGAAATTTATGCTTTCCTGACGAGAAATTCAGATTCTGAACTGGACTTAGACAGTGATGAACTTAGTTAGCAATTCCGGTACATTTTCTTCTACAGATTATGGAACTTGCATGATGTTAAGTTTAGGAGGTTTTATAATTTCTGGAAGCCTCATTGAATGAAATCATCCAAGGGGGATGGAAGGTGGGTATGGAAGGGGGCAAAGATTTTTTTTTCGTAGTAGATTAGTTCAGAAGGAATCTAATAAAATTGATGCGGACGGTGGCTGCTAATGGCTAGCACTCGGACAAACATAAGTCCAATAGGTGGGTCCAGGACCACAATCTGTGTAGTGCACGAAAAAATGACAATAACTTTTGATATAGGAATAGTTTTGTAGCCCATAATACTAATTAAGAAAGCTAATTCGGAACTAGTCCGGTAAAATGGATGCCAAAGTGCCATATCTTTGAAACGAATCCCATTTTGGTACCAGAACTTTCTAATCCATCACTTGAGCATTACAAATTATTAATCGATCACTTGAGTTTCACAATTTTTATAAAACATCAAGCAGTGCCATATATTTTAATGCCACGTCAGGTTTACTGCCAAGGAAATTCGCCAATGGCACTCAGTAAATGATTTTTAAAACTTATATCACTTAAGTGATTGATTGAAAAATTATAATACCAAAGTGAGCACCGGACAAAAATTATAACACTTTTAGATGTCTTTTTTCCCAGATTTGCTATACTGTTTGCAAGTGTTTTGCACCTCAAAATCTATTGTTTAGGCACATTAAGGGCATGCTTCTTTTTTATGTATTTTCTCCATGTTATTTTAGAATTTTCTTTATCTTTTTCCGAATAATTTACTGTTTAAGTTTATTTTCGAATTTGCTAATGTCACCTAAGGTTAGCATGATATTTATTTGATATTTTTAATGTATCAGATTGCTTTCATCATATTTTCTAGAATACAAGAAAAGAGATTTCTCTTTATAGTTGGGCCCATGAGAGTGTGCACCTAAGTGTGTGTTTGTGGATCTCTTCGTGTTTTTCTATCACGAAAAAGTATCAAAAAAGTCATAAACCCATTGTATTTATACCATTTCAGTTTTAAACTTTTCAAATGGGCTAATTTAGTCATAAATTTTTTGCATTCGTACCAATTAATTCCACCGGGCCAATTTTGTTGAAAATCACTAACATGGATACCGACCATCCCATGTGGTATGATCGGCACTGATATTAACAATTTTTAATAATTTCAAAAAAATTGAAATTTTAATTATTTTTATCTTTTTTTTCTTTTTGTTCCTTTCAGTTTGGCTAGCGAGGGCTAGCAAGCCCTCATCGGCTGCTTGCAAGGATCGCGGGCCTCGCCGAATTTGGGCGAGGGCGTCCTCACTAGTCTTGGGTGAGGGCGTGAAGGCCCTCTCCTAGGGCCTTCGTGACCTTGCAGGCCGCGACGACCTTGCCAACCGCGAAGGCCCTGCTCAGACCTAGCAAGGGATTGAACGAGGGTTGCGACCCTCACTAGCCAAAATGAAAGGAAAAAAAATGAAAGACAAACAAAAAAAAAATAAAAAATTCAAAAATTATGAATATATTATTTAAAATGTCCACGTCGGGCTCGCCACGCCACGTAGGACAGTGCAACATGTTTAGGACTAAATTGGTCAAATCAAAATGTTTATGACTGAATTAGTTTCAATACAATATATTTAAAATTTATTTGGTATTTTCCCTGGTTATTGCATCTATTGGTCTAAGAGTTGGCAAGATCACTGGAGAGCATAGTCATGTCTTGTATTGATGACATTGGAAGCAACTATCCTATTGATGAAGATGGGGCACAGGCATTGCGAATGACCGTGGTGTTTGTGATTGCTACGGAGATTGTAAAAATCATGACAGACATGATGGTTGGTGTAGCAGAGATCATCATGAAAATCCAATTTATGACCACAGCATAAATGATTTGATGAAGCTAGTAAAGCCTTGTGACCTCCCCATGGCGCGGCCCCTCGATAGGTCGATAAAAGATCCGACAAGAGGCTAATGAATTACTAAGTCTAAACTTTGGGACTTAACTCGAGCTCTTTTAAGCCCATATCAACTTGTAATTTAAGATTTAAGTTTAAAGTTTAAGTTATTAAAAAGCAAATTGATTTTATTTAAGACTTGATACTAATTAGTTTGAGGTGATTCGACCGAGAGGCACCAGCCCGGGTTCACGACTGGACTGGGCTCAGTAGCCAGTCCTAAAAAATAAAAAAAAGAAAGGCCCAGCAAGCTTTTCTTTTTCTTTAAAAAAAGCCCAGCCCAAACCTAGAGAAACAACTGGAAATTGGCCTGGTCCCTTCCCCCGATCCGGGCTCCGACCCTCCCACTCGACAGACCCGACTAGGTCAACCTCAATGCCACCGTGACGGTCTCCCGCGTAGCCATGACGGGATTGGCCAAGACCAGCGGCGTCGCTCTTCTCGGCCCGTTCACAAGCGAGCTCCGACGACCGTGAGCTCCTCAAGACGGCTAACGACAGGCCCGACTTTTACTTCAAACCACGACAAAATCGACCCTTCCTCTGGTTGAGCACTCCGCTGCAATGGCGTCGGCCTACCCGGCGGCGGACAAGTGGCGGAGTCACGTCCAGCCAAGCCGGCCTCGAGCCTTCACGAGCGTCGCCCATCCACGAAACCTGACGAGGCACGAGCAAAGAACAAGCGAAACAAACGAACAAAAATCCAGCAACAACCCAAACTCAGAGAACTTGCTTACGGATCTCACTCAGGCATTTCAACAAACGGGTGGAGGGCTTCAAGAACCGAGCATTCTCGGCTCCACTGGGGCGCGGCTCCCAAGCAGGACTCTCGACACGCTACGTATGAGGTCGTGGGGAGTCGGCGTGGAAGCGGCCTCAGTTGTAGTTCGTGCGAATGGAACGGCTGCGAGCTCCGATTCGAGATGCCCAAAAACAGAGCCCAAGGGACTCTCGGCCAAAACAGGGGCTGACTGGTTCATGCCTATCGATGTCGACCGGAGTTCGGATCGTCGGACGGGGCTTGCGAGCAGCCGAGGGGTCGACCGAGGCTCACTCTCGCTCACTTTGCCTCTTTGCTGACGGACTCCTCTGGCTTCTTACCTGGGCAGTTTTTTGAACACCTAAAAAGCGTGACTTCGAAGCTGGAAAAAGGGCGTGGCGGCGGCTTGTCGGTCACGGTCCCGGCCCGGTGTGCACTGGGGGGCTTCGCATTAGACGTCTCTCCCCTTGGCTCGCCTAAAAAATCTCTCTCCAGATCCCTCTCTTACTTTCTGTTTTCCCCCCTTTCTCTCTCTATCTCTCTCGGCTTTTATGGCGGCCGGCCACCTGCTCCGCCTGCTCTCCTGCTGCTCTACGTCTCTTCTGTTTGGTTGTGGAGCGTTTTGCCTTTTGCTTGTCTGTGGAGCGTCCACCACTTCAGTCAACTACCGTGGGGAAGGAGGAAAGGGAAGGAAGAGAGAGGGAAGGAGGCCGGGCCAGGGAGAGAGGGAAAGCGGGCTGGGCCAGGCCCAGCGAGGGAGAGATGAAGGGGAAAGGAAAAGGGAAAGGGAGGCCGGGCCGGGCCTTCCTCAGCCCGGTTTTTCTTCTTCTTCTTTCTTTTTTTAAACAATTATTATTTTTTTAGTCCTATTAATATAAATGCACCTAATGTTTACATGCCATGTAATTAAATGAAAACATTTTTTTTTTCTTTAGGGGTGAAAAATTTAGCTCCTAATTTTTGTGCAATTAATCTAATTGGGCAATTAAAAATAGGTGTCAACAAGCCTAAATTAAAAGATAGAGCATTATCGTGGTGGGGACAGTTGAGGAAGGATTGACGTAGGTTGAGAAAGCAAAGCACCGATGGAGACATGGTCGGAAGTGTGATTATTAAAGCACAACAACGAAATAGCGTCTATGACAAGCCATCTCAAAATGTTCTTCATGTCAATCTTCAATAAATTACGATGAATATACGGGGAAAGAAAATAGGACACTAAGAAGTTTTCAGCATACCACTATCTCCTTGACTTATCTCACTAAAATGAAAACCAGAAAGACATTTAGTTTTATTGGTCCTATCTGATCAAATAATTTGTGAGTTCGAGTGAATTTTGCATTCATTGATTAATAATGTCATTTTCAGATCCGTCATTAATGATAGATATCCACTTTGTTCTATGATCGTGCTATTTCCGAGAAGTTGCATGAAAAAGACAGAGAACAAGCTCGATTCCTAGTTGATATGACCGTCCAGTTACAATTACAAGCCCATGGCATTTCGATGTATACTAAAGATAGTTCCTTGTCGATTAATAATATTTTCATTCCTTGTAATTACACTACAAAAAGCGGATTTTTGCCACGAAAATTTTCTAATGAAAATTTTTAAATCATAAATTTGCGACAAATTTTCCAACGAATAACATAATTCGTTGGAAATTTCCAACGAAAAAAATTTTAGGTGGGAAAATTCGTTGAAATTTACAACGAAATGTTTTCGTCGGAAAATTCATTGGAAATTTCAACAAAAGTTTTTTTTCGTTGGAAATTTCTAACGAATTTTCCAACAATTTCAATTTTCGTCAATTTTCCGTAGTGTACAATTTTTCGTTGGAAAAATCATTGGAAATTTCCAACGAATTTTTCAACGACTAAAAAAACATTAATTTTATTCGGCATTTTTAAAATTCGTTGAAAAATTCGTTGAAATTTCCAACGAAATTTCTAACAATTTCAATTATAGGCAATTTTTCGTTTTGTACAATTTTGGTTGCAAAATTCGTTGGAAATTTCCAACGAATTTTCCAACAATTTAAATTTTCGGCAATATTCCGTAGTGTACCATTTTCGTTGGAAAAATCGTTGGAAATTTCCAACGAATTTTCCAACGATTAAAAAACATTAATTTTATTCGGCATTTTTTAAATTCGTTGGAAAATTCGTTGGAAATTTCCAACGATTTTTCCAACGAATTTCAATTATAGGCAATTTTTCGTAGTGTACAATTTTTGTTGCAAAATTCGTTGGAAATTTCCAACGAATTTTCCAACCTAATATTTTTTCGGTTGCTTTTATTTTTGAAATTCGTTGGAAAATTCGTGGGAAATTTCCCACGAATTTTTCAACAAAAAAATAACATGGTGCAATTATTGGCCGACGCCTCAAATTCGTTTGGAAACTTTTTCGTTGTTGCAAAGTTCGTTACAAAACATGTTTATATATTCGCAACAATCATTAAGTGTGTATTGAGAATTTTTACTCAACAAACTCTCTTTCTGGTCTTTCTCTTCGCCCCACCTTGCGGTCCTCCTCCTCGGCCGCCACCCTTTTCATCCCGCCTCAAGATCCGAGTAATCTCATTGAACTACGGAAATACTTGGTAATACTTTGGAAAGTTTTTTTGGCATAGTATTTATCGACAATTTTTTTAAGTTTTGTTTAGTTGTGTTCAATTTTTGGCGCATTAGTTTAGTTCTATTCTCATTTCATTTCAAAAGTCGTAGGAAATTGCACACGATTTTTTCAACAAATTTACATCAAATATTATTTTTCACGTGTCATCGAAATTCGTTGGAAGATTTGTTGAAAAATTTCCAACGTAATTTGCAACCAAATTAAAATTCGGCATAATAAAGTTGTTCGAGGTAAATTGGTTGGAAAATTCGTGGGAAAATTCCCACGAATTTTCCAACGAAAAATCCAAAAGTTTTTTTCCAGCAAACATTATTTCGTTGGAAAATTCGTTGGTATTTTACAACGAATTTTCCAACCAATTTAAGATTATGCCCGAAAAGAAGATATTTGAAAATTCGTTGGTATTTTCCAACGAATTTTCCAACAAATTTAACATTCTGCTTGAAAGAGAAGTGGTTTAAAAATTCGTTGGAAAATTCGTGGGAAATTTCCCACCTAATTTTCCAACAATTTGGAAATGTTTTTTGCGTTTTCCGCTTCAAAATATTTCGTTGGAAAATTGGTGGGAAATTTCCAACGAAATTAATTTTCCATTTAAAATGTGAAGTGGAGATAATTTTGTTGGAAAATTCGTTGGAAAATTCCAACCAATTTTGCAACGAATTTTCCAAATCCTTTCGGTATACGGTATAAAAAAAATTGGTTGGAAAATTCGTTGGAATTTTCCAACGAATTTTCCAACGAATTTAATATTCTGCTTTAAAATAAGATGTTTAAAATGTCGTTGGAAAATTCGTTGGAAATTTCCCACGAATTTTCTAACGAATTTAATTTTTCTTTAACAATGTGAAGGTGATATAAATTCGTTGGAAAATTCGTTGGAAATTTCGAACGAATTTTTCAACGAATTTTTAAAATCTTTTCGTTTTACCGAAAAAATAATTCGATGGAAAATTAGATTTGGAAAAGACCAACGAATTTTCCAACATATTCGAAGCCACATTATTTTTGTTCATATTCGAAAATTCATTACAAAATTCATTAGAAATTTCTAACGACTTTTGCAACTTATTTCGATATTTTGTACGTTAATTTTGTTGTGTACTACTTTCGTTGCAAAGTTCATGAATAAATTTCCTTAATTTTTTCAAATAAGTCAAAAAACACCTTCTTGTTCGAGTTTATATAAATTGCCCAAAATTCGTTCGAAAATTTACAAATCGAATTTTGCAGCGAATGCAAAAAAACCAATTCATTAATAGAAAATCGCTCAAAAATGGTTTGTACACATTTTCGTAGGAAAATTTTCCACCAATTTTGTATCGAATCTTATGTAATTATTTTATTTTTAGGTACGTGTCCATTGGAAGGTGTCGCAAAGCAATTAATTTTTCAATTCTCATCAAATTGTCCACTTTCTCTACTACAAAGATTTCAGCCAAATATTTGGTAAGTTTTCTTGACATGGTAAATTTTCTGAATTTTTCAAGTTTAAAATAATTGTTTCGTAAACAACATAATTGTAATTTTTCGCATTTTATGGTTTTTATTAACAATATTAAAGAATATATATGATATGTTGAATAATTTAGGACAATATATTTTTTTTTTTTACAGAGAAAATGCAAAGAGACAGGGGTTGGATGTATAATAAGAACTTACCCGAACGGCGAGGATTGACTGATGAGTTTCGTATCGGGTTAGAACTATTTTTGAACTTTGCTAGTACAAAATATGAGTTTATGGATGGAAATAAATTAAGGTGTCCATGTAAAAAGTGCAGTAATGGAAAATTTCAAGACATTGATAAAGTTAGAGAACATCTTTGTAGATTTGGGTTTACTCCGAACTATTATAATTGGACTAGCCATGGTGAACCATTTATATATGACGAGGGATATCGAGGAAACGATCAATTTTCAGTTAGGGAAGAATGTAGCTATTTCGAACAATTGAACTCATATCAAGGGATGGTGTTTGATGAAGCCGGTCATAATTTGTATTCAGAATTGAATCATGCAAGTACTAGTTTTACTCATACACCCGAACAAGTGGGAACTAGTCATGGAGCAGAATTGGAAGAGATAGGAGTTACAGGTTGTGATGAGAATGTGTGTGACGGAACTTCACAATCTAATCATTTTCAGGAAATGTTGAAAACGGCAGATGAACCTTTATGGGCAGGTTGTGATAACCACACACAAGTATCGGTGATGACAAGAAGACTTTTAAATATCAAGGCGGTATAATGTGTCCGTGGATTGCTTCAACTCTTTTGTTGAAGTGATGCGAGAAGCAATGCCTCGTGATAACATTATGCCAAATGACTTTTACGATATGAAAAAGTTGGTGGAAAACTTAGGTCTTCCAGTTATACGAATTGATGTATGTGCTATGGGTTGTATGTTATATTGGAGAGATGATGAATATGCAGAATCTTGCAAATTCTGTGACCAACCTAGGTACAAGATTAACAGGAGGCAGGGTCGTAATCAGAAGCGTAGACCATGCAAGCAAATGTTTTATTTGCCGTTAATCCCTAGGTTGTAAAGGCTTTATGCGTCGCAAGCCACTGCTGAACACATGACTTGGCATGCAAATCATGAAACAGAAGAGGATCTAATGTGTCATCCTTCAGATGCAGAGGCATGGCAACATTTTGATAGAACATACCCCGAGTTTGCGCTAGAGCCTCGAAACATCAGGTTAGGTCTGTGTGCTGATGGATTTGCCCCATTTGGAAAATCAGGAAAAAGTTATTCATGTTGGCCAGTTATCTTAACTCCATACAATCTTCCACCCGTATGTGCATGAAGACACCTTATATATTTTTGACATTGATTGTGCCGCCCGCAAAATCCGAAAAAAGGCCATAGATATTTATATGCAACTTTTGATTGAAGAGTTACAGCTATGGATTGAAGGTGTCCCTATGTATGACGTTTCTACTAACCAAACATTTGTAATGAAGGCTGCGCTTCTTTGGACGATAAATGATTTCCCGCTTATGGAATGTTATCTGGATGGAGTACAGCTAGAATCTTAGGATGTCCGATTTGTATGGAGAGATCAAAGGCTTTCAGATTAAAACATGGTAAGAAGGCTTGTTATTTTGATTGTCACGGGCAATTTTTGCCGCTTTATCATACATTCGGAAGGAATAAAAAAAGTTCACCAAGAATAGAATAGAAAGAACACATCCACCATTGAGGTTGACCGGGCAGCAAATATGGGAACGCGTGCAAGAGTTTCCAACTGTTATTGAAAACCAAGACGGCGCAACTTTTGTGTGTACGGAAGTACACATAAGTGGACTAAACGCAGTTTATTTTGGGATCTACTATATTGGAATGCCCATCTTATTTATCATAATCTTAACGTCATGCACATAGAGAAGAACATTTTCGACAATGTCATAAATACTGTGATGGATGTCACTGGAAAAACAAAAGACAATTTGAACGCAAGAAAAGATATGATGGATATTTGCGATCGACCAACACTAGATGTGGATGCAAGCAGCAGGGGACCGAAACCCAAAGCAGTTTATACATTAGACAAGGAGCGAGACGGGTCATTTGTCAATGGTTGAAATCGGTCACGATTTCACGATGGATATGCTTCCAATCTCGGCAGATGTGTTGATATAAATGAATGCAAATTGACAGGTATGAAAAGTCATGATTGTCACATATTTATGGAAAGATTAATTCCGATAGCCTTCAAAGAAGTTCTACCAAACTTTGTATGGGGCGCCATTACAGAGTTAAGTAATTTCCTGCATGATATTTGCTCAACAACATTGAAATCATCACACATGGAGAAACTAGAGAGAGATATTCCAATTATTCCTTGCAACTTAGAAAGGATATTTCCTCCATCATTTTGATTCAATGGAGCATCTCTTAGTTCACTTGCCTTATGAGGCCAAAGTCGCAGTCCCCCGTCCAATTTCGATGGATGTATCCATTTGAGAGGTAAATTTTATTTTAATTAAATGTGAAATTACTTAATGATCATATTTTGTTACGATAAACTGTATGCTATTGCAACTAGGTTCTTATATCATTTGAAGAAAAAAGTGAAGAATAAGGCATGTGTCGAAGCTTCAATTTGTAATGCATATATTGTGGAAGAAGTGACAACATTTGCATCATACTATTTTGAGCCACACGCGTGCAAAGGTAAGAGGCGGAGAGCTGGAAGAAATGATGAGGGTTCCATTGATCCCAATTGCAAATTATTCTCTATTTTCAATTATTTGGGTCGACCTAGCGGCACATGTAAGTTTCGCCACTTAACAGTGAAGAAAAGCTCGCAGCCCATACATATATTTTATTGAACTGTCCGTAAGTTCAGCCATACTTGAGTAAGTGTACATTTGCCTTGTTTACGCCAAATAATTATGTCAACTCGTGGCTAATACATAAATTGTATTTGTTACTAGGAATTTCCGAAATTCAATGTATGGACTACCACCAAATGAGTTTGACCATTTGTGCCAGGAACAATTTGCAACATGGTTCAAAAAATATGTAAGTTGAATATGGACGAAATCCTGTTTATTCGAATTTTTATATATCATATTTTGAAATATATATTATTGACATTGCGTGTGTGGCACCTTAGGTTCACAATTTTGATGCTCAAGTTGGACAGCAAGGAATGCTATATCATCTGGCGTGGGGTCCAAAGTCAAGAGTACGAACTTGGCCAAAGATATTTCATTAACGGGTATAATTTTCACACTCGCAAATATGGAATGGGAAAGGCCACAATGAATAGTGGAGCGTGTGTTCAGTCATCTAATGGTGGCAATTCGCAAGGTGATTTTTATGGCTTGTTGGATGAAATCATAGAGATTGAGTATCATGGACCGTTAATGCGAGTTGTCTTATTTAAGTGCATATAGTTTGACCCCGTGAGAGGAATGAATGTGCATACCAAATTTAACTTGGTTGAAATAAATCACAAGAAAAGATATATGAAATATGAACCATTTGTCTTGGCACAACAAGCAATTCAAGTCTATTATGCATTATATCCTAGTTTGAAGCGTGACAAAGCCGATTGGTGGGCTGTATGTAAAAAATCAAAGCAAGAAAAAAAAATCAAGGAACACCGGAAGGACACGGCATATCAACAAGAGGAAGTTCGTAACATGATCGAAACTGCTGAATATAACATTCTTATTTTACGAGATCCATGTGGTGCGATGATCGATGTAGATCCAACTGAAATTGGGGAATAAAATTTTCGAGTTGGTACACAATGTGATTTGGAGACAGAATATGAAGATGAGGATCGGGAAGAAGACGAAGACGAAGACGAAGACGAATACATAGACGAAGAAGAAGAAGAAGAAGAAGAAGAAGAAGGTGAAGATGAAGATGAAGATGAAGATTATGATTTTTGACACTTTTTACTAATTATGTCACAATCGAAGGACACGGCATATCAACAAGAGGAAGTTCGTAACATGATCGAAACTGCTGAATATAACATTCTTATTTTACGAGATCCATGTGGTGCGATGATCGATGTAGATCCAACTGAAATTCGGGAATCAAATTTTCGAGTTGGTACACAATGTGATTTGGAGACAGAATATGAAGATGAGGATCAGGAAGAAGACGAAGACGAAGACGAAGACGAATACGTAGACGAAGACGAAGAAGAAGAAGAAGGTGAAGATGAAGATGAAGATGAAGATTATGATTTTTGACACTTTTTACTAATTATGTCTAATTATTACTAGTAATGCGACATGTGTGTTTTTGTTGTTGTAGTAATTTGTAATATTTCCGTTGTCGTAATTATTATTGTTATTGTTCTTGTTGTTGTTAGCATGACAATATGTCGCTAATTCGCCTGATATTATTACAATAATTTCACAATTTGGTAGATTAATTTTGTTTTGTAATAATTTTCTATTGGAAAACCTTATTTTCGTTAATTTAAAAAACGTTGCAAAATGCATTCGAAATTTTCAAATCGAACTTTCCAACAAAATTCAATTTCCGTTTACCAAATTATAGTCGTTGGAAAATTCGTTGTAATTTTCCCATGAATTTTCCAACAATTTTTGCATAAGTTCTTGTATTTTCGCTAAAATTAAATTCGTGGGAAATTTTTCATGAATTTTCCAACCAATTTGTATTATGTTTAACGATATATAATATGCTTTGTAATTCGTTCAAAAATTCGTCAGAAATTTTAAATAAATTTTCCGACGAATTTAAATGTTTGGTTAATTAAGTGGACGGTGAACTAATTTCTCATTAATTTTCTAACGAATTTCAATTTTGGTAAAATAAGTCGATGGTGAATTGATTTCATTGAAAAATTCGGGGAAATCACCAACACATTTTCCAACCAATTTAGATCCTATGTACATTTTAAAATTGTTGCTTTTCCGGGAAAAATTATTCGTTGGAAAATTCGTGGGAACTTTCACACGAATTTTTCAACGAACAATTTTTAATGCCGGTTGAGATGCGCATGGGTTACAAATTCGTCGGAAAATTCGTGAAAAATTTCCCACGAATTTTCCAACGAATTTGGAACCCAAGCACAATTTAAACGATATTCCAAATTCGTTTAATTTTATTCGGCATTTTTTATATACGTTGGAAAATTCGGCATTAATTTTACTCGGGATTTTTAATATTCGTTGAAATTTCCAACGAAATTTCCAACGAAATTTCAATTATAGGCAATTTTTCAGATTGGTCAATTTTAGTTTGGCAATTTAGTAGGAAATTTCCAAATCGAAATTTCCAACGATTTCAAAAACATTAATTTTATTGGGGATTTTGAATATTCGTTGAAATTTCGTTGAAATTTCAACGAATTTCAATTATAGGCAACTTTTCCAATTTTTGGGTTCAAATTTCCAAAAATTTAATTTTCCAACGAAATTTTGAATATTTCCAAAAATTAATTTTATTCGATTTTGAATATTCGTTTGGAAATTTAGTTGGAATTTCAACGATATTTCAACAATTCCAATTATAGGCAACTTTTCGTGTTGGCAAATTTTTCGTTGGAAATTTCGTTGGAAATTTCAACGATTTCCAAAAACATTAATTTTATTCGGGATTTTGAATATTCGTTGAAATTTCCAACGATATTTCCAACAATTTCAATTATAGGCAACTTTTCGTGTTGGCCAATTTTTGGTTTGAAATTTTCGTTGGAAATTTCAACAAATTTCCAACGATTTCCAAAACATTAATTTTATTCGGGATTTTGAATATTCGTTTGGAAATTTCGTTGGAAACATTAATTTTATTCGGGATTTTGAATATTCGTTGGGAAATTTCCAACGATTTCAATTATAGGCAACTTTTCGTGTTGGCAATTTTTAGTTTGGAAATTTGGTTGGAAATTTCAAACGAAATTTCTAACGATTTCCAAAAACATTAATTTTATTCGGGATTTTGAATATTCCTTGGAAATTTTGTTGGAAATTTCCAAAAATTCCAACAATTTCAATTATAGGCAACTTTTCGTGTTGGCAAATTTTTAGATTTGGAAATTTCGTTTGAAATTTCAACGAAATTTCAACGATTTCAAAAACATTAATTTTATTCGGGATTTTGAATATTCCTTGGAAATTTCGTTGAAATTTCCAAACGAAATTTCCAAATCAATTTCAATTATAGGTAACTTTTGGCAAATTTTGGTTGGAAATTTCGTTGTTGGCAAATTTCCAACGATTTCAATTTTCAGCAATATTCGGTTTTTGAAAATTAGTTGGAAAATTTGTGGGAAATTTCCCACGAATTTTCCAACGAATTTTTCAAAATTACGGTAATTTCCCACCAATTTTCGAACAAATTTGGATTTTCGAGGAAATGATGTGTACCGTTAACGATTTTGTTGAAAAGTTCGTGGAAATTTCCCACCTAATTTTCCAACGAATATCCCTTTTTCGACTTTTTTCTGTGATTGTTGGAAAATTCGTTGGAAAATCCAACGAATTTTCCAAACGAAATTGAAAGATAGTTGCAATAATTGTAGTTGTCCGAATTTTGTTGGAAATTTTGTTGCAAATTTGCAACAAAATTATTAATATTTGTTAAGTCGTTGGAAATTTTGTTGGTATTTCAAAAAAAAAAGTGTTGGAAATTTTTAACTTTTTTTATTTTTGTTGAAATTTAGTTGGAAATTTCCAACGAAATTGTTTTGGAAAATTTGTTGGAAAATTTGTTGGAAAATGTTATTTTTTTTTGCAAAATTCGCAAAAATTTATATTCGTTGGAAAATTCCAACGAAATTAAGGTAACTCGCTTTTTGTTGTTCGGTACTTGTATGATTTGTGTCTATCGTGTACAACTTAATTGGTTTCTCTTGTCTTGACGTCCGCCCCGCCGCTGCCGCTCGCCTTCGCCATCCTTCCTTGCCGCTGCTTTTTGCCGCCTTTGCCGCCGCCCCCGCCGCCGCCGTCGCTTGCCGCCGCCGCCCCTTGCCGCCGCCGCGCCCAACGAATATCCCTTTTGGAACTTTTTTCTGTGATTGTTGGAAAATTCGTTGGAAAATCCAACAATTTTCCAACGAAATTGAAAGATAGTTGCAATAATTGTAGTTATCCGAATTTTGTTGGAATTTTGTTGCAAATTTGCAACAAAATTATTAATATTGTTAAAGTCGTTGGAATTTTGTTGGTATTTCAAAAAGTGTTGGAAATTTTTTAACTTTTCATTTTTTATTTGGAAATTTAGTTGGAAATTTCCAGCGAAATTTTTTAAATTTTGTTGGAAATTTGTTGGAAAATGTTATTTTATTCGTTGGAGAAAATTTCCAAATTCCATGAATTTAAGGTAACTAGATTTTTGTTGTTGTTACTTGTATGATTTGTGTCTATCGTGTACAACTTAATTGGTTTCTTCTTGTCTCTGGGACGCCCCATTCCAACATCCTTGCCATTCCTTTTTTTTTCGCTGATTCCTACCGGTGGACGGATCGCGTGAGCAATTTTAATTTGGTCTGAGACTTATAATTTGATTTGCAAATTAAATATGTTTCATTAGATGGTTTATTGACATTTGTTGTGATCAAAATTATAGTAGGTTCTTCCGGCTAGGACCAGTGACTTGGCTATTTATCAGAGGCGGTACTCTGTTAATTTCTATTTCTTAAATTTATTTCTTGATATCTGATAGAAAATGGTAAGGAAAATGATTTCATTTTCTGTCCATAATACTTGTTCATTTTTTATTCATATTTGTCTAACATCTGTGATGATTGTCAGTATAATCGAGAAGGTGACATGCGGGGTGGGGCTTCACAGAGAAGATCGGGCCTCTCCACGTCCTCATCCTCGTCCCCGGCCCTATCCTCTTCCCCGGCCATGCCAGATAACCTTGTTCTACCATATGAGCAGCAACAATACGGACACATTGGCTCATTTTCCGACCCGCAACAACATATTCAAGAAGAATCAAGGGGACATGCGAACTGATTTTTACTTCAGTTCCATCTCCTTTGGTGCCACCTTCTTCATCGATTGCAACACTCAAATGAGGAAGAAGATACCCGATCGTTATATACCCATGGGAGATTCGTAAGTAATTTATTTTTGTACGTATATTTAAATTATAGATGTAAATACAATTGTCCATGTAGGCAATTTTCCATATGCTTAATTGTCTTATTCTCTATATTGTTATAACATGTTTTCAAATTCTGGATTCTACGCATGTTGTGAGGGAACTTAATAGAATAGTCAATAACTGTTGGATAGGGCAGTTTTCAACATTTAGCAGCGCCCTAAAAGAAATAAGGACTTTGTGGTGGAATGAGTTCAAGGTTAGTGTTGTTTTTTATTCATTTTCTCACAACGTAAGTTCAGTATAACATATCTTGATGGTCAATCATGAAATTTGTCACGAATTGTCTGGTGCATTGTCGTGGGATATCTCACTTGTGACCATTATAATTAATTTTTGTTGATTTTGCTATTGATTGTAGCGTAAGTTCAAGTGGGATGAAATAGATGAGGCTGAGGTTAGAAGAATCTTTAGGAAGAAAGTCGGTGATCACATGCGTTATGTGATAAATAAAGCGAAGAGAACAAAAGAAAAGCCAGATTTCATTACAAAGCGAACGATTGGGTAGAAATTACGAGAACTTGGGAAACCGAGAAGCATAAGAAAAGATGTGAACAGAACAAGAAGAATCGAACTTCTAGTTCTAGTGATGGGTCTCAAGGTCCACCACATATGCTTGGGGGCTCTATCAAAGATCGGCGAGCATAGAAAGAAGAATGGTAAGTCTATTTAAACTTGTAAGTTCATTTAATGCAATGGTGACTAATTTTTTTTTAAATTTTTGTAGGCGGATGAATTGGGGACGTAACCCTCATTTACAGCTACATTTAAACGCACCTTTCGGAAAAAGGATAAGACATGGATTGGCGATCGGGCACAAGCTACTAAGGTATGTCGATTATAGTTTGGACTTTATGGAAACTAGAATGAAAATCATGCATGTTTTTAATATTTATGGTAATATATACGAATTTATTTTATTTTTATCTATACTGTTAATATAGGAGAAATATAATCAACTTTTCTTTGAAACAATCGCTAGTGGTTCCGTGGTGGTGGTGATGGTGTCATGGTGTATCCGAGCCATCGGTTGACAAGATGGCATTATGGGTGGAGGCAATGGGTGGGATGAAAGGAGGAAAAATATTTGGGATGGGATCATTGTCAAGGATGTTCAAAACGAAGGGTGCTGCAACTTCATCCTCAAATGCAGCTTTTGCAAGGAGGACACGTCATGAGGAGCACATGACCCAAGAATTGAGCGAATTGAAACAGTTACTAGTACAGAAGGACGAAGAAGTGAAGTTTTTAATTGGACAGAAAGACGAAGAAATGAAGTTTTTAATTGGACAAAAAGACGAACAAATAAGAGTGATGAATGCACAACTACAATATGTCATGCGACGCCTCGACATCGATCGAAATGAGGTTCCTCCTGTACCTCCTGTTAATGTAGTTGGTCATGGGCATATTGATGAGCCACACGATGATGCGGCGATTGGTGATGATGCTAATGATGATGATGCTGGTGATTTTATTGTCAGTCCCCCTTAGGTAAGAACATTTTTCTTATAGCTAGTTTTACATCAATGCATAAGTGCTTTTTTTTATATTTTAGACAAATTCCATATCTTTATTTATATTTTCTTATTTCATCAGGTGTCGATACAGCTGGCTGTTCCTGAAGTCATGGCCAGTACGGAAGCTGCTTAGCTATCTCAGGTGTCTTATGGTTGTTTTCTGTCCTTTCAAGTTTTTGAATGTATTACTGGATGTTCAATCTTGCTTAGCTATCTTTATGAATTATGAGATTGAATATTTAATATCATCATCTGAGATTTTGCAATTTATGCATTGTAGAAATTAATATTGCATATCTAATTAGATTTCGAATCCAAATTGTCCTCAAATAAAATTCGTAGCGACGAATTTTGTCACGAATATATTTTGTCGTAAATTAGCGAAAAAAAAAACATTGCAATTTATCAAAAAAAAATTGCCGCAAATTAGTAACGGTTTTTTGCACGAATAATTATGGACGTATTTTTTAACGAATAATTAACGGCGTAATTTGTAACAAAATAATTACGGTTTCTCACCAAATTATAAAAGACATATTTGAAACAAATTTCCAACGAAACTTTTCTAACAAATTTTCCAACGAACATTTTGCAACAAATTTCCCAACGAATATTTTCCAACGAAATTTTCCAACGAATCATTTGCAACGAAATTTTCCAAATCGAAAATTTTCCAACGAAATTTTTCAAATCGAATATTTTCCAAATCGAAATTTTCCAACGAATATTTTGCAAACGAAATTTTCCAACAAATCTTTTCCAACGAAATTTTCCAACGATTTTTTCGCAACAAATTTCCCGACACAGTTGCAAATTTAAATTTTCCAACGAACTTTTTGCAACAAATTTTCCAATGATCATTTTCCAACAAAATTTTCCAATGACACAGTTGCAAACGAAATTTTCCAATGAACTATTTGCAACAAAATTTCGAATCGATATTTATTTGGACACTTTTGCAACAAATTTTCCCACGAACTATTGGCAAATTATTTTTTTATCTTACGTTAAAAATATTTCCAACGACATTTCCGACGATAATTTGGACACTTTTGCAACAAATTTTCCAACGAAATACTTTTTTTTGTCGGAAAATAGCACGATTCATTTGCCACGACATTTGCAACAAATATTCACGGAGAATTTTTGCTACGTTTTTGGTACAAAATTTCCAACGAATTTTACTTTTTGTTGGAAAATTTTCCGACGACCAATTTCCAACGTACTTTTCGTTCGTTGGTAAATTAGTTGGAAACTTGTTTTCCAACAAATTGGTCTGACTTTTTCGTTGGAAATTTCGTCGGAATAGTCCGAAAATTTTCCCGCGATGCGTCACGAAATTTTTTTTTTTTTGGAAATTTCTTTTCCAACGATTTTTCCAACGAATAATTAGCAACGAAGTTTCCAACGAAATATTATCAATGAATTTTCCCACAAAATTTTTCCAACAAACTTTCCAATGAGATTTTTCCAACAAATTTTCCAACGATATTTTTCCAACAAAATTTCCAACGAATATTTTCCAATAAATTTTCCAACGAACTTTTACCAACATTATTTGCGACTACTAATTACCGATGAATTTTGCCACGAATTTTCCAACGAATTATTACCAACGAATTTGCCAACAAAAAATTTTTCCAACGAAAATTTTTCGTTGGAAATTTCAACGAAATTTAAAATTTTTTGTTGGAAAATTTTCCGACGACGAATTACCAACGAATTTTTTTTGTTGGAAAAATTGTTGGAAATATCTTTTTATAACGAATTTTCCAGAATTTTTCGTTGAAAATTTTGTCGGAAAAAAATTGGTTTTTTTGTAGTGTTAGCAGATTAAACAAATCTTGGAAATTTCACGATAATCTCTAGTAGACATGGACTGCCAATATGACATGGAACGTATGCTTGCGCGACTCATATGCTTCTAAAATTGTTTATAACCGTGTTCATTTTGAAATTAGTTGAATTTCACAAAGTTTGTGCACGATCATGTTGCATCTTCCACGAGCTTTTGCATAATAGTTAACTCCATCCTAAGCAGTCACTAATCGAAGGCAGATTCTCCATATTGGAATTAGAAATTTCATAAATAATCAGTAGATGATGCTTGCATAAACATTAGATCAGAGGACCCTGAGTTTCTTAGCTTAAATTCGAGCCATCTCAGCTCTCGAACGAAGTTTGTCGTCCGTTCTCTAAAAGAGAAGGCAATAGGAGGAAACCAAAATGGATGGAAAAAACAATTCTAGGGTTAAAGAACTTTTCGGTTATTCCAAAACAAGAAAAAACCATGAACCATCGGTACTACTGGAGGTCAATTTGTCTTACCATTGGAAGCCCCTATAAATACGTTGTCGTCGGCATCATATCCTCCAAGTCTCTCTCTCTCGAGAGCGCACACATACACTTGCCATTTCCCAAAACTCTTTTCAATGATTCCTCTAAGAATTTCGTTAGATGCTGATAAGCTCCTCTTCTGGGCTCTCTCCATTTTCACGATAGTTGCAACCTTCTTGGGTGATCCTCACTTCTCGATTCTGACTTTAATAATTCAAACCCTTCCTACTAGGGGTGCGCAAAAGAACGGAAACCCGTTTGGACCGCCCAGAACCAGATCGGAACTGGTGGTTCCCAAGGGAACAGGTCCAGTTCCTGGTTCCAATTTTTTGGAACTGGTATTTACTTTGGCGGTTCCCCACATGGAACCGCCCACCTCGCTCACCCGGACCGGATTGGTAATATAATAATGATATATTTTTATTTTTTTAATTTTTAATTAAAAAATTTGACCAAAAAAAATTTAAAAAAAAGAAAAAAAATTATTATCATATCTGAAGCTCCTGTATAAATGGGATACCTTAGTCATTTTTCTCAATAATTAATGGGTACCCACTTAATTTATGGATGATGTGGTTAATATAATCGATCACAGTGTAGGAATTGTATGAAAAGTTACATTCTTTTCCTTTTGTTCTATTGATCTGATGTTAGTTCACAATTTGTCTAGGAAAACTTGTTGAGATCGGTTCCATGGACCCGCCCGAGAACCGGACCGGACCAACGGTCCGGTTCTCGGGCGGATCCATGGAACCGACGGGTAGTTCTTAGTTCCAATTTTTAAAACCGATCCTGTAACGGGTGGTCTACGGTTTCGGGGTGGGAACCACCCACCCGGACCATGCACACCCTACTTCCTACAGAACCAAGCTCGTCCTCAACGTAAGAGACTCCGAACAAGACAAGGTTGCTGCTGCTGCTGCTGCCGTAGGTTCTCTCTCTCTCTCTCTAACGTACTGACAAGCCATGATGCTTGTCCAGAATTATGTGATGACACCTGTTTTTGGGTTAAACTTCGGTACTTCTGTCGATCGTGTTGAAGTTTGTCTTAGTTAGTATTTGCTTGAACATGGATATGATTTGGTTTTGGGTTAATACACATGTTGCCGAAGAGCATGAACTATTTTATGCAGCTGTTTGTGTCATGCAAGATGAAACCAATTATTTTTCAACAACACGACGGCATAACGTGTGTTCCATTCAAAGTAATTTGCATTCTCGTCGCAGAACTGTCTTAGCTATCTTAGCTGCCTGGCATATGTACTTGATTTAGACAAACAAAAAAAATTTTAAATTCTTTTCTTTGGAAAAACATGTGCACGGTATGTATCCCTATACAAAAATATTGATGTTGTTCTAATTGAGCTAAACATCATGGTTCACAAGCTGCCTCAAGTTGAATCGGTGATTAACTATTTCGTGGAAGTTGTGTATTATTAACGGTTAATTTAAACAACTTAGGTTTCCAGTTCTACCAAATAATTGGCAATGCATGAAAGCAGTTTAATATGGAGAGGCTCGGTAATATAATATAACATCATAAAGATCTGCCATCACAAAATCCATAAAAGTGAAATATGGGGCTTGGATGAGAAAAAATCAAAAAGTCCTATACATATTGCAAATGTGCTAACTCAGTCATAAATCTTTAATTATGCCAATTGACTCCTAAGTTTTTTTTTACGTTTTGCCAGTTGAGTCTATCCAGCTAATCTAGGGCCGAAAACTGTTGACGTGGGTGTCAGCTGTCTTACGTGCTACGGCTGATATTGACGTGGACATTTTTTTTTATAAATTTTTAACAATTTTTTGATTTTTTAAAATAATATTTTGGTTTTTTCTTTTCTTTACCTTTTTTTTTGGACTGAGGCCGGCAAGGGTTGTCGCTTGACTCTTGCCAGCCACAGGCGAGGACCGAGACGCCCTTGCTGAAACTAGGCAAGGACGTCGAGGTCTTGCCCGGTCTAAGTAAGGGCCACATACACTCCCTAGATCTTGGCCAGGGTGGCAATGCCCTCGTTGTGGCCGATGAGGGTAACTGGCCCTCTATCAGCAAAAAAAGAATTAAAGACATCCATGTCAATGTTTTCCGGCTTAAATTGGCAGAATGGACTCAATTGCCGAAATGTGAAAAGATCTAGGACTAAATTATTGTAATTGAAAAGTTTAAGACTGAATTGGTACAAATAATTTAAGAAGTTTTTGGTTTCTATGATATATTGCATCAAGTTTACTATCCCTTTTCCAATAAGAATTTCCACTATCTGCCGTATTGTTATTGTTTCACCGTCTTTACTGGTTCTCCCTTGCTGCACTTGATCTGACAAAGAATAAGCAAGTACAAGCCATAATTGGCCCTCAAGGATCAATGCAAGCAGACTTCATCATTCACCTTGGACACAAATCTCATGTTCCCATCATCTCTTTTTCGGCTACTAGTTCCTCCCTCAGTTCAATTTGGAGTCCGTACTTCATTCGAGCAGTGCAAAATGACTCGTCCCAAGTGAATGCCATTAGCGTAGTCATCCAAGAATTTGGGTGGAAAGCCGCAGTCCTCATATATGTGGACAACGAGTTAGGAGAAGGCATCATAATTTCCCTTACCAATGCTTTGGAAGAAGTCAAAACGAGTGCCCTATAGGAGCCTCATTTCTCCATCGGCCACGGACGATCAAATCCTGTAGGAACTCTACAAGTTAACGACGATGCAAACAAGGGTCTTCATCGTGCACATGTTACCTACCCTCGGTTCTAGGCTATTTGCCAAAGCAAATGAGGTGGGAATGATGAGCGAAGGTTTTGTGTGGATCTTGACTAATGGAATCGCCGACCTATTGAGTTATGTGGATTCATCTGTTGTTGCTAGCTCGATGCAAGGAGCACTGGGCATCAAGACTTATATCCCGGACACATCATACCTTGACAACTTCATGGTCCAATGGAAGATGAAATTCCAAAAAGATAATCCATTCGTCCTTAATCCTATGTTGAACATTTTCAGATACTAGGCTTATGACACTGCTTAGGCTTTGGCAATGGCTGTCGAGCGAATGGATCCAACGGATTTTACCTTCCAGATGTTCAATGCTTCCACAGATGCAACATATCTCGATAATATTGGGGTCACTCAAAATGGTCAGAAACTTCTCCAAGAACTAGTCAATACGACATTCATGGGCCACACTGGAAATTTTAGACTTGTCGATGGGCAGCTAAAGTCGTCAATGTTCCATATCGTTAATATCAATGGAGATGCAGCAAGAGTGATCAGGTTTTGGACACTAGAAAATGGGCTGCTAAGAGATTTGTATTCACTCAATAAAAGCAAATATTCTGCTTTGAAGAGTAATCTTGGATCCATAATATGGCCAGGAGACCCGATCTCTGTTCCAAAGGGAAGGGGAGATTCCCACAAATGGGAAGAGGCTGAAAATTTTAGTCCTCATGAAGGACAATTTCAATCAATTTGTGACGGTGACTCGAGATCCTAGCACAAATACATCCCAAGTCACCGAATAGTGTATCATCATCTTTCAAGCCGACACAAAAAAAATTGCTTTTTGCCTTGGCTTATGACCTTATTCCGTTTCCCGCGCCCAATGGAAGTAGCGCTGGCAATTACAATGACATGATCGATCAAGTATTTTACCAAGTGAGCAAGCACTTGATTGTTGGATCACATGTTGAAACTTACTATGCTATCATGTGGTTGACAAAGAAAACATTCCCCTTCTTTTTGTTGGAACAGAATTACGATGCAATGGTAGGTGATACTATCGTAAACAGATGCGGGAAAAACAAAAGACAGAATGCAAGAATTTACGTGGTTCGATCACAAGGTGATCTACGTCCACGGGCGAGGCAATACAAAATTCCACTATAATCAAAGAGAGTACAGTTTTCAAAAAGTCGAAACAACGACTAAAGCTCACAGCTCACAAAACTCTCTGTAAACAAAATTCTTTCTGTTCTACCATGAGAAAAAACCTAGCCGCAGTACAAATAGAGCTCTCAAAAATTTTCCTCGGGGGCATAGCCCCCGAATCCCCCGAGACATTTGTTCGCTTTCTCTAGCTTGGATGGTCCACTATGAAGATTTGTTCACTTATCTGCGGTTGGGCCTATTGGCTAACCCTTCGCGTCACGAACCAAATCTCAATTTTCTTTCCACTTTTGGTCTCGCGCAAAAATATGTCGGGTTGGGTCATGAACCGAACCAAGTATATAAAATTCAAGACATATTTAACAAATACAACGATCATTGCAAACAAATCATTATACATGGATTTCACCTTACCATACACCGAATTGAGGGTTGTAATGCTCATGCCATACAAGAATAGCAAGAGCAATAATGCTTGGGTTTTCTTGAAGCCACTCACTTGGGACCTTTGGTTAACAATCGGATGCTTCTTTGTGTTCATAGCATTGGTCGTGTGGATTCTCGAACACTGGGTTAATGAAGATTTCAGGGGTCTCGCCACTCATCAAGTTGGCATGAGCTTCTGGTTCTCGTTTTCAACCATTGTCTTTGCACAAAGTAATCACACTTCACTTTAATTAATCAATTGAACATTACAATTTAACTATCGCTCTTTGATAATTTAGGTGCTTTATCTTAATTTGGATTGCAGGGGAGAGAGTATTTA
This sequence comes from Syzygium grande, assembly GCA_024733475.1. NCBI lineage: Eukaryota > Viridiplantae > Streptophyta > Magnoliopsida > Myrtales > Myrtaceae > Syzygium > Syzygium grande. The sequence continues at coordinate 24,518,375 of JAMXDD010000008.1, read as the reverse complement.
GCAATCTAGCTAGATTTGTTGTGATCGTGTGGGTTTACGTGGTACTTATACTAACAAAAAGTTATACTGCAAGCTTGAGCTCTCTTTTAGTGTTGCAAAAGTGAGACTAATGTGGATCAGCTCCTAAAGAGCGGAGAAAAAGTGGGATGCAAACATCGCTCTTTTATGTATGCAATGCTAAAGTAAATGAAGTTCGATGTTTCCAAAGTTATATGTTATCATTCTCCTAAAGAATGTGATGCGCTTCTTTCTGAGGGAAGTGCAAGAGGCAGGATTGCAGCAGCATTCGACGAATTCCCCTACATTAAACTTATTCTTTCTCAATATTGCAACAAATATACCATGATCGTGACATTTAAAACCGCTCGATTTGACTTCGTAAGTCCTCAAATTCTCAAGTTTAGCACATAAAAGAAAACCGTCAAAATTTCCAATTACTAGGATTATTCGCTATTTCTTTGATTGAAAAATCTCATGTCCTGCTTTTGGTTTACAGGTTTTCCCCAAAGGGTCTCTGCTAGTACAAGATATTTCGCGATCAATCCTTAACGTAACTGAAGGGCCCAAAATGACAGAAATTGAAAATGCATGGCTTCCATCAAAATCCAATTGCCCAGATTTGACCAACTTGCTCTCTTCCAACAGCTTGGGTCTTGACAGTTTTTGGGGCATATTCTTGATTGCTGGAGCTGCTGCAGTTTTAGCTCTCTTCATTTTCATGGTCATGTTCGTCAAAAAAAAATTGGCATGACGTAACAAGTTCTTCAAATTCATTGCGGGAGAAAGTTGATGCATTGGGAAAAATGTTTTACTAAAGAGACCTTAATTCCCATACTTTTAGGAAGGGTAGATTTAGAGATAGAAATATGGATGATGGTGGCAATGTAATTGCAGCTGTTGAAACTTTAGAAAATGCTAACTTCCCTTGAGTCCGACAAGAGACTTCAGCCAAAACAACATATTTAGAGACAGAAATACGAATGATAGTGGCAATGAGATTGTAGCTATTGAAACTTCAGAAAACACTAACTCCCCTCCGAGTCTGTCAAGAGATCTATCAAGAGACTTCAACCAAAAAAATGACGATATAAACAATGAGCAGGCACGCCATCTGCAGTTGAAGGACTTCCTAATCATGTAAACGAAGGGTTCCCTGACATAGCGACAAAAATCGGGCTTACAAATGTAAATTAAGAGAGGTACATGCCTCAACACCTTTAGATACTAAACTTAAATTTTTGACTAGTTGAACTTTGTACTTTTAGATGACAATAATGTCCCCCTCATTCTCTTCTCATGTAAGGACTGATATTGATACTGCTTATCGTCTGATCACAGACAATGTACGAATGATAAATGCTTTCCAGAGCATTTTCTAGTGGACATTACATGCATATATTAGCTTCTCTTATCCTATTATGTATTGGCGATGAAAGTGTTTATTATTATTTCAATAACTTGCCTTAAGTGTCTTAATTTTGTAACAAAAGTAGTTGACTTCTTAAACTAATATCTAGTATTCCGTCCAAAAAAAAAACTAATATCTAGTGTGTATGTATAATGAGAAAGTCCAGTAGAATATGCATCAATGGTTGAACCACCTGTCAAAATCCTATGTTCACATCTTTTATATAAACAGACATGATCAATTGACCCAGTGAGATGAAGCTGCTCCTAAGCATTCGCTTTATTATCAAACCATTCTATTTAACTAATGAAATCCGTTAACACCAGAATTTTTGCTGACAAAAAAAAATAATAATAATAAAGAGAACAGAAGAGAAGGAAGAAAAAAAGGATATTAAAAAAATATAAATAACAAGTAAAGCAACCAACACCATTAAACCACAAGGGCAGACCAATAAAACCACCTAAGCCCATAAGTCATTTTGTCGAATTAGAGCCAACTCAATTCGGCCCATCACTATCTAGCCCGCCCAGCAGCCTACGGCCTATGAATGGATCGGAAGCACTACAAAAAACAAGGATTTAGCCACGGAAATTAGCGACGAATAATTTTTCGTGGCTAATTTCTGAAAAATTTGCGACGAAAAAAAAAAATTCGTCGCAAATTAGCCACGAAAAAAAAATTCATGGCAAATTTGCGACGGAATTTACCACGAAAAAAAATTCGTGGCTAATTTGCAACGGAATTTGCCACGAAAAAAAATTCGTGGCTAATTTGCAACGGAATTTGCCACGAAAAAAAATTCGTGGCTAATTTGCAACGAAATTAGCGACGAATTTTTTTCCGTTGCTAATTTGCGACGAAAAAAAATGTCGTCGCTAATTTGCGACGGAATTTGCCACGAAAAAAAATTTCGTGGCTAATTTGCGACGGAATTTGCCACGAAAAAAAATTCGTGGCAAATTTACGACGGAATTTGCCATGAAAAAAAATTCGTGGCAAATTTGCGACGGAATTTGCGACGAATTATTTTTTTCGTTGCTAATTTGCGACGAAAAAAAATGTCGTCGCTAATTTGCGATGGAATTTGCCACGAAAAAAAAAATCCGTCACTAATTTGCAACGGAATTTGCGACGAAAAATTATTCGTTGCTAATTTGCAACGGAGTTAGCGACGGATTTTTTTTTTTTCGTCGCTAATTTTGCGACGTAATTTCCTTCATGATATTTGCTCAACAATATTAAAAGCATCACACATGGAGAAATTGGAGAGAGACATTCCAATTATTCTTTGCAATTTAGAGAGGATATTTACTCCATTGTTTTTTAATTCAATGGAGCATCTCTTAGTTCACTTGCCTTATGAGGTCAAAGTTGCGGTCCCCGTCCAATTTCGATGGATGTATCCATTTGAGAGGTAAAAAATTTTTCAAAATAAATTTCAAAATACTTTATTATATATTATGTTCTGATAAACTTCTTTCTATTGCAACAAGGTTCTTATATCATTTGAAGAAAAAAGTGAAGAATAAAACATGTGTTGAAGTTTCAATTTGTAATGCATATATTGTGAAAGAAGTGACAACATTTGCATCATACTATTTTGAGCCGCACGTGCAGTGCAAGAGGCGGAGAGCAGGAAGAAATGATGAGGGTCCCATCGATCCCAATTGCAAATCATTCTCTATTTTCAATTATCTCGATCGACCAAGCGGTAGATGTAAGTTTTTGTTGCTTAATGTGAAGAAACGAGGAAGCCCATATATATATATTTTTTGAATCGTCCCGTAAGAGCCATACTTCTAGTAAGTGTATATTTGCAAATATATGTATTGCGTGTCAAATATTTACTAATATATAAATGTAAATTGTTAATAGGATTTTTCAAAATTCAATGTATGGACTACCACCAAATGAGTTTGACCGTTTGTACGATGAACAATTTGCAGCATGGTTCAAAACATATGTAAGTTGCCTATAGACCAAAATGAAGTTATTAATATTTTATACATCATTTAAATATATATTATTGACTTTGTGTGTGCGATCTTAGGTTCACAGTAATCATGATCAAGTTGAAGAGTAAGGATTGCTATATTATCTATCATGGGTCCACAAATCAAGTATACGAACTTGGCCAACATATTTCATAAACGGGTATAATTTTCACACTCAAGAATATAGAATGGGAAAAGTCACAATGAATAGTGGTGTGTGTGTTTGGTCATTCAATTGTGATAGTTCAAAAATAATTTTTATGACTTGTTGGATGAAATCATCGAGATAGAGTACCCCGGACCATTAATGCGGGTTGTGTTATTTAAGTGCATGTGGTTTGACCCCGTCAAAGGAATGAAGGTGTATACGAAGTTTAATTTGGTTGAAATAAATCACAAGAAAAGGTATATGAAATATGAACCATTTATGTTGGCACAACAAGCAATTCAAGTATATTATGCATCATATCCTAGTTTGAAACATGACAAAACCGATTGGTGAAATTGTATGTAAAACCAAAGCACGAAGAAAAATCGAGGAACACTGGAAGGATACAGCATATCAACAAGAGGAAGTTTGTAACGCGGTTCAAACTGAGGAATATAACATTCCTACTCTACGAGATCCATGTGGAACAATGATAGATGTAGATCTAACCGAAATTCGCGAATCAAATTTAGAAGGTGTTGCAGAATCTGATTTTGAGACAGAGGATGATGAGGATGATGATGAGGATGATGATGACGATAATGCTCAAAAAGAAGATCAAGATCAAGATGAAGACGAAGGTGAAGATGAAGATTTAGATTTTTGAGATTTTTTACTAATTATGTCGTAATTATTATTATTATTATTATTATGACAAGAGTTTATTGTTATTGTCATATTTATTATTGTTGTTGTTGTCGTAATTATTAGTATTGTTGTTGTTGTTGTTGTTGTTGTTGTTGTTATTGCTATTATTGTTAATTAAATGTTGTTGTTGGGAAAAAAAAAAAAATGAATTAGGGGTGTGTGGGCTAGTAGAAACGAAATTAGTGGCAAATTTACGACGAATTTATCCATGAATTTCATAAAAAATTGCCCACGATTCAATTTTATGAAATTCGTGATAAATTCCGTGGCAAATTTGCCCACGAATTTCATAAAAATGCCGAAAATTCATTTTTCATGAAATCCGTGGCTAAAATCACAAATCCGTGGCAAATTTGTCACGGATTTTAGTCACGAAATTGAAAAAATGCCCATACACATGCCCACATTCATATTTTTATGAAATTTGTGGCTAAAATCCGTGGCAAAATTTGCCACGGATTTTAGCCACGAATTTTAAAAAATGCCCATACACATGCCCACGTTTATTTTTTATGAAATTCGTGGTTAAAATCCGTGGCAAATTTGCCACGGATTTTACCCACAATTTCATATGCCCATACATATGCCTATCGTCCATTTTTTTTTTAAAAATTCGTGGCTAAAATCCGTGGTAAATTTGCCCGGAGTTTTTATCCACGAATTTCATAAAAAATGCCAAAAATTCATTTTTCATGAAATTCGTGGTTAAAATCCGTGGCAAAATTTGCCACAATTTTAGCCACGAATTTTAAAAAATGCCCACACACATGCCCACGTTCATATTTTTATGAAATTCGTGGCTAAAATCCATAACAAATTTGCCACAATTTCATTAAAAATGCCAAAGATTTATTTTTTCATGAAATTCGTGGCTAAAATCAATGGTAAAAAAAAATTAAGTGGCTAAAATTAAGTAGCAAATTTGCCCACGGATTTTATTTACCAAATTTTTAAAAATGCCCACACGCATGCCCACGTTCATATTTTTATGAAATTCGTGGCTTTTGCCACAGATTTTAGCCACGAATTTCATAAAAAATGAAGGATAGGCATGTGTGTGGGCATATTTTTAAATTCGTGGCTAAACTCCGTGGCAAATTTTCCACAGATTTTAGCCACGAATTTCATAAAAATATGAACATGGGCATGTGTGTGGGCATTTTTTTAAAATTCGTGGCTAAAATCCGTGGCAAATTTGCCACGGATTTTAGCCACGAATTTCATGAAAAAATAAAATTTTGGCATTTTTTATGAAATTCGTGGTTAAAATTGCGTGGCAAATTTGCCACGGATTTTAACCACAATTTCATAAAAATATTAACGTGGGCATGTGTGTGGGCATTTTTAAAATTTGTGGCTAAAATCCATGGCAAATTTGCCACGAATTTCATGAAAAATAAAATTTTGGCATTTTTTATGAAATTCGTGGAAACTAAAATCCGTGGCAAATTTGCCACGGATTTTAGCCACCAAATTTTTTTTTTAATTTTAATGCCACGAATTTCATAAAAATGGACGATAGGCATGTGTATGGGCATTTTTTCAAATTTGTGGCTAAAATCCGTGGCAAATTTGCCACGGATTTTTAGCCATGAATTTCATTAAAAATGAAGGATAGGCATGTGTATGGGCATATTTTTAAATTCGTGGCTAAAATCCGTGGCAAATTTGCCCGCAATTTTTAGCCACAAATTTAAAAAATGCCCATACACATGTCCACGTTCATATTTTTATGAAATTCGTATTAAAAACCACGAATTTTAAAAATGCCCATACATATGTCTATCGCTTCATTTTTATGAAATTCATGGCTAAAAATCCGTGGTAATACCACGGATTTTAGTCACAATTTCATAAAAATGCCAAAAATTCATTTTTCATGAAATTCGTGGCTAAAATCATGGCAAATTTATCACGGATTTTAACCACGAATTTTAAAAATACCCATACATATGCCTATTGTTCATTTTTATGAAATTCATGGCTTAAAATTAAGTAGCTAAAATTAATTGGTAAATTTACTTCTGAATTTTAAAAAGTGGTCGTAAATTTGAGTTCCCCGCCCTTGGTCCCCAATTTGCCCGCCATCTCTCCCCATTCTCTCTCTCTCTGTTGTTTCTCTCTATCAAATCATATCTGCTTCCCACTTCTCATTCTTCTTCTCCTTCTCCTTCTTCCCTCTCCCCCCCCCCCCCAAGCACTTCCTCCCTCGACTCCTCCTTGCCTTGTGGCCTCCGGATCCTTAGAAAAATCGAGGCAGGAGAAGAGCAATCTCGATTCGATTCCTCCGGAGCTCACCGTCCATGGCGATCATCTCGACTTGAGGAGGAAGAGGAGAAGCAACACGAGGCCAAGCCCTCGGCCTCGTCCTCGTCCTTCTCCTCGGCCTCGGCCTGCGTCCCTCGTCCTCGTCCTCGACCTCCTCCTCGTCCTCGTCCTCGGCCTTCTCCTCTGCTGCGGCGGAGTTCGCCAGCGAGTTCGATCCGTCCGGCCAGCCGGGTTCATCGAGGAGGCCTTGAGTTCGTGGCGGCGGAGCGATTTCCTCGCGCATGAGGCGGCGGAGGCTCGATCTTTCTTTATTCTTGACCCGATCGTGTGTTCGGATGAGCTGCCAGTCCGGTGATTTTTCGGGGTAAAGTTCTCGTTTTCTTTTTTCGAGTGTTGTCGCGACGATTCGGTCTTCCGCGAGGTCCATTCATGGAGTATATCTGAAGAAGCGTGGCGGCTGTACCCGATTCGAGCAGGATTCCTTTGACGACCGCCGCCGCCGCCAACTTCACGCGCGGGGCGAGCTCGCCACTACCCTGAAGAAGGTGGGTCTTCGTCGAGCTTCTTTGTTGAGGAATGATTTTGGATTTGTTGACAACTAATTTTTAGCCGACGCGTCATTAAAAATAAAAAAAAATTCAAGATTATAGTTTTTGATTGCGACGGAGACTTATTTCTTGAACAAAAATGTCGTTTTTAATTCTGTACTTGGCCTAGCTTCTGTAGACGATTTTCTATTTATTTCATGCAAAAACCCGAAAAGTCAAATAGTTGACTTTTACGTTGACTTTGGTCAACCTTTGACCAAAAGTCAACCCACGGTCAAATTGGGGTTTTTCGCATAAAAAGGTTCCTTTCAAGTCCAATTTCACTTTAGAAGTGAAGATTTTAGAAAAATTTAAAGATTTGATCATAAAATCAAGCTCTTAGTAAAAAAAAATCAACTAGGGTTTGACTTTTGATCAAACCTTTGACAAAAAAAAAAATGAAAAATACAAAAATCCAAAAATTATCTTATTTTACATTCAATTTACTTTTGGCATTTGAAATTTTACAAAAATCGATTTAGAATCAATTTTTTTCCCAAATTATGAATTTGATTCAAATCGAGGCAAAATGAAATTACTTCATTTCTAGTCATTTTTAGGTTAGTTTTCTTCACGACATTTGATCTAGAGGTCATCTTATATTCATTTTTTTTTGAACCAATTTTGTGATTCCAAGCCAAACACAAAAACCCCCAATTTTGGCCATAATCGGTGATTTTGATCGATTCTTCATGATTTGCACAATTGATGCATGAATGAGCCTAATTTCTTATATGAAATCCAAATCCAAAATCAATTTTTGAAAGATTCACATGAATTTGAGTCAATTTGATCAATTTAGTGATCCAATGATAAAAAGTCTAAAAGTAATTGGTCTAATTAGTACAAAGCAATTTGATCCACTCTAGACTAATATTCAATTTGATGAATTGAGACTCAATTTGGTTAATTGGACTTCAATTAAATTTGTTAGTTAAGCTTAGCCATGCAATTACCCAAATTCAAGATCAATTGAGACAAACAAGTCAAATTGAGTCAATTTGTGCATGAATTACACATCGATTCAATCCAATTTGATCCAATTCAGTATTAATGGAGTCAATTAATCATGATAGAGATCAAATTATGCAAAATTGAAATCAAGGATTGAATTGATTCAATTAGGCCAAATTCAGGGTTAACCGGTTTAACCCGGTTTGATTCAAATTGAACTAATCCGATCGGACTAGCCATTTTCCGGTCGAAAATTTCGACGATCGACAGTCCGTTCAGACCAACCAAGGCTGGTCACATTCTCATGAGCGCGGAAATGAAAAAATGCCCTTAATTGAGAGTTACAAAAAATGCCCCTAAGAGAAATGACAAAAATGCCCTTCTTCAAGAATTAAGCAAATTAATTAGGGGATGAATAAATCAATCGTGGCCATTCATTTAGAATCGATTGCATCCGTACATGATGCCATGTCATTAATCTTTAGCCCTTAAAGAAGATTTTTAATCATTAAAAAATGCATTTTGGGCTATTGGATTAATATAAGGGTTAAATTCCAAAATTAAAGGGGGTATATAATATTTTTTTCCTCCAAAATTTGGGAGGGGGATTCATTTTCAGATCTGGTTTCTCTCTCTCTCTCTCTCTCTCTCTCTCTCTCTCTCTCTCTCTCTCTCTCTCTCTCCTCTCATCATCTCTCTCTCTCTCGAGCTCTCTCTCTCGGTGCAGCCAATTCGGTCTCCCTTGCTGGTCACTTTCCGTGAGCTGCCATACCGTCGTCCCCCCCGGTGGTCCAAGGCCGATCGCAAGTCCAGCTGCCTTCATTTGGTGGCGGAGCTCCTTCCTCCGGCGACTTCTTCCTCTCGGCAACATCACCGGCGCTGCTGCCGGTGATGTGATCAGCCGGTTCAAGCAGCTGAACCGGCTGATCGGCGACCTCCTCCGGCGATCCAGAGCATCCGACAGCCTTCCTCGGCATTCTCACGTCGCTGTGGTGGCCGGCTTCTTGTTAAGCGGCCACGGATCGCATCCTTGACTTGATTTTTGCTGATTAGTCTATTAGTGAGAAAACAAATCAATTCTCACAATATTTCGTACACTCTATTGTCATAGGTTGGCTGAGCTTTCCGAGGCTTCTCCGTGTCATTTTGGTCTGAATCACGGAGGCTGGATCGCTCGATCGAGCATTGGAGCATTGTGAAACAAGGTAAGAACACTTGAACATGATTCTGTAAATTCGTGTCCAGTAAAACCTGCTTGTTTGAGATGCTGATTTGAGCTTGTTGATGTTGAAATCTGGCGAAGTGATGAACTAGAGAATCGTAGAGCGCGTCTTAAGCTTCGATTTGACATATCATATGCCTCGATCGGACTTGATTTGCTATGTCAAAATACTTTTAGAAGTTAGGATCAGAATCTGGAATAGGATGTTCAAGTCTGTTCTGATATCTTCCTGATTGACGTCGCATTGTTTGATGATTTTTTATGATTTTTTACGATCATTTTTTGGAAAAACTTTCTTCATGAAAGTTGCAGAGCACATCTTGATCTATTCATCATAAAATTTTCACAAAATTCCAAGCATGTTAGCCTTGTACGATCTGCAACGTCATGTTTGTATGAACCTGGTGACATACTGGTTTCAGATCGACCTTCGTGTGTTCTTCGATTTTCATAAATTCGTGTGTTCGAGATATGAAAAAATTTTCTTCACGAAAGTTCTTCCTGAGATCAAGATCTTTCTATTGATACTAATTTCATCAAAATCGGAGATCATTTGAATTCTCAAAAGGAATTCTCACAATTTGATCAGTATCTGTGTCCAGATCTGATTTTCATTCCTTTGGAGTTCAAAAGATGTTTCTCCGAATTTGATAAAGTTAGAGTCCTTTTTTGCAAAAAATCAAAATTACAAAGTTGCTCATTGGGGTCTCATTATGTTAACTGGAAATTTTGAGGGCCTAATAGCAATTTTTGGAGGGCCAATTTGCTTAAAATCTCATAAAAGGTCATTTCGGGTTAAAACTCCATTTGCAATTGAGTCCTTCGCGAAAACCGAATTTTATAAAAATTTGGAGGGCTTTTTAGCAAAACCTCAAAACATGAAAGTTGTTGCACACAGGGAATCCTAACCGCACAAAAATTTTCACGTGGTTTTGATAAGGTTTGTTATTTTTCCCGCCATTATTTTGAAATTCATAACAGAACCGAGTCCATCTGTCATCCTTTGAGATTAAATTCGATATTTTGGGAAAATTTGCTAGGATTTAGAAAAAATGGTCTTCTTGATCCTCATGTCATAAACTTTTTAATGACACCTGAATCGTTTTATTTGGATGTCATTAGGTTAGTTAATCATACTTGAAATGTAAGCAATCCGAATTAGATAAAAATTGAATAAGTGGTCTTTTTATAAAGCCCACTTCTCATTGTTTGATTGGCTTCGAAATAAAGCCCATGGGCTTGAATGCATGCTTATTCTATTTCTATGCATGTGTTTGTTAGATGAATGTTAGGCCGGTGCATGTTTAGCGGGTAGCTCATCATGGTCATTTAGAACCCGACTTTAGGGGTTAATTGATATGAGTTGCCGTTTTGTGAATGCAAATGGTAGCCCATTATCATTAACCATTAATCAAACAATGTTAGGTGATTAAGTGGGTGATGAATCGAAACGCATGAAAAACAAAGGCCGATCCCGAGGCCCGTGCTTAATTAGTGAGTTGCTTGCACCATTGTTTTTTTCATATGTCGTTTGTTATGAATGAATGTTATGGATGTAAACATCGACACCCGAGAGGCGGTCCAAGGAAGAATAATCCGAAATTGAAAAATCCAAGGTGATTGACCGATGTCCAATCCGGTCTCGATTTGTACTTAATTCATTCATCCCCGATCATGTCTCGGGTTTTCAATTCGTGTTGTAATAAACACCCGACGAGTTCGAGTTTTTTACTTTTTACTTCCTAGCACTTAGAATTAGCTCGTCTTTTCAATACTTGAGTGTTTACTTTACGAAAAGTCTTTCAATGCGATTGATTGTTTCTTTCTTTTTTCTAGACTAAGATAGGATTAGTTTAGAATCTTAAATGAAAACACAAAAACAAGATGCATGATCACCTAGTGGACTAAGATTTTGGCATGAAAATGGTAAAGAACAAATGCATGACAACTTAGATAACAACCATGTTAAGTTTAGCGGTACCGAAAGGGCATTAATAGAAATATTAACGTAAGCTAGTCCCCGAACCTTTGATCTCTAGTTTTCGTAGAAACTGAAACGAAATTCCCGCATTTCGGTTGGGTATTCTAGCCGACCCCCGACCTAGGCTAGTGGCGACTCCTAAAAATAAAATCAATCCGCTGTCACGCGAGATATGGATTTAGGGAAAATCACGTTCATGATCAATGGGTCATATGGCTAATCAAAAGATTTACACTTCAGTAAAATCATTTTTGTGAGATACCATATGAACCATCTCATGAACACTTATCTCTAAACCCGCCTCATTCGAGTTTCGCCCCTCGAGGGGTAGGTCGCGACAGGATTGAACTGTTCTTGTTTATTTTTTTCCGGTCTGAGGTTCAAATTGTTGGGATTTCTTTGGTTGGTCTGGTTGGTTCTGATAGAGAAATGGGAATTAGGGGTTTTTCAGTGTGGAGGTGTGGCATGGGTTTACAGCTAGTCATTTGTGTTGAGGAGTTTTGGTGATTGAAATTACTGGGCTGTGCTTTTTTAAAAGGGAAAATTTTTAATGTTGAGGAATGGTAAGGTTGTGTGACGTGGAATGCAATATAGTGTTGATCCCGGGATGATCATGTCGCTAGGATGCATTGGAAGGCCTTGATTGCCAAAGCAATAGGCCTGCATAACGCATTTAAAGGTTATGTCGACCCTGTTTCTGTCTTGAGAATTATTCATGGACTCAGACTCTGCAGGAGGTTACCATCCATGTTGCCCTGACATATTTTAGGGAAGCTGTTGGTTCAAAAATAAGGTAGAAGACTGTGTGAATCTTGCTTCAAAGCTGTCTTCTTTCAGCTTTTTTTGGCCTCTTATGCAAGCAAATGTACTCCTAAGCAGCATAACATAATATTAGCTGAGGCACCACACTTTCTGACTTTTGTTGATAGAACTAAATGCTTTGGAAGCAGACATGGGAATGCAAACAGAGACCAGAGGGCCTGTGTATTTCCAATTGGATGAGGGGCGGATTTGGATGCAGAGCTTGATTTGCCTTTGGTGCCAGCATCCAGTAGGACATGCTGCTGAACCTGCTGGCAGATCCAATGCCCAGGTAAATATTGTGTGTTCTTGCTTGCTGGTGGCAGCAACCAGTAGACGCGCCATACAATCCTTCTAAAACTTGTTGCATGAATTTTTGAGAAAAAATTTGATCATGATTTTCCCATATCACCCCTCAATCTATATCCCATGTTCACTACCACTCTTTGCTTTTCTGTCATGCTTTGGCGGTACATATTCTGCAGACAAGCAAGCTGCTTCTTTGGGATGGTTACATCATTGAATTATAGGATTCTCGATGTTTCTTGTCTTGTTTGTTATTGGCTCCTTGTCATTGCATCTCAAGTAGAGTCGCTTGCGAAAAATTAGAGCAGCGAATCTCATGGTACATCTCTTCCGTAATCAGGCAGAGGATGAGCTGGGTCTACCTGCTGTCCCTCGTGCAAAAGAAATTACCTGCCTTCTTGATAATGTGTCAGTCCCGAGGAAGAAGATGGAGATGCTTGCTGCAGAAACGAGATGCAGAGAAGCCTATTTGATTCTGTAGGGTTATGCAGCTTTGTTATACTCCGTTCTGCTGTGATGACGATTCTTTCAACAAACTAATGACAGCAAGGAGCCGACGAGTGACTCAAGCTGCCGAGTTTTTGAGTTTGTAAAGGGGAATGGAAGATGATTATAATGTGGAATGACTAATTGGTCTGCAGTTTACTTTCGAATCAGTGGTTATTCTGGTGGATATAAGTTTGCTTTCTTCAATAGCTCCATGTTCTTTTTGTAGGTGAATGTATTTCATTTTCATATTATTATAATATTTTGATCATATTGAGCTATATGTTCAAGTACATGGTACATGGAAAATGTAGATGAATGTATTTCATTTTCATATTATTATAATATTTTGATGTTATTAAGTGTTTAATCAATGTTAATTACAAATTCTAGAAATTAATTTTGCTTTAAATTACATTTAAAATTGAATAAGAAAATGAAATACATTCATTTTGATGGGTAATTTAAATTACCCACGAATTTTGTCACGTATAAGTTAAATGCAAAAAAATTGACAAAAAAAAAAAAATTTGGTGGCAAATTAGTCACGAATTTTGCCACGAAATGTGTTCGTTACAAATTAGCGATAAATTTTGCCATGAATAAGTAGCAACGATTTTTATCATGAAAATATTTTGTCGCAATTTCGCGACCAACAAAAACAATTTTGAAAAAATAGCGACGAATTTTGCCCACGAATATCACGGCGACAATTTTTGCCACGAATAAAGTTTGTGGCAAATTAGTGACAATTTTGCCACGAATATATTCGTGGCAAATTAGCGACAATTTTGCCATGAATAATTAGCGACGAATTTTGCGACGAATTTTGTTTCGTGACAAATTAGCCACGAATTTTGCCACGAATAATTAGCAACGAATTTTGCGACGAATTTTTTTTCCGTGACAAATTAGCCACAAATTTTGCCACGAATAATTAGCGACGAATTTTACGATGAATTTTTTTTTTTTTTCGTGACAAATTAGCCACGAATTTTGCCACGAATAATTAGCGACGAATTTTGCGACGAATTTTTTTCCGTCGCAAATTAGTGACGAAAAATTGAAATTTTCCGTCACAAAAAATTTTCTTGACGGCCTATTGGCGGCGAATTTTTTCCGTCGCTAATTTCGTCATAAATTTGTTTAGCGACAATTTTGCCAAATTTTTCGTGGCAAAATTCGTGGCTAAAATCAACTTTTTTGTAGTGAAGGGAAGGCTGAACACATGCCGGTGAAGACGTTGCTAACGGAAATCCTCAATTTGGTATAACCAGTAGTCATTTATTTTAAAGTTCACTACCGAAGATCTTGGTTTGGTATATACTCTCGGTGTTTATATGTAACGGATATGATTCTGTGTGTTTCTGGATGTGGCCGAGAACCACTTGTGTGGAACTGAAATGATCCTAGTGTGTTTTTGCCAAGTGCTAGTGAAACCGAGTTGATTTCGATGTTCGTATGATTATTTCTGAGATGATCAGGTTTCGATGTATTTGGAATATGTTCATGATGTTCTGATTAGTTTGCTGTATTCAAGTTGAGTTCTCAACCCGAGACCACATGAGGCCATTCACTGCGACCAAACGTGAGTGTGTTTTGGATTCACAATTATCATGCATTTCCTTAATTCACATTGAACGTATGGAAAAATCGAATAGTAGTCGGTACACAATTGGGTGAAAAGATCACATCATCTTGTGAACTAGATAACCAAAATTGTGTGTTATCATGTATCTTGAAATGTACGATGGATGATGTGTGATGTTATGTGTAATTGAATATGACAAATGCGAATGACATGCACAAATGACAAGTGGGACGATTGGGTATGGCATGTGCTATGATATGGAACCTTAATGGCATGACGAATAACGTTGTGGTTGGATAATAAATATATGAATGACATGTGAAATGCCGTGAGATTCAAATATGATATGAGCGAATGGCAATATGGCATGTGTAACGACATATAGTTTGCATGGCACATGAGCTAACTACATTTGTAAATAACTTAGAAATCGAAAACGGCATGGGTGAATGGCATGCATTATGACATGGAAATCCAATTATGACATGTGCGAACCACATGCATGGTCATGACGAATTCAAATGCGACATGAGTGAATGATTTGTGTAATGACGTGGAATTCGAATAGGACATGTGCAAATTACATGCATTATGAAATGAAAATTTGAATATGGCATGACAAAATGACGTGTGATCACGGTCGAATCGAATTATGACATGTGCTAATGGCATACATCACAACATTAAAATTGAATACTTACATGTGCAAATGACAAGCATAGTGGCATAAAATTCGAAAAAAATATGAGCGAATGACTTGCGTAATGATATGGGATTTGAATAGGACATGTGCGAATGACATACAATGTGAACTAGAAATTTGAATATGGCACGAGCAAATGATATTTTGAAAGTAGATTATGATGATTAAGATGCACTGGGCCTCAGTTCATGGGTTTGAATCATAATAGCTAGCAGTGCTTGACCTCTGATAGTATCACCGTAGACTGTTCTACTTCGATAGATTCCCATCGGTGTCAAGACTTACTTAAAATTTGGTTCAAGCCGGGGTCTATGAAGTCGTTGTCGGTTCGGCTCATGGTGTTACGAAACATTATTCTTGCTTTCGGTATGACCAGTGGAGCTCGGTTGATAATCATATATCTTGGTAAATTATGTCAATGAAAAAAACATCGTTACTAGAAAACACTTGGTGCAGAAGTTCTTATACAGAACTTTTCTTAATTAACACTATATTTATATAAGTACTAGAGTATTTTTATATTTATTTGATAGATTAATCAATCTAGGTTAGTCAGTAATTCACGAGATTTTATATGAAAAATCCACACCAAATTTTCATCTTATTAAAATTAGTAAAAGATAGTGCTAATCGAGAATTAATAAAAATACTTTTACAAAGGCAACAGTTCCTTCGAGGAAAACATTGATTTAGATATAATGAATAATTCTAGTGACTTCTCTATAATTTATCTTATGACAATTCAATAAAAAAATATATGCTGTAAACTTTTTGTCATTAATTACTTTCAAATTTCCGATAAATATCGATCCCTACATAAAATTTCATAATGCGTTAGCATATAAAGGTTAGCCAATCAATACATGGTTTCAAGTTTATATTATTTTGTACATAGAAGCCTTTGAAGTTTAGTCATAATTTTAACACTTATATATTGAAATTGGTACAAATTAGCATCACTGGAACACTATAGATACTCAACAAATACCAAGAATAAGATTTTATTCGTAGTTTTAATATCCATGACACATGTAGTGTTCAATTATCCTTTGTTACGCCCCGAACCCTACGGCACGCGACAATCCTACCGAGGTCGATTCAGTGCGATGTCCCAGGACGCGTCGCCGACCCAAAACCCAAATGGAGAACAAGACACATGCAGAAGCAACATACACCCGTACAAAATAAAACAACATGACCAAGGATAGCGATACAAACAATAATGATAACTTGTGTTAACAAAGATGATTTACAATATCCATTAATACAAAACTATACGCTAACCAAAAATGGGTCAATGGCTACTAACATATACTTCTTCCGTTTGAACCGGGGTACTCGGTCACCGAATGGTCTATCCGGTTCAAGATCCCAAAATGAAATGGTGCATCTACCACATCAGGATTGGGGGTCTGAAAAGTGGGATTTAAACAACAATGAGAATAAATCTCAGCGAGTAGGCCCCCCTAATCTGAAACTAGGCTAACATGTACCTCCTAGACAAGTATAAGCTAAACACACAATTTAGTAATCACCTGACTTAGGCCCTCGGCCCAAATCCAACATATAATTGACCTTGCAGGTTAGGTACATAATAAAATAATACTATGCCCCACAATGCACATACACATATCATTCAATTGGCCACGATCACACGCCACGTATATGCTTGCACTCATTATGCACTCTTTGCACACTTGCCAATGTAATGCTTATGCTTGCACAATTCAATGCACACTTGCACACATGCCAACTTTCCAATTATTCACTTCTGACCCGTGTAAAACATATCAGGTCTGACCCACGTAAACACATCAGGTCTATCAATATCCAACAATTCCTGACCTACGTAAACACATCAGGCCCAGTGTCTCTAGCCTGCGTAAACGCATCAAGCGCAACAACGATCTCCATATACAGACCAAACCCGTATAAACGCATCAGGTTTGCTGTCTTTTGGCAATTCGGGTATCGTCCTGCGTAAACGCATCAAAGCTTTATGTGATCACACATACACATCCACTATTTATTATCTGAACCCCGCGTAAACGTATTAGGGCGATTTAGGCGATCACATGCTCATGCCAGTCGTGCATACTCACATAATGCACATGTTATGCCAATGCTCAATATACACACTTATGGCCATAACAATCACACTCATCACTAAATTTAAATTAGCCACAACACATATTTGGCACCCGAATTCATACGATTAATGAATATAATTGAGCACACTCAAGGCCCGCCATGCCCCTCAATTTTCGGTCACACTAGCACCCAACATGGCATTGCATAATCAAGTATAATTCACACCCAAATCAGCCACTACATGGCCCAACCAATCACACATGGCAATTTACGAACAAACCACATATTAGCCGTACAAGGCCTAATTAAATCTTCAATGGACAGCCACTAATCAGTCCGAGAGGAAGAAAAATCGAGAATATACAAAATTGGGTCCAAATTGGGCAATTGCGCAGTGACAGAAATCCACTTGAAATAAATTGTAAATCAATTCCAAAAATTATAAAATTTGGATATGTTGTACAAGACATCTCGATGAATATTTTTCATGAAGAACACAAAATCCATTTCTATCCAGAACCACCTCTTTTTGTCATCCAAATTCGGACATAAAATATTTCATTCGGACTGGCCATCTAGCTTTCAAAATGTATTTCAAGCAGTAACCAAATCTCCTTAGAAAGATTTGAAATTTTTATATGCCATAGTCACAAATGTCCCCAATAAGTTTTGTGAAGGAAGTATTTCGAAAATAGGTCTATAAAAATTTATAAAAATTCGAACAAACCCGAAGGTTGGAGGAACAGTGTTTCCGGCAAACTTATTTCGGTCCAAAGATGGACTTCCGAATGACCTCAAATAATTTCCAAAAATTTCCAAATTAAATTATGTCAAACTTCAAGATGTTGTGAACAACTCTCATGAAGAACACTTTCTCAAATTCGGCCTACACAAGTCACACCAAAAATAATAAAATCCAGCGACGCAGTAGCAACCTTACCGAAAATCAACCAACATGCACCACCAAGCAAACCAAGTACAACTATCTACTAAATCAATTATCCACAGCCCTTAAACCATCTCTAAATCATCACATTATGCCATTAAAATCACCACAAAATCAGCCCTAATTAGCCCACACTAATTAACCCCTAAAATACCCTAATAACCCTTAAAACTTGTCTAAAATGCACATAATCCTAATTAAGGGTTAGGGTTTCCACTCACTAGTTTTCAAGCTTTAAATGTGGGCTGAACAAGGAGAGAAACGGGCTGAACAGCAGCTGGATCAAATTGGTTCAGCGGCGGCACTCTGGTGTCCTCACGGCGTCGCTCAGCGGTGAACAGTGGCAGCGACAGTGGCTGCTCTGGCAGTGGTTGCTCCTTACGGCCAAGGAAGAGAGAAGAGAGAGGGTGAGGCATGAGAGAGAGAGATAAGAGAGAGAGACCGGTTGATGAGAGTGAGAGGAGACAGAGAGGGAGAGAGATATTTATCCAAAATGGGTAGGTGGGACTTGGTGGCCAACTTCACTAAAATTTACCATCTTACCCTCTCCACTCATGACTTGATCTAATGGCCAACATTCAAAGGCCAATCACATCCAATCAAGATCAACGGCTAAGATGGGTTCTAAACATAAAATATCTAAGAGCACTTAGGGAATTGAGCAAGAGTGATGGGGGCATCAATGTCCAATATTTTCAGCACTAATATACTAGATAAAACCAATTAACACTTCTAAAATTCGAAACCCCTTCATAGGCTTAGGGGCAATTTGGTAATTTTTCCATTTTCGGTCCGAAATTCCATTTTTCGACTATACCAATTCCTAATATAATTGGCTATATTAAAATGACGTCGTCCTTGCAAAATAGTTGTATATGTCCACGAAAATTGACACCGAAGTCTGGACTCAATTCCACGATCAATTTCACTCAAATGCGATTTTGACGTCTCTCACTAACGGGCGGCTATTTAGGGGTTACGCGTATCGACTTAAGATTACTCGAGTCGTAACGGTCTTGATTTTCAAGAGAACGCGAGGATTATCACTAGTTCCGGGGGTTGCGATCATTCGGATTAAGTTCGGGATTGTTCACCATGCGTACTCTCGATCGTGCGGAATCACCCGAAATTCGATCATACGTCGTTGGCCAAATCAAATCCATCACTCTCCTTGGATCGGCCTACATTGACACAAAATATTCCCTCGTCGTTTCTCAGAATTGGACTAGATTCGCGATCGAGTTCGTAGGTTTACGTACCGTTTTCCTAATTAGCCATTCCCTATTAGTTAGTATCTCGAGAAGGATCTGTTTCGGGTGAGACTTACTAAAATGAAATGAGAAATAAACATCTATTTCATTAATCACGAAAGTGGGTCGAATTCAGGACGTTACATACCTAATCTTAAGAGAAAGATGGTTTATATAGGGTGAGGAACTAGGGCACACTTGCAAGAATAAGAAACATGTTAATTTCCTAATTTGGATTTAGAGAATATGTAATATGTCCAAAATAGGAAATTAAAGCATTTCTTATGTAATTAATGACTAAATGGGGTTGCCAAAATTTAGTCATCAATAAGATATATATTTGTACTCTTAGACCCGCATACGGACATTTCACTAGTATATGCTATATAATATTGAACTCGACAAACACATAACATAAGCGCTTATGAATTAGTTTAAACTTTGTTGTGAATCAGGCCCATATTTCCCATATTTCAGAGAAATGCTATGTTTTCATTTGTTTATTTATTGAAAGATAGTCTCACTATATAGTTAATTGGGCTCTCTCTATTTGGTGTTCTACTACTCCATAGTGAAAAATCGTAATACTCAAGTAGATGGACAGTGAAATGAAAAATATTCCGTGTGGACTCGACTATTTCCTCGTCGTGCTTGGTAAAAGATAAATTTTTCCTGAGAAATTGCTCCCATTTATCGTTACTTTTGTCTGCTACATGACTCACATAATCGGCCCGTTCAAGGAATTTTCACCCTAATCAGTTGGTAGTCGTTGGAATTCAAAGGGCGAGAATACTTCAATTTTCCGTTGCTCCTTAGGGAAAAATTGTACTCAAGTACATGGATGGTGAAATAAAAAGGACTCTAAGTGGACTGGGTAACCGCGTGAACAAGTCTGGACTCACATTTTGTTGATGAGCCGAGAAGTCGTTCGCAATTAATATTAGGTTTTGTTTGTGACGTGACTCGTATAATCGGTCCCACTTGATGAATTTCAGTCCCAGGTAGTTGGTAACTCGGGTTAGAATTCCATGGACGAGCTAGGATGGTAAGGTGAGAATCATCTAATGCCTCCACGCTGCGCGGAGAGAGATTTTGAGTAGAGCGAATTGACGAGAGCGAATTGACCTTAAAGTCATTCTAGGTCACATAAAATCAACACTTGATAGGAACTTAACATTAAAATATACATAATATAACCCCTCGCAAGAAGCTATGATGTGAAGCTTTTTGTACGCATCGAATGAGTCACCAGATAGAGAGAATCCAAACTCTTCAATCACATCTAACGACGACCATGTTCCCCCTTATAAACATATTGAGAATCTTATTGTTAGGGTTCCTAGTTCCTATTTTAATTTCTCAGATGAGCTCATCGAGGGTTGATATATTCACTTGTATCTAAATTCAAGAGTTCAAGTACTTAGGTTGCGAATGATAACCATTCTGTTTCTCTATTTCTGTTCCAGAAATAGGTTTGGAACAGAAATCTGTTTGGTAATGAAATTCCAATTTCCATTTCTAGAACAATTTTTTGCTCCAGAAATAGGTTTGGAACAGAAATTAGAAGTTAAAATTTTTTGCTTCTCTATTTCTGGAACAGAAATTAGAAACAAAATTTTTTTGTTTTTCTCATCACTTTCCCTCACTACTATCCGGTCGCTTACTCGCCGCCCATCGCCGGCCACTGCCACCCGTCGATTGTTGCTACCCGTCGCTGGCCACCATCTCCTGCCGCCGTGTACCTCTTCCCCTATCGGCGGCCTACGGCTGCCACCCACCACCAATCATTGTCTCCCACCGCCACCCGTCTCCCACCCCCGACCTCCCTCCTCTTGCCACCGCTGTCCACCTTCCACTGTCGACCACCGTGGGCCACCAGCTGCCGTCTCCCGCTGCCACCCGCCTCCCACCCCTGGCCTCTCTCCTCTCGCCACTAACGCCCACCTCTCCTCGCCAGCCGCCGTCCACCAGCCACCATCTCCCACCACTGGCCGCCCTTCTCCCACTGCTACCTACCTCTCACCGCTTGCTGTCGTGGGCTGCCGCCTACCGTACACCAGCCATGATCTCTCATCGGCCACCGTGGGCCGTCGTCCACCGGCCACCGTTTCCCGCTGTCAGTCGCCCTCTTTTTGCTGCCACCCACCTCCCACCACCTACCACCATTGGCCGCCGCTTGCCATCCATCAGCCACCATCTCCCACTATCGGCCATCGTCCTCCCGTCGCCGCCCACCCCCCACCACTAGCCACTGTCTTCCGCCACCACCTGCCCTCCTCCAGCCACCATCCACCGCCCGCCGATCACCCGAGAAGAAGAAATTTTGTACCATTATCAAACAAATTTCTGTTTTTGGAATAGAAATTTTGTGTCGTTATCAAACGTATTTTTTGCTAAGAAACTCCTCCAGGAATAGAAATAGAAAAATCAATTTCTGGCCAGAAATTGATTTCTGAAACAGATAGTTGCTATTCACAGCCTTAGTTTCTCCTAAATTAAGTTTTCCCTCTTTACTAATTTTTTTATGATAACTTGTAAATTAATTGCCGGGTCAGTTTGATATAGAGAGATATACTTTATGCACACATTTCTTCAGTTTGGCAGAATATGTGCAATTTGATTTCTTTGTTGGACAAGTGACGATGCCTGTCAATGTGGCCTTGACTGGATGAGCGTCTTGGTTTGATTTTGTTTTATATTTCCCTTGGCAGTTTAGTTCTGCGCAGCACATTGGTTCCCACCCCCCATTGGACCGTTTTGATGGATTTCCTCTTTGCAAGTTCTCATGGCCATTAAATTTGAGAAAATCTGGCTTGGGTGCATTTAATTAAGCTTGAGGGCCATATGATTTTATAGGCATGCTGGGAACTTTGATTCGACGGTCAATTAGAGTTCGATTGAAAATTCTAATGCTCAACCATTACATTCTACATGAGACCCATTGCATATGAGCGGGGGATTGGATCAAGACATTGTTACTCGTGCCATGTCTATGCTAGAATCTCCATCATAGTATTTTCCATGTTCCTTGCTTCACATTTTCATGCATACGTTTATCATATAGAGAAAATAGGCCTTAATTTGCCTGTCTTATTCCTTTCAGCATGTCATGTTACATTACATAGTCGCCATGACTTAGGATAATCTTGACTCCTCTAGGTTAACCATGCATCATGCATTGCACGAGAAATCAGATCTTTGAGCCAAAAGGACGGGCCCTCGATCATATTATTCGTGCATTACATGTAGCATTTTCAAAAATAGATTCTAATAATTTTGGCTGCTCTTGATCATTCTTGGTACTCATCGTTACATGCCTTCAAGCATTCTTAGATATTCATGATAGTATTTTGCATGATAGAAATCATTTAAATAATTCTTATCACGTCTAGGTTAGCAATAAAATGTACCCTGCATTTTACTTGGTGTCTAATTGACTAGTAATTGACAAGTGGCGGCTTCAAGGTAAGTTTTTTTTTTTTTGGTTGGCTTCAAGGTAAGTTTCATTGCATGTATAAATTGAAATTCCAAATTACAATTGGTATGAGTTTGAGAGAGTTCATATTAGGTACTGACATCATCTCTTTAATGAGTAACCATTCGTGCTTGCCTAGTAATCCATTAGCTTCCACTTATTGGTTCACTTCCGAGAAAGGTTGTGATAGTGAGAGGGCGCATATGATAGGTAAGTTCAACAGGTACCAAAAAAGTCCTAAACTTATTGTATTTTTGTCAATTCAGTTATAAATCTTTTAATTATGCCAATTGAGTTCTAAGCCTTTTCAAGTTTTGCTAATTGAGTCTATTCAGCAAAATTTGGCTGGAAATAGCATAAGTGGATAACTTTTTAAAATTTTTTCAAAATGTTTTTAATCTTTTCTTTTCTTTTTCCTTTTTTTCTTTTCTTCTCCTTTCCTTCTTTTCCTTTTTTCTTTTTACTATGGCCAGCAAGGCTTCGGCCAATGTTGAGTCTCTCTACGAGAGGAAGGTCATCGGTGACATAGGTGACCATCGTGAGCTTCGCTATTTTTTTTTCTGCACCCTCAAAATTGATAACTAGTAAATGCTGGCAAAACGAAACAAAATACCCCCGGATCCAATCACTCAGACCTCATGCCCAAATCCCGATTTCGGTTACGAGATCCTGGATTTGTAATCTATCAATTGATCTTTGCAAGCTTCAACCAAATTGATCAATAATCGCGGCTCAAATTGGAGATGAATGGGTCTAATTGATGAATTCCTATTGTCTCTGTCTCTCTCATCTCTCTCACTCTCTAGGTTTTTTAACAACCCAAATATGGGCGAGGTCGGACGAGGGCCGCAACCCTCATTTGCAGCCGACTAGGGCATCACGGCCCTCACCGAAGAAATTTCCGGGGGTTCGACAACCCTCGCTGGCCATAATATAAAAAAAAAGAAAAGAAGGAAAAGAGAAGAAAGAAAAAAAGGAAAAAGAAAAGAAAAATAAATAAATAAATAAATCATTTGAAAAGATATTTAAGAATTAAAAAATTATCCACATCAATACTTGTTGTGCCACATAGGACGACCAGCTTTCATGATAGCGATTTCTAGTCAAAATTGATCGGCTGGACTCAATTGGAGAAACGTGAAAATGTTTAAAACTCAATTAGCATAATTAAAAGATTTAAAACTAAATTGGCAAAAGTGCAATAGTTTCAAGACTCTTTCTGTAATTTTCCCTAAGTTCAAGTAAGTACTCCAACAACTTCTTTGGTTGATGGTGTGGGTGATTTTAACCGAGAAGACTCCTTCCAATCTTATTCCCAATTTCATGAAAAAACTATTTAAGCGCTCTAAGAATATTTGTCACTCTTATTTATTTATTTTTGGTCTATCATGTTTCTAACTCTCTTCGCTCTCTAATTTTTACTCTGCCTCTTGTAGAGCATGCGAGTCGAACCTCGCACCCATGATACTAGCATCCCCACCCCCCAATTCCTTTACCAGTAAGGTCGCATGCCTATTAGCAATATTTGTCACTCTTCACATCTTAACTGTATCATCTTCCCAAATTGTGGTGATATTTTTTTTCTTCCTTTCTTTGTAAACTCGGAGCAGGTTGGCTGGTCCGCACGCAAAATGTTGACTTGACTGAAATTTCTGAAAGTCTAGCGAGTCTTCTAAATGTCGAAGAAGAAAAAGAAGATAACGTACTAATACTTTTGTACTTTATGTTGGACTTGTGAGTTCTACGTACAAAGTGGTGAATCTGAGTTATGTAATTTCAACAGGCAAACTTAATAAGAAGAAGGTCTATCACAAATTACTTTTTTACTTTATGATCTTCTTATCTCTCTTTCTTATCCTATAGTATGAATTATATATTGTCCATACTCATAATTTCCTAGATCAAATCAATCAAATTGCCATAGGGAAATCTCTACATAACCCTACATCTAGACATTTTTAATTTCAATTGTTTTTACGAGCATAATTTTCTGTATATATCATGTTATAATTACATTTCCATGACTGATTGATAAGTCCACGTTATTGCAAAATTTGCCTTACTTTAGGTAGAACCGCGTAATATTTGGAGAAAAAAATATGGTAGCCCTGAACTTATTCAACATTACATAGGTCTTCCATTTAAGTCTAGGTTGTACCAAAAACCCTAAATACCCGCATCACTTCACTATTTCACTGATGAATATGACAAGCAATAGTAGATATGAGCTTTCCTCCGATTAAACAATTCTCTCAACAATCTATGATGTCAGGCAGTCGCTTCTATTCTGCCTTATATAATCTCAAAACGCCTTCATTATGATGTGTTGGTAACACTGGAAGTATCGCAAGCCACTTAGGAAAGAGAAATAATAAAAGAAAATCCACATCAGCCTTTTCCTCACTGACGAATGTTAGTGCACAATGTTTACTAGTTTGACGTAAATGTATGATCTAAAACTTTTATCACACAACTATACTCAACATATAAATTTTAGGATATCTTGTGCATTTATTCCTAGAGTTTAGATGAAATCAGTCGGCCATAAGTACAAGGTTGCTAATTTCAAAACCTCAAAATTCTCGACGAGGCGAGTGGAAGAAACTAAGCATGGAGAATATATGAACAAGAAATTTGTACTTCTATTTTTCTTTCTTCACCAAGTCTAGAAATAGACACATCATCCCTTAAGCTCCTCCTTTTCTTCCACAGTTTTCTTTATTCAATTGAACTAAGCCCCACGCACGCTGCATAACCTACACAGCAAGACCGTTTCAATATGTCAATTTCTTAATGGTGTCAAAACCCAATATGCAATCAGACAAATTGTCTGATATTTTCTTTCTGAAATTAAGCACGCTGTTTCCTAGAATTTTCTTATTTGAAAGAGATGATGCAAGCAATGAACTCATCTTTTTGCTTCTTGCCTAACTTTCCATATACTTCAACAAGAAATTCAAAACTGAAACTGGACCTAGACTGATGAATTTAATTAGCAATTCCGGTGCATTTTCGTCTGTGTATCGTGGAACTTGCATGGTGTTAAGTTTAGGTGGTTTTATAATTGGCGACAAAACTTTGGGTTAATTTTTCCCTTTTCCTTTTCTTTTTTAAATCTAATTTTTAATTATTTTTTATTTTCTTTAATTTTCTTTTTCCTTCTTCCTCACCCGGGCACCAGCCACAAGTGAGGGATGAGCTTGCCTAAGGCCAGTGAGGTTTGAGCTCGAGCTTGCCGATCTCTAGGTTAGCTCAAGCCTCGTCGACTGGCCAAAGAAGAAGGAAAAAAAAAACAAAGAAAAGATAAAAATAAAAAATAAAAAATTAATTAAAAAAAAGAAACGAAAAAATAAAATATAAAAAAATCATCAAAAGGAGTGTAAGGAGGAAAATCAAATCGGATTTTCTATACCAAATGGCGGAAAATATTTTCTAGTTCATTTTCAGGTTTCACCTAATCACCGGGAAAATATTATCATTTTTCTAGAAAATAATTTCCTGCAAAATATTTTTCAGAAATCTAACATTTTCCGCAAAACACATGGTGACTTAATCAACAGTGTGATTTTCTAATATCGTGACTAACGACACATATTGACTTTTGTCTTTGATCGTGCTCTTTCCTATAATTTGCATATGAAAGAGTCGGAGAACAAGCTCTTATACCTACTTGATGTGACCCTTACAAGCCCACGGCACTTGGATGTACAGTAAAAATAATTCCTACTGAACTAATAATGTTTTCATTGCTTGTAATTAGCATATTCAGCTAATCTTGGAAATTTCCCGGTGATCTCTAGCAGACATGCCTTGCCAATATGACATTGCTCGACTCATATGCTTCTAGACTTGGAAAAATTCAACTCGACGTACATATCGGGAGCTGATCAAGACCATGGCCACCATTATGTACAATTCCAATGTTCTTAATAGGACATTGCCTCTCAATTCCACCATTATGTAGAACTGAGAACATTGATCTTGTATGTATCCCAAAGAAGATAAGTCAAACCATAACGGCTTTCTTTAAGCAGGTATTTTGTCTTCTTGTCCTGTAAACATCTTTCGTAATTGTAATATTCATCATTTTGCCCGAAAATATATCAAGGTCGACTCAAACTTCTTTTTTGTTTTTGGTCTAAGAGGTCGATTCAATTTACTAGCATGAAAAGCTGTGCAGAAGGTCGAGTGTAAATTGGTAAAACCATTCTTTCATAGAAAAAAAACGATTTAGAGTTTCGAGAGCATCTAATTTGCCTATAAGCATATTCATTTTGATTTTAGGAGAATTTCACAAAGTTTGGAAGTCAAGTTGAGAGCATAATTTGTCGAAAGATGCATATTTTTCGTTTATCCTTAATAAAAACTTTAGAGATGATCATAATATAATATTGACATAGAAGATACCTAGTATATAGTCCAAAGAAGTACATAAAGCAACCCCTATTGTCTTTCTTTAATTCGCTTTTTTTGTCTGTTTGTCCTGGAAACATCTCTCCTAATTGTAATGTTCATCAATTTTAAAAATGCTAGGCATGATGTGTGGTGTTTGAATGATACATATACTGATCATATGTAGTAATTGAATATGACAAGTGCATGACGTGCTTAAATGACATGTGGGACAATCGAATACGACATGTACTATGATGTGGAACCCAACTGGCATCTAGGGTAACATGGGACGGAACAAAAAAGTTTGAATGGAAAATTTCAAATAAGGATCCGAAGTGCTCTCATTTTCTCAAATAAGGGCATGAAGTAGATTTTGTATCAAATAAGTGCATGAAGTGTCTTCATTTTCTTAAATAAGAGCCTAAAGTGACTTTTATTTCAAATAAGGGTCTAAAGTGATCATGTTAGTCTCAAAAAAAGGCCTGACCTCACCAGAGTCAAGGACATTTTCGTTTTTTTAATTTTTTGGATTTTTTTCCCTTTTTAATTTTTTTTCCATAAAAATTTCAAAAAAGAGAAAAGATAAAATTAAAAAAAAAACGAAAAAACAAGCAGGAGGGCTAGGCCAGCCCTCCCTGCCTGTGGCCACCACCCCATCACCGGTGGGGTAGCAGCAATGGCCGGTGGTCGCCGGCAACCCTCGGCCAGACTGAGTTGAGGGCCACGACCCTCGCCCAAATCTAGGAGAAGGAGATGAAAATATTAGTTATATTGTCGAAACAACTTATCCTAATTTTAGCATGACCGGAACCAGCAATGAATACCTTTTGGACAGAGCTGTTTTGCCTCCTCTGCATGTTAGGTAATTGAGATAGTTGCATACGTGTTTGGGCATATTGAAAAGTAAACGAGGCTATATAGACTTTCTGTGAAAGACAATAGGAGTATCAAAGAAATAACAAAAAAAATCATGAACTATCGGTACTACTGTAGATCACATTATCCCTTTACACGGTATGTAAATTCAATAGGTCACGTCATGCGCAGCAATCCTTGAATGGTAGTTTTCGATGCTTTGTCTGACTTTTCAAAGCTCTTTCACATTATAAATACATTGTAGTCATTATATCCTCCAAGTCTCTCTCTCTCTCTCTCTCTCACCCACACACTTGCCTTTTCGCAAAACCCTTTTCCATGGTTCATCCAAGAATTTCGTATGCTGAAAAGCTCCTCTCTTTGGCTCTCTCCCTTTTCGTGATCCTTGCAACCTTCATCAACGGCCCTCATGTCGTGGTGGCACAAAACAGTAACAACAGCAATCCGACGACAATCCCGGTGAACATTGGGGTGGTTCTTGATCTAGAGACGTGGGAGGGTCAGATGGGATTGAGCTGCATTAACATGTCTCTCTCTGACTTTTATAGCTCAAACCCCTGGTACAAGACCAGGCTTGTCCTCAACGTAAGAGACTCCAAACGAGATGAGGTTTCTGCTGCTGCTGCAGGTTCTCTCTCTCTCTCTCTCTAGCGTACTGACTAGTCATAGAGGATAAAGAACATTATGCAACTGTTTGTGTGATGTAAGATAAAAATAATGTTGGTTCCATCCAGAGCAAGATGAATTCTCGTGGCAGAAATTATAGGGAAAAGGATATCATAAATGCCATGACTTTCATGTGACATTCACTTGAATATTATAACTTTTTTTCCGATCATTTGAATACTATATAACTTTTCAATTGATCACTTAAATGTCATAACTTTTTAAAAATGTTCAACACAAATGTTATGTTATGTCGGATTTCCAACACTTGTGTAAACATTTGAAAATTTTTTTGGCATTTTAGTAATCGATTAAAAGTGATGGTACTCAAATAAACGTTTTTTTAGAAGATAAAGCACTTATATGGTAAAAAAAAAAGTTATGACACTCAAGTAAAACGCCGTGCAAAAGTTATGACATTTGTGGTATCCTTATCCCGAAATTGTCTCTCCAAGAAGAAATGACAAAGGTTAATTTTGCACTAAACAGCTGTTAAGTGCATTATTTTCAAAGGGGGTTTTAATCATTGTGAAAAAGAAGTTAATCATCTTCTAATAAAATCAAAGATAACAAGAATGCGGTACTTAAGATTCAATTTGATCTCTTCACACTGGGAATGAGGATGGTCTCAAAGTAAGAAATACTTCAATATATCCCTTCAGTTTTGCGGTCATATGAGACTGACAACTTGGCGCATAGCTTGAGAGGATTCATGGGGTTTGGTCAATCCGCGCCATGCCGTGCATCTTGACAGGATTGGTCTTCGGGCGTAACATTTGACCGTGGAATCGTCAAAGTTATTTATTCCATCCAATTCTTGGAGTTTATTTTTCATAAAGCTATAATAAGAAATGATATTGCAAGATACAATCCAATTGTACTAGCTTGATGGAGATAGTTATTTCTTAGGGTCTTGTTTTATGGCACTCTAATGATCGATAAAAAAGTAATGTCATTTGAGTGAGTAACATACAAAGTTATGGCATTTTTGGTGTCCTTTTCGGCTTCATCGAATATAAACATGGGGTTTGGATTCTAGAGTAGAATTTTCTTATACCATGAGATAAAGAGGTCAAGTTAACGATGAAGAAGATCAACTTGATCATTTTTGGGCCTATTTATCCCCTTTTATTTTGTTCTTAATTTACTGTTATTGAAAGAATTAGTTTCTGCTTGGTTTGCAATATATATGGCAAATAATATCGAAGGCGACAGCAAATGCCTGCAATCAGTTGAACAAATTATATCTTTAGATAATATCAGGTACTAGCTCTTTTCCAACTTCATACTCCTATTCTCCTTTTTCTTAAACATTTCAATTTCTATAATATGGCATCAAGTTTCGCTGCCTTCTGATCAATACTATGCC
The DNA here is from genome assembly GCA_024733475.1 of Syzygium grande. Lineage (NCBI taxonomy): Eukaryota > Viridiplantae > Streptophyta > Magnoliopsida > Myrtales > Myrtaceae > Syzygium > Syzygium grande. Next base: position 24,488,147 of record JAMXDD010000008.1, on the reverse strand, counting down.
TTTTCCAATAAGAATTTCCATTATCGGACTTGATCTGATAAAGTCATTTTATACTATGCCTGCAATCAGATCTGATAAAGTCATTTTATACTATGCCTGCAATCAGTTGTTACTATTTCACCGTCTTTTCTGGTTCATCCTTGTAGCACTTGATCTGATAAAGAATAAGCAAGTCCAAGCCATAATTGGCCCTCCAGGTTCCGTGCAAGCAGACTTTATCGTTCATCTTGGAAACAAATCCCATGTGCCCATCATCTCTTTTTCGGCTACTAGTCCTTCCCTCAGTTCAATTCGGAGTCCGTACTTCATTCGAGTTGCACAAAATGACTCGTCCCAAGTGAATGCTTTAAGCGCAGTAGTACAAGCTTTTGGCTGGAAAGAAGCAGTCCTCATATATGTGGACAATGAGTTCGGAGAAGGGGTCATACCTTCTCTTACTTATGCTTTGGAAGAGGTCGACACACGAGTGCCCTATAGGAGCCTCATTCCTCCTTCAGCCACGGACGATCAAATCCTGCAGGAACTCTACAAGTTAATGACGATGCAAACGAGGGTCTTCATCGTGCATATGTTACCTACTCTTGGTTCTCAGCTATATGCCAAAGCAAAAGAGGTGGGAATGATGAGCGAAGGTTATGTGTGGATCTTGACTAATGGAATCACTAATCTACTGAGTTCGGTGGATTCATCTGTTGTTGTTAGTTCGATGCAAGGAGTACTGGGCGTCAAGACTCATGTCCCAGACACGCGAAACCTGGCCAACTTCAAGATCCGATGGAAAATGAAATTCCAACAAGACAATCCATCCATCCTCAATCCTAAACTGAACATTTTCGGATACTGGGCTTATGATGCTACTCAGGCTCTAGCAATGGCTGTTGAGGAAATGGGTACGACGAATTTTACCTTCCAAATGTTAAATGCTTCGAAAGATGCAACAGATCTCGACACTATTGAGGTCTCTCAAAATGGTCATAAACTTCTCCAAGAACTAGCCAATACGAAATTTACAGGCCTCACCGGAAATTTTAGCCTCATCGATGGGCAGCTAGAGTTGTCAGAGTTCCAAATTGTTAATATTAATGGAAATGCTGCAAGAGGGATCGGGTTTTGGACACTAGAAAATGGGCTGAAAAGAAATTTGAATTCATCCAACACAAGCAAATATTCCACTTCTAAGAGTAATCTCAAATCAATAATATGGCCAGGAGATTCAACCTTAGTTCCTAAGGGTTGGGAGATTCCCATGAGTGGGAAGAGGTTGCAAATCTTAGTTCCCGTGAAGGATGGTTTCAAGCAATTTGTGAAGGTGACTCGAGATCCTAGCATGAACACATCCCAAGTCACCGGATACTGTATTGACATCTTTCAAGCCGCGATAGAAAGATTGCCTTATGTTGTGGCTTACGACCTTATTCCATTTGCCTTGCCTAATGGAAGTACCGCTGGCAGTTACAATGACATGATCGATCAAGTATATTACCAGGTGAGATAACTCAATGCAAGTGCTTGATTTCGTTGGATTACATGTTGAAAATTACTATGCTATCATGTGGTTGACAAAGAAAACATTTACATTCCTTTGGTTGGAACAGAATTACGATGCAGTGGTGGGTGATACAACGATAATTGCAAATAGATCATTGTACGTGGATTTCACCTTACCATACACCGAATCGGGGGTTGCGATGGTCGTGCCCTACAAGGATAACAAGAGCAAGAATGCCTGGGTTTTCTTGAAGCCACTCACTTGGGACCTTTGGCTAACCACTGGATGCTTCTTTGTGCTTATAGCATTGGTTGTGTGGATTCTTGAACATCGGATTAATGAAGATTTCAGGGGTCCGGCCGCTCATCAAGTTGGCACGAGCTTTTGGTTTTCCTTTTCAACCGTGGTCTTCGCACAAAGTAATGGCCCATCACTTTAATATATCAATCGAACATTACAATTTACATAACAATTTTGTAGAATTTATGTGGTTACCCTTAATTTGGATTGCAGGGGAGAGACTATTTAGCAACCTAGCAAGATTTGTTGTGATTGTGTGGGTTTTTGTGGTACTTATACTAACGCAAAGTTATACGGCAAGCTTAAGCTCTCTTTTGGTGGTGCAAAATCTTCAACCAACTGTGGCTAATGTGGATCAGCTCCTAAAGAGTGGAGAAAAAGTGGGTTATGAACCCGGCTCTTTCGTTTATGGAATACTAAGGCAAATGAAGTTCGACGATTCCAGACTTATACCTTATCGGTCTCCTGAAGAATGTGATGAGCTCCTTTCCAATGGAAGTGCAAAGGGCGGGATTGCAGCAGCATTCCATGAAGTCCCCTACATTAAACTTATTCTTTCTCAATATTGCAACAAATATACCATGATCCCAGCTTTTAAAACTGCTGGATTGGGCTTCGTAAAGTCCTCAGTCCCTCAATTCTGGCTAAAAGAGAAGACCCTAAAAATTTTCCATTATTAAGTTTAGTTGTTATTTCTTTGATTGAAAAATCTCATATCCTCCTTTTGATTACAGGTTTTCCCCAAAGGGTCTCCGCTAGTACCGGATATTTCGCAAGCAATCCTCAATGTAACTGAAGGGCCTAAGATGACAGATATCGAAAACATGTGGCTTACTTCAAAATCCAACTGTCTAGATTCAACCTCCTCGGTTTCTTCCAACAGCTTGGGTCTTGATAGTTTCTGGGGCCTATTCTTGATTGCTGGAGCTGTTGCTATTTCAACTGTCCTCATTTTCATGGTCATGTTTGTCAAAAGATATTGGCATGAAGTAACAACTTCTTCAGGTTCATTGTGGGACAAAATTGTTGCATTGGGAAGAAGATTTCAGCAAAAAGACCTCAATTCCCATACTTTTAAGAAAGGCAAATTTGGAGATAGTAGTATGGATGATGGTAGCAATGAGATTGCAGCTATTGAAACTTTAGAAAACACTAACTTTCCCCCAAGTCCGTCAAGCAACTCCAGTGAAATCGACAACGTTTTGACCAACGAGCAAGGCACACCAACTGCTGAACAAGGACTTCTTAATCATGTAGACGAAGGGTGGCCTGGGATAGCAATAAACGTGGAGCTTACCAATGTAAATTAAGAGAGGGACATGCCTCAACGGTACTGAGAGAATCTCCAATGTGCGTTGGTAATCTCAAATGTTTCGATCCTCTGGAAGAGCATGCTTGTTGTCATAATAGTTGTAATCTGAGATGAAGTGTAGCGATAGCTAGCAAGCATTGTCGATGCAACACTGAGTATACTGTTAATGTTGAATAGGCGTATGGTTAATCATGATGCTGGATTGTACACGTTTCGTTTGAACTTTGTACATATAAATGGAGAAAGCCTGGTCGAATGGGCTTCAATGGTTGCACCACGTGTCTTTTACAATGTATTCGATCACATATTTCATATAAATGGACATGATCAATTAACTCATGTAAAGCGCTCATAAGTGTTGGCCTTAATCTTAGAAGATTCCATGCCTACCATATTTATGCCAAACTTATCTTTTCTGAAGAATGTTTGTAGATCTTTCAACACGCGAAGCCACTCAACCCACTGTGCTTACGGGACCCCTCTTCACACCTCCCGTGAATGTCACTGCGGCGGTGAAGGTGGCTATTCAAGTTGCTATCGATCCCATCTTCTCTTTAGGCATTGTTGGGATTTACCTCAGGGTGCACCACCTAGAGGTTCAACTAATGGATTACTATGACTAAACCTAGCTCAGGTGTAGCATCCCAGGCACACCCTTTTCAAGATTTATCCTCTAATTCTCATTTGTCATCAGATTATTCGCAAGCGGAAGATGCTTCTTTTTAAAGATCAACATTTATAACATGAATGCGACATAGCAGCATAGTATTGTAATATGGTTAGGACACGTGGATTCAGAAAATATCAACTACATCATATAACACTGCGGGTGATACAAGGTGAGTTCAAGAAATATGGGAAAATACGTATCTATTCCAACACTTTTAATCTACCTTGGCCCACCAAACTTAACCAAAAACTAAATAATTATCACCCATGCTTTCATGACTCCATCCCAAAAACAAACAGTCATGCTTTCCCCAAAAACCTACTCCTTACTCCTCCTCCCCTATACGGTAATCAAAGGACTCCGCTGCTCGCATTACCATCACCCCCATCCGGTCCAAAGTAAGGAAGGCGCCCCACCAGTCTCCCACTGTCGATGACATAGACCCCGACAAAGCCCAACAAAACGAGTCCCTCTGGGGACCCAATATCTATGGTCAGAATGGAAATGCATTTTATGAAAACAAGATCAGGGGAATCCGGGTTCATGAATTTAAATAGATAGCTCTCAAAATCAACAGGCACCCCATAGCTTATCGAGGCAGAGGCAGGGAGGATCGACATAACTACTAATCTGAAAAAGGTGTCAACAACAAACAGTGAGCGAAAACTCAACCAAGTAAACTCTATCACGCCATACTAAATAGATAATGACATGCATCTCAATCGAGTCAAATAGATAGATAGATGAACCAATTCACAACTAGCTATAATATATAAGACTCTCACTTTATTAGGGCATAAATCACCAGACAAAAGATTACCAATCCACTAATAGCCATTCACACGAATTCTCATTACATGCGTTATGTGAATCACAAGCAATTTTAATACATATTTGATTTAGTAACTCAAGCTACAACATCCTCCGGGGAACCCTTTTACCTCCCGGGCATCTCGCACCCATCACGGCATCACGAGGACATTTAGGGAGCCGTGTTACACCCCTAGGCAACTAAGGAAACCCCGTTACCCCCTCAGGCATCTCGCACTTACTACAGTGTCGTGAGGACATCTAGGGAACCGCGTTACACCCTCAGGCATCCGAGGGAACCCAGTTACCCCCAAGGCATCCCAACTCCAGGGCATCGTTGTCATGGGGACTGAAGGAAAAAATCACACTTACAAGCCCACACGTCTCACATAAATACAGTACATCAAATTTAGAGATGTCATTTACAATTTATAATGCAAGGAAAACATCTCATCAACAAGTTCAGAGCGTGTACATTACCTCTCCCGAAGACATCGAATCAAAATTCCAAGGCTTCCGCTAAGAAATAATGAAACTTTGGATTCTGGCAAAACTGGACAGTTTTGCATGACTTGAGAAATCAATTTCAAAGGCATAGCAAATGAGTCCCAAAAATTCTGAAATTTGAACATGTTATAAACAAGACCTTAACACTTATTTTTCTTGAAGAACACAATCCCAAAATCCTCCTGGAAAGGGCATTTTTAATAGCACGAAAACAGACCAGAGTTGGTCCGTCGAAACAGTGAAACCGAGTGCTCTTTTCATAAATCAAAAGATGTCCAAACACCACGAAATTTTTATATGTTGTACAATAGGGAATTATGAGAAAATTTTGTGAAGGAAGTATGAGCGAATTCGGAGTGGATATTTTTATAAAAAATCGAGAAGGTCCAGAGGTCACGGTCTCCACCTTAATCACAGTTCTGATCCGGTAAAAGATTGGCCCTTTGTAATATCCATTTGTGCTCAGAAAAATCTGAAATTTAAGTATGTTGTAAATCAAGGTATTCTGAACAACTTTCAAGAAGAATGTTTAGCAAGATTCAGGCCACAAAATATTTTATAAAAATCGGAAACAAGGAATGTCCAGGAAGGTCAGCCCTGGAATCCCGAGACAAAACTCACAAAAAATGTTTGCAGCTCGAGCTCCACCACTTCATAGCCAAGAAATCACCACACCAGGAACTCAAATCAACATGCAATGCCTTTCCTAACTTAACCTAGCAATCTAGAATCACCGGGCTTGTTCTCACTGGAAGTCAAACATTCAAGTGCAACAACTATAACATCTTGGTTTCTCCCGATTTTTTCCTAAAGCCAACCCAGCCAACCTCGAGACTTATCCGAGACTCAAATCGACATGCAATCATTATCGAGGTTAGTATAATGTGATAGAGAGCACTTGCCGGCGAGAGCGGTGGTCGTGGCCAGGCTGTTGGTCCAAGGTGGAGACGAAACGGCTGCCTTTCATGTCTACCGCTAGTCATGGACTAGCAAATGAGTCCCAAAAATTCTGAAATTTGAACATGTTATAAACAAGACCTTAACACTTATTTTTCTTGAAGAACACAATCCCAAAATCCTCCTGGAAAGGGCATTTTTAATAGCACGAAAACAGACCAGAGTTGGTCCGTCGAAACAGTGAAACCGAGTGCTCTTTTCATAAATCAAAAGATGTCCAAACACCACGAAATTTTTATATGTTGTACAATAGGGAATTATGAGAAAATTTTGTGAAGGAAGTATGAGCGAATTCGGAGTGGATATTTTTATAAAAAATCGAGAAGGTCCAGAGGTCACGGTCTCCACCTTAATCACAGTTCTGATCCGGTAAAAGATTGGCCCTTTGTAATATCCATTTGTGCTCAGAAAAATCTGAAATTTAAGTATGTTGTAAATCAAGGTATTCTGAACAACTTTCAAGAAGAATGTTTAGCAAGATTCAGGCCACAAAATATTTTATAAAAATCGGAAACAAGGAATGTCCAGGAAGGTCAGCCCTGGAATCCCGAGACAAAACTCACAAAAAATGTTTGCAGCTCGAGCTCCACCACTTCATAGCCAAGAAATCACCACACCAGGAACTCAAATCAACATGCAATGCCTTTCCTAACTTAACCTAGCAATCTAGAATCACCGAAGCTTGTTCTACGAAGTCAAACATTCAAGTGCAACAACTATAACATCTTGGTTTCTCCTACTGCCAACCCAGCCAACCTCGAGACTTATCTGAGACCCAAATCGACATGCAATCATTATCGAGGTTAGTATAATGTGATAGAGAGCACTTGCCGGGCGGTGGTGGTGGTGACCAGTGCTTTGGTCCGGGGTGGAGACGAAACGGCCCTGCCGCTGCTAGTCATGGATGTAGAGGCAGACTGCTGGTCAGTGGAGGGGCTGTCTTTCGGGCGGCCAGAGAGAGAGACGAGAGAGAGTTGAGTTGAGGCGAGAGAGTGAGTTCGCAGAGAAATGAGAACTAGTGATCGGCCGCCGTTCCCCATCGTCGTGACTTTGGATTAAGTTAGTAAAATTCCTAAACCCGGATCAGGGCTGATAATGCATTTTTCTGGACTGGTTTAGGTATTATCGATACATTTTGGACTGGCTTGGGTAGTATCAGTATATATTTCGGACTGGGTTGAAGATTGCTTGATAGAAATTATTATCGAGAAAATTTAGTGGATTAATGAGAATTATTTTGGGAGATTAATTGGATTAAATGACCAATTTAGGAGCCCATTGGAAAATTACTGGGTATATCCGGATTGACTGGTCGTACATAATTTGTGCTCAATTATGATTGATTTCGCACTGCCATGTCGCATGTCGTATGGCTGAATTATGTAGAGTGCGATTGGCCTATGATTGGTTTAAAATTGATTGTTGATTTGTGAATCGCACGTTAGGCCCCACGGTATTAATTAGGCCAATTGAGCACGTGTTGTGATATTGAGTGTTTGAATTATGTTGGTGCTCGTGGTGCATTGTATTGCCTAACATGGACACACATTGTGTATGCCGAGAGTGAGGCATGTGATGAAATTGCGCGAAAATGCGTGTCTGCCATGAGCATGTGATCACCTAAAATACCCTGAAGCATTTTACGCTGGGTTCAAATAATAATAAGTTGTGTGATCACCTAAGGACCTTCGGGTCATGACCTTCGGATCGATACCGTCTTCATGCACTTTGAAGCAGGACGACGCCTAGTACATCCGGAAGATGACCATCCTCATGCATTTTGAAGTAGGCTCTGGTTCGTAAGGAGCACAATGTTGCACCTCACGTACTTTGAAGTAGGCTAGAGACACTGGGCCAGATCGGTTGTTGCGCCTTATGCACTTTGAAGCAGGCTAGACGTATCGGGCCGTGAATATTGTTGACTCGAGTCGTAATAAATAATAAATTGAGCGATTGCCAGTGTGCGAGTGTGGGCCAGTGGGCTGGGAAATGCACGTGACATGTCGACAACATTTGCATGCATGGATTGACATGAGAAAGTGTGAGAATCGGTGCATGAACATCTGATTGGCATACGTGTGATTATGCATGCCACGTATGTTCTGTGACTATTATATGTTGATCTGTCTAACCTACAAGGTCAAAAAATGGTTTGATTATTGTTGTATTGTGATTTAAATATTTGTTTCCGATCGGGGGATTGCATGCTAGCCTAGCCTAAGTTTTGGGGTTGAACTCACTAAGATTCATCTCACGGTCGTGTAAACCGAAACTTTTCAGACCCCCAGCTGTAGGATGCCGAGGACACCACCTCTTTTTGGGATACTGCATCATATTCAGCAGTCATCGAGTGTACACCCTTGTGGAGACGGAGTAGCTTATGTGAGATACTACTCAGTTCTATTTGTGAACATGGAAGAATTATACTACCATACCCAAGAGTACGTGGTGTGGTTGCTGACCGTTTTCTGTGTTGTGCCTTTTTGGTTATGTGTGAAGAACATATTGTAAAAAGGTTTCTCTATAATAATACAAAGTGTACATATTTTTAGAAGTATTGATTGTTGTTTGGCTATCCTTGGCTCATATTGTAATTGTCTAGATTTGTTCATTTGTGCTTCCGTTTGTGCTTGATCTCTGTTTGGGCGTGGGTCGGCGACTCTTATTGGGACGTCATAGTCAAACGACCAAAGGTGGGATGCTCGCGCTTCGTGGGGTACGGGGCGTGACATCCCCGTTTGAATTGGTATCAGAGTAAAGTTAGCTCGATCCAATTTGGTCAAAGCCTGGAGTGATAAGGAGCGATGAGACCATGGGTAGCCAGTAGTGTGACCTCGTGTACTACATGCATCTCCTGACTGTTGTGTGTTGTTTGCGTGTTTATTGGTTTGACCCTTGCAATGCAGGTGCGGCAGGACCCGAGGCGAGTATACGAATCCCTTGGGTGATGTGTTGGATAATTGTTAGGCCGTATGCTGATTGTTTGAGTGTTGTTTGATACCTGCTTAGGACTTAGACTGGGATAGATTGGTTTAAGTCTTTAATTCCTTAGTGAAATTATAGCAGGTAGTGGAATAGTTGAGTGGTGAGGATGAATAGAAGAAAGGGGAAAGAATCCCAAGGTCCGTCAAATTCAGGAGGCCAAGAGGCCCGAGATTGCCGTTTAGAGGACATTATCCAAATCCCAAGTAGGAGAAGGGGAAAGGAACCCCAAGCTCAGACTAGTGAGGGAGCCCGTGAGGCTAGAGACTCAAGGTTTGACGATGTGATGAATACCCTAATGGAGATAGGGCATGTTATGGGACTACAGACTCAGGAAAGGATCGCAGCTTATGCTCAGGCAGCTGAGGCCGCCCCAATTGCTGGCAATGAAGATAATCAAGCCCAGCAAGGGCAAGCCCAACCAGTGATAGCCAGACAGATGCCCCAATTAGTAGAGCAATTTCTGAAAATGAAGCCGTCGAAGTTTAATGGCAAAGGTGACCCCAAAGTTGCCCCAGATTGGATAGAGAAATTAGAAAAGGCGTTTGAGGTATTGAGGTGCACCAATACGGAGATAGTGATGCTTGCAAACAGATCGATTCTGTAGTAGCGAATGATTAGTGGAAAGCCACCAGGGGTAGAGTATTCTCGGAGGGTATAGAATTGAATTGGGCAGTATTTGTCGAAAGTTTTTATGGAAAGTACTTTTCGGAAGTCGCCCAAGAAAGGAAGTTAATGGAGTTCATGCGACTACGCCAAGGTCAGATGACCGTTGATTAGTATGAAAGAGAATTTGCAAGATTGGCTAAGTTCGCACCGACAATGGTTGAGAATCCGCGGGACAAATCTCAGAGATTCTGGGATGATTTGAAGCCGGATCTCCGGAGCCAGATTTTATCGCATAACGTTAAGGACTTTGGAGAAATGTATGAGCGGGCACAGATTATAAAGTGGGATCAGCAGGAGAGAGCGCGCTTGATCGTGATTCGCCGTAATGTAGACAACCGCCGTATGGGGAAGAGACCTATGATAGGAAATAGGCGGTTTGTTCTACCCGCTGGACGGACAATAGGAAAGCCAAATCCCTAGCCGAGTAGATTTGGGGCATGTTTTAAATGTGGGAGCATGAGACATCAGATCCGCGATTGCCCGCAGATGCAACATTCAGGACCGCCCAAGTTGCTACCATCACGAACTGGAAACCAAGCTGGGCCTTCCCTACCGGCCAATCAAGGACGACCACTGGCGCAAGGAAGGGTCTATGCCATAGAGCGCAGAGAAGCTGAGAATGCGCCGAACGTGGTCACAGGTACCATTTCTCTTTGTGATCATGCTGCTTACGCGTTGTTTGATCCAGGGGCAACCCACTCTTTTATTTAGGAGTAATTTGTTAAGTTAGTTGGGTTGGAACCAGTGTTGCTTGATATTATGCCGAGTGTCTTTTGGATGTCCTAATTGTAAGATTGTGATTGGAAGTAGTGAAGAAAGTATCGACTTGGCAGTGCTAGCCATGTTCGACTTCGATGTGATAATTGGTATGGACTGGCTAGTGAGCCAGAAGGCCGTTATGGATTAAGGCGATGGGGCGATCCTGTTTAATCCGATAGGACGTCCAAGGTTTGAGTTTCAGGGAAACCGAGACGGAACCTCGATCCCTTGGATTTCTTCGCTCGAAGTAACGAAATTGTTGGATGATGGGTGTGAAAGATATTTAGTGAATGTTATGGATCCAACAATGGCAGAACCTAAGTTGGAAGAGTTGCTAGTAGTGAATAATTTTCCCGAAGTTTTTCCCGAGGAATTACCTGGTTTACTGCCTGAGCGAGAAGTGGAATTTGTAATCGAGTTGGCACCAGGAACTGAACCGATTTCTAAGGCGCCGTATCGTATGTCATTATCAAAATTGAAGGAATTAAAGGTGCATATTCAAGAATTGTTGGATAAAGGTTTTATTTATCCTAGTGTATCTCCATGGGGAGCACCAATATTATTTGTGAGGAAAAAGGATGGGACTTTGAGGTTATGTATTGATTATCGACAGTTGAATCAGGTAACGATTAAGAACAAGTACCCTCTGCCGAGGATTGATGATTTGTTTGATCACTTGCAGGGAGCATCAGTGTTTTCTAAGATTGATTTGCGAACCGAATACCACCAGCTGAGAATCCGAAATGAGGACATTCCTAAGACCGCTTTTAGGACGCAGTATGGGCACTACGAGTTTACAGTGATGCCCTTTGGATTAACCAATGCCCCGGCTGCTTTTATGGATTTAATGAGCAGGGTGTTAAAGGAATTTCTGGATAGATTCGTTATAGTGTTTATTGACGACATTTTGGTGTATTCGAAAAGTCTAGAAGAGCATGAGGTAAATCTGACTGAGATATTATGGACATTAAGAGAACATGCACTTTTTGCCAAGTTTAGTAAGTGTGAATTTTGGTTAAGCAGAGTGGCGTTCCTTGGTCATATAGTTTCAGGAGAAGGAATCTCTGTAGACCCAATGAAAATTGAGGCAGTGATGAAATGGCCAAGATCGATCTCAGTGACAGAAATTCGGAGTTTCTTAGGATTGGCTGACTATTATCGACGTTTTGTAGAAGGATTCTCCTCGATAGCTATGCTACTGACACGATTGCTTAAGAAGGAATCGAAGTTCGTGTGGGACAATAAATGTGAGAAGAGTTTTTAGGAGTTGAAACATAGGCTTACAATTGCCCCAGTTTTAACCATTCCATCTGAGTTTGGAGGATTTGAGGTTTATAATGATGCTTCATTAAGAGGACTTGGTTGTGTGTTAATGCAGCATGGAAAGGTAGTTGCGTATGCATCGCATCAGTTGAGGCCACACGAGACGAATTATCCGACGCATGATTTGGAGTTGGCAGCAATTGTTTTTGCCCTTAAGATTTGGAGGCACTATTTATGTGGCAAAAGGACACTATAAGTGCCATAACTTGTGTACGGCGCTCATTTTGGTGTCATAACTTTTTTTCGGATCACTTTATTGTCAAGTCAGAGGAAAAACGATCACTTAAGTGTCATAACTTTTTTTGGATCACTTGATTGCTAAAATTTTTGAAAACGATCACTTAAGTGCTAAAATTTTTGAAAACGATCATTTAAGTGCTAAAATTTTTGAAAATGATCACTTAAGTGCCAATCTTTGGCGAAACTCCGGCGAGCCACGTCAGCTTCAGAAATTAATAAAAAAATGCCACGTCAGATTTCTAGCGAAAAATTATGTACGGCACCGGAGTTGGCACTTAAGTGATCGTTTTTTAAAAATTTTAGCACTTAAATGATCGTTTTTCAAAAATTTTAGCAATAAAGTGATCCAAAAAAAAGTTATGGCATTAAAGTGAGCGCCGTACACAAGTTATGGCACTTGTAGTGTTCTTTTACCCTATTCATATGGAGAGAAGTTTCAGATTTATACAGATCATCAAAGCCTCAAGTACTTATTTTCACAAAAGAAATTGAATATGAGGCAGCGTCAATGATGGATGGAACTTTTGAAGGATTATGATTGGGATATTATGTACCACCCAGGGAAGGCAAATCGAGTAGCTGATGCGCTAAGTCGTAAGTCAAGTATGGTGCATATGTTAGTAAAGGAGTGGACTTTGCTAGAGAAGTTTAGGGACTCAGAATTTAAGTTTGAGGTGAGTCAGATGTCTAGCCTAATGGCTGCTTTAAGGATTGAACTAGAAATTCAGGCAAGGATCAAGGCACTTCAATCTACATACCCAGAGATACAAAAGATTATCGGAATGGATGCCATTTTAAGAAAATCGGAATTCCAAGTGAGTGAGAATGGAATTCTAAGGTTCTAAGGGCGATTATGTGTACCCGATGAGATTGAGCTTAAGGAGAAAATTTTAGGTGAAGCACATCGCAGTAATTACAGTATCCACCCAGGTAGTACGAAGATGTACCAAAATTTGAGGCAGCACTATTAGTGAAATGGACTGAAGAAAGATGTAACCAAGTATGTAGCCAAGGTGCCTAACCTACCAGCAAGTAAAGGCACCTCACTATAAGCTTGAAGGACTATTGAGACCGTTAGAGATTCCCAAATAGAAATGAGAATATATCACGATGGATTTCGTATTAGGTTTACCTTGAAGTCAAAGAGGTCATGATTCGATATGGGTAATAGTTGAACGATTGACCAAGTCAGCACATTTATTAGTAGTTCGAAAGGATTTTGAATTGGAAAGTTATGCAGAGTTATATGTGCGGCATGTAGTACGTATCTATGGGGTACCCGTAACAATCACATTGGAGAGAAATCTGCAGTTTATGGCGAGTTTTTGGAAAAGTTTGCAAGTGGCCATGGGAACCAAGTTACGGTTTAGTACGGCTTACCATCTGCAGATAGATGGCCAGTCTGAAAGGACAATTTAGATCTTAGAGGACATGCTGAGGGCTTGCGTATTGGATTTTCAAGGCAAATGGGAGGAACAGCTACATTTAATAGAGTTTGCCTACAATAATAGTTATCAGCAAAGTATTCAGATGGCACCATTTGAGGCCTTATACGGTAGGGCGTGTAGGACGCCTTTGTGTTAGGACGAAGTAGGTGAACAAAGTATCACAGGCCCGGAGTTGGTACAACAATCAGTGGAAGCAGTTCAGATTATCCGAGACAGATTGAGGACAGCGCAGAGTCGCCAAAAGAGTTACGCCGATCGGAGACGACAACTTTTGGAGTTCCAAATTGGAGATCACGTATTTCTCAAGGTGTCACCTATGAAAGGATTGTCCCGATTCTGTAAGAAAGGAAAACTCAGTCCCAGGTTCGTTGGGCCATTTGAGATATTGGAAAAGATTGGTGATATGGTTTACCGACTTATCTTGCTACCTAATCTGTCCCAAGTACATAATGTTTTCCACGTGTCGATGTTGATAAAGTATGAGCCAGACCCGACCCACATTCTGAAGTATGAGGAGATAGAAGTGGACGATAAAGTGTCGTATGTGGAAAGACCAATCAGGAATCAAGGATAGAAAAGAGCGTGTGCTAAGGAACAAGACGATCTCGATGGTCAAAGTCGTCTGGGAGCACCACAGAATGGAAGGTGCCACGTGGGAGAGTGAAGAAGCCATGAGACGTCAGCACCCCTAGTTGTTTGAGTAGCTAAGGGTAGATTACAAATTTCGAGGATGAAATTTTTGTAAGGGGGGAAGAATTGTAACAGCCCGAATTACGATGTAATTCCGGGATCAATAAAACTGATATTAATTCGCATTTTATTTAAGTAAGTCTCGCCCGGAGCTGATTACTCTCAGGATACTAACCAATGGGGTATGGCTAATTAGAAAACGGTACGTGGACCGGGGATCCTATCGTGAAACGGACACCGATCGCAAGAGATACTGAGAGAATATTTTGAACCGACGTGGACCGATCATAGGAAAGGGTAATGGATTGGGTTTGGCCAAGGCCTACAATGTACAATAGGGATGCAGGTGATTCTGCATGACCGAAAGTGCACGCGGGTGTCGGGTCCCGAACTTGAACTGAACGACCGTGACCTCTGGAACTAGTGATAATTTCTCATTCTCTCAATAATCAAAACCATTCCGATAACGGGTAGCCCTAGGTCGATGTTGTAACCTCTGAACTGCCACCCGTTAGTGAGAGACCCTGAAATTGAAAGTTTAGCGAGTTTTGTTCACGGAATTGGGCCCGGATTTCAATGTCGATTTTCGAACGCTTAAGAGACTATTTTTGGGAATCTGACGTCATATCACGTTGGCCACACACATTTGGAGTTAGTACGAGTAAAAATTGGAATTTCGGTTCAGGGGTGAAAAATTACGATTTTGCCCTCGGGGCGCCAAAGATTGCTTTTCGAGACCTAATGAGGTTATTTTTCGAGGCTGATGCCATTTTTGGGTGGCCATGCATACCAGGAGTCGTTATGGATAAAAATTGAAATTTCGACAAAAATTGAAAAAATAATATTATTTTATTCCCAGAACTTCGCAGTCGATTTTCGAGGGCTTAAAAAGTAAATTTCGCGAATCCGATGCCATATTATGTTGGCCATGTACATATGGAACACGTATGTGTGAAAATTGAAATTTCGCCCCGGAATGAGAAAAATGACGGTTTTGCCCCTAGGCCCTTTTTGTCCGAATTTTTTTGGAAAAATTTTAGGATAATTATGGAGGGTTATCAGCTGCATTATTGGCCCTATTGACCATTTTACCCTTCACTTTTTGGATAGGGATGGATTAGAATCGTTAGATTAGGGGTATTTTCGTCAAAACCGTCGGATTTGCGACACGTGTCGCCCCTAGGCTGCCCTTTTTGATCCAATCTGACCTCTCCCTCTCTCCTCACTCCCCCTCACGTCCAAAATCCCCCGAGCAGTAGCCCCTCTTGAGTTTTCTCTCTTCTCTCTCATTTCCTCTCTCTCGGCCAAGGAGCAAGCCGCCCCGGCCCCGGGGGGCCTTGCTGCTTTTGCAACCGTGCCCGACCATGGACCACCTCGGTCCCCAGCCTCAGCCTCGCCCCTATCTGACCTCTCTCTCTCTCCCTTTCCCTCTCTTTTTCTCTCTTTTTTTCTCCCGGAATAGCACCGCCCGCCGCGCCGGACCTCGGCTGCTGCTGGGAGACTCCGATTGTCGCTCCATTGCCACCCACTGCCTAGCCATGTTGTATGACGCCGACCATACCCGCCCGTATAGTGTCTATAAGGAAGGTACTGCAGCGCCTTACGGTCGCCATCCGTACGGCTGCCACGTCGGCCACCGGCATCTCGCCAGCCACCGGTTCCACCCTATCCGTATAGTGTCGTATAGGGGTGTCCGTACAGTCCGTACCGCCGCCTGCCTGTACACCGCCGATCGTCATCCAGATCTTGTCGCCGGTTAGGACCGATAATGCATTTTTCTGGATTGATTTAAGTATTATCGGTACATTTTGGACTGGCTTGGGTAGTATCAGTATATATTTTAGACTGGGTTGAAGATTGATTGATAGAAATTATTATCGAGAAAATTTAGTGGATTAATGAGAATTATTTTGAGAGATTAATTAAATTAAATGACCAATTTAGGAGCCTATTGGAAAATTACCGGGTATGTTCGGGTTGACTAGTCGTACGTAATTTTTGCTCAATTGTGATTGATTTTGCACTGCCATGTCGCATGTTATATGGCTGAATTATGTGGAGTGCGATTGGCCTATGATTGATGTGAAATTGATTGTTAATTTGTGAATCGCACGTTAGGCCCCACGGTATTAATTGGGCCAATTGAGCACATGTTGTGATATTGAGTGTTTGAATTATGTTGGTGTTCGTGGTGCATTGCATTGTATAACATGGACACGCATTGTGTATGCCAAGAGTGAGGCATGTGATGAAATTGCGTGAGAATGCATGTATACCATGAGCATATGATTACCTAAAATACCTTGAAGCATTTTATGTTGGGTTCAGATAATAATGAGTTGTGTGATCACCTAAGGACCTCGGGTCGTGACTTTCGAGTCGATACCATCCTTATGCACTTTGAAGCAGGACGATGCCCGGTACATCCGGAAGACGACCATCCTCATGCACTTTGAAGCAGGCTCTGATTCATAAGGAGAACAGTGTTGCACCTCATGCACTTTGAAGCAGGCTAGAGACATTGGGCCGGATCGATTGCTACGCCTCATGCACTTTGAAGCAGGCTAGATACACCGGGCCGTGAATATTATTGACTCGAGTTGTAATAAATAATAAATTGGGCGATTACCAGTGTGCTAGTGTGGGCCAGTGGGCCGGGAAATGCACGTGACATATCGACAACATTTGCATGCATGAACATACATGGACTGGCATGCGAAAGTGTGAGAATCGGTGCATGAGCATGTGATTAGCATACGTGTGATTATGCGTGCCACGTATGTGCCGTGACTATTATTTATTGATCTGTCTAACCTGCAGGGTCAAAAAATGGTTTGATTATTGTTGTATTGTGATTTAAATATTTGTTTCCGGTCAGGAGATTGCATGCTAGCCTAGCCTAGGTTTAGGGGTTGAACTCACTAAGATTCGTCTCACGATTGTGTAAACCGAAACTTTTCAGACCCCCAGCCGTAGGATGCCGAGGACACCACCTCTTTTTGGGATACCGTATCATATTCAGCGGTCATCGAGTGTACACCCTTGTGGAGACGGAGCAGCTTATGTGAGATACTACTCAGTTCTATTTGTGAACATGGGAGAATTATACTACCATACCCAAGAGTATGTGGCGTGGTTGCTGACTGTTTTCTATGTTGTGCCTTTTTGGTTATGTGAGAAGAACATACTGTAAAAAGGTTTATCTATAATAATACAAAGTGTACATATTTTCAGAAGTATTGATTGTTGTTTGGCTATCCTTGGCTCATATTGTAATTGTCTAGGTTTGTTCATTTGTGCTTCCGTTTGTGCTTGATCTCTGATTGGGCGTGGGTCGACGATGCTTCCTGGGAAGATTACTGACTATTTTTATAGAATTTTCTGATTCCATTTACTATTTTTCTTGATTTTCTTGCTTATTTTGACTAAAAGAAATTCAGAAAAAATGTAGAAAAATGCTAAAAATTATTTTTTGGTTTAGAAATAGGTTTGTAGGCTTGGCCAAGATCCCTAGACCTAATTTTGAAATTTTTGAAAATATGACAAAAATGAACTAAAAATTAGGTGTCAATAATCCTATTCTCCATAGCTATTAATCCCAAACCTCTTGATTTGCCCCAATATGGGATGGTTCTTAATAGGGTTATTTTGGAAAAACTTCTCCACTGTTTCGGCTCAAATTTGGTTTGCAAGAGATAAGCATATGTTTGGGATAGTGAAATGACTACCTTTCATTATTTCAATCCATGTAATCATTGCGAACATCCCTTATTTCTTTCGAATGATTTTTTTTTACTCACTCACTCTTTCACTTTTGACTTTGAGTGTATAAGGGATGTGTTTGGATACAGCTTACCTTTCATCATTTGAAGGTCTTTCCATTCGATTTGATCCAAACTTTTTCTTTGAAATTTTTCAAAGCCTTTTGTCATATTATCCCTTTTTAGGGAATTTTGATACTTAATGCATTCTCAAAGAAAGCGTATTTCAAAACTTTAATTTGAAACATTTTTGAGGTATTTTCTTTTCAAAACAACGTGTTTTATTTTGCTCAATCTTAGTGTCATTCTTTTTAAGGAAGAAGTTCGATTTTCTTTTAGAAAGGTAACTTCTTTAACACATGTACTCACGATTTAGGGATACTTGTATGATCAATTTACCAAGATCCCTCTTGTTTGCATGTTTTTGTTTGATTCCACTGAGGATTTTTCTTTTGTTACTCCCTTTTCTTTGTCTCCCTAGGGATGATAAAAAGAAAAGCACATTAGGGAATATCAACGGAAAATTGAATTGAAAATAATACTTCCCTCTATTATTTGACAAATTCATTGGGATTTTTAAACTGTTGACTGATTCGGACTTCCTTTGCTTTATTCTACAAAACAGATAAACATGTTCATGAAATACATGGTATGCATGATATGCATAATATTGCACATGTTCGAAAGTAACCCAAATCTCTTTTGAATGTTCGTTTTCATTTCATGGGTAGAAAATCTTAACAATATCTGCATTTACAGGATGGGCCAATTCTGTTCTTGTCATATCTATAAGAATCAATGCTTCTCCAGGAAGAACTTTCTTGATAATATATAGACCTTCATAATTCGAAGTGAGTTTGCCACGGAGATCTGAATTGTTAAGAATGACTTTCTTCACTACTAAATCCTGTGTTTTGAAATGCCTTGATTTCACTTTTTAGTTAAAAGATTTAGCTACTTTTCTCTAATAGACTTGTCCATGGCATATAACTCTTAATCTCTTTTCATCGATCATATTGAGTTGTTCATATCATTGTTGAATCTACTCAGCTTCTAAAAGCTTCAATTGAGATAATATTCTTAATGAAGTAATTTCTGTTTCAATAGGTAGAACTGCTTCCATTTCATAAATCAAGAAAAATGGAGTTGCTCCAGTTGATGTTCGAATTGAAGTTCATTATGCCATTAACGCATACGGTAACCTTTTGTGCCAATCACGATAATTTTTAACTGTCTTGGCCAATATCTTCTTGATATTCTTATTTGCCGCTTCAACTGCTCCATTCATTTATGGACGACATGGAGATGAGTTCAGATGTCGGATGTGGAAGTGTTCGAGTAAATCATCCACAATCTTGAGTTTAGATTTGAGCCATTGTCCATAATTATTGCTTCTAAAACTCCATATCTAGTAATGATGTCTTGCCTAATGAATCTTGCAACATTATTGGCAGTAACATTCCTATAGGAGTTTGCTTCAATCCATTTAGTGAAATAATCAATAGCAATCAGGATAAACCAGTGTTCATTTGAGGCCTTAGGGTTGATTGGACCTATCATATCGATGCCCCACATTGAAAATGGCTATAGCTCGGACATTTGATATAGCTCATTTAGCGGTGCATTAATTATGTCTCCATAAATTTGACATTGATGACTACATCTCACATGTTGGATGCAATCTATTTCCATTATCATCCAATAATATTCCAACCTCATAATCTTTCGAATTAGAAGATGTCAATTCATGTGCGATCTACATTCACCTTTATGAATTTCTTTCATGATCTGTTCAGCTTCTGTAGCATCCACACATCTTAATAAGGTTGAATCAAATGATTTCTTATAGAGGGTTTGACCATTGAGGAAGAATTTGTTGGCTATCTTCCTTATAAATTTCTTGTCACCTGGTTGGCTTTATTCAGAAAATTCTCCTGATTGAAGATACCTTTTCATGTCATGATACTATAGTTTGTTGTCAAACTCTGCCTAGACCATCATGTAATGAACTGGTTATTCAAGAATATTAATTCTCAATGATTTTATATCCATACCATCTTTAGCTTGTCGTATAAATGATAAAGTTGGAAGAGTATCTGCAAAATGATTCTGAGCTCTTGGGCGATAATCGAATATTACTTCTTCGAAGTTTTCTATTATCTCTTCTAAGTATCTGTGGTAAGGAATTAGTTTGGCATCTCAAGTTTGCCATTCACCGATTGTTTGCAATATGATGAGCATATAATCTTTATATACTTGTAACCTCTTTACCTTCATTGAAAGGGCTAATTGTAAGCCAAGAATACATGCTTCGTATTTAGCGACGTTATTGGTGCATGGAAATACTAATTTCGCAGCTACCGGATAGTATTGGCCTTTTGGAGAGATCAATACTGCACTAGTTCCTGATCCAGATAAGTTGGTTGTACCATCAAAATATATGTTCCATTTATCGTCGACCATTGTTAATATATGATCATCAAGTTATTCTTCAGGATTGGCGATATTCTACGAATTTTCCGCTAACATGTCTGCTATTGCTCATCCTTTAATTGACTTTAGTGATGAACTTCTGATGTCAAATTCAGATAGCAAGACTTGTCACTTTGCTAATTTTTCGACCAAGGAGAATTTCTCAAGAAGGTACTTGATCGGATCATTCTCAGTCACTAGCAAAATTTAATGATGAAGGGTATATTGCCTTAATCTGTGTAATACCCAAATCAATGTAATGCACATCTTCTCAATTGCTGAGTAATTCATTTCTGATGTTGTGAACTACTTGCTCAAGTAATAAATGGCTTGTTCTTTACCATTGTTTGGTTTTTTTTGTACAAGCACTACTCCTAATGACTCATAGTGAATTGTCAAATATAAGATCAGCGGAACCCTAGGGATTGATGGTATCAATACTGGTGGGCATACCAAATATTCTTTGATCTTGTCAAAGGCTTGTTGACATTCTGCATCCCACTTCACTTTGGCATTTTTCTTCAATAATTTGAAGAATGGTTTAGCAATCTCAAAAAGTTGATAGATGAAATGGGCAATGTAATTTAATCGCTCCAATAAGCTTCTCACTTCTTTTACTGTAGAATGAGTCTTTAAGTTGTATATTACCTTGATCTTGGAGGGATCTATTTCGATGCCCCTGCTACTGACCATAAATCCTAGCAATTTACTAGATTTTACCCCAAATATATGCTTGTTGGGATTTAGTCGCAACTTGTACTTTCTAAGTCTTTCGAACAATTTGTGAAGCACCTCAACATGATTTTTCCCTTGTTTGGATTTTGCGATCATGTCGTCCATATATATCTCGATTTCTTTGTGCATAATATCATGGAACAAAGTTACCATTGCCCTTTGATATGTGGCACCAGCATTTTTCAAACCGAAAGGCATCACCTTGTAACAAAATGTGCCCTATGGTGTTATGAAGGACGTCTTCACCTTATCCTCTTTCTTCATGAGGATTTGATTATATCCTGAGAAATCATATATGAATGAAAATGTTTCGGAACCCAGCAGTGCTATCCACTACTACATCGATATGTGGAAGCGGGGAAATCATCCTTAGGGCTTGCTTTATTTAGGCCGTGATAATCAACGTATATCCATACTCAACCATCTTTCTTCATTATTGGTACTATGTTGGCAATCCATTCTAGATATGATACCACTTCAATGAAATCGACTTTGAGCAATTTCATCACTTCTTCTTCTATTTTCTTTGCCAAGTCCGGCTTCGTTCACCTCAATTTTTGCTTCTTTGGTGGAATACTTAGATCGGTTGGCAAAGCATGTTCAGTTATGCTCGGATCAAGGCCTGGCATGTCAGTATAAGACCATACGAATATATCTTGATATTCTCTAAGCAAATCTGTGATTCTTTCTACTTCTACTAAGGGAAGACTTTCTCCAATCTTAACTTCTTTGGAGTTCTCTTTATTACCCATATTAATAGTGATCGTTTTTTTTAATGTGAGTGGCTTTGATTCTTCATGACAAATCTATTCCTTTCTGACCAATTCCTCATCCTTGTTATCTTTTTCAATATCGCAAGTGATCTCCTTAGAAAGATTTGAGCCAGATATGAACCTACTATGGATATGCGAATACTCATGCCTGACATGTAATAAACATGATTAGTAATTGCATACGAAGTATCGCATGTGGTTCTATGAAAAACCTTTTGAAAATCCATTTTGAAATTTATTTTGAAAAAAATATAAAGACATAGCTAGTCCTCATATCATTAGACTTCCTTGCTCTTAAAATCATTTTCACAATGAAGAGCAATATATAAACCTAAAGCCTCAAGCCTCACGAATGAGGGTAATGTTCATCATAGGTTTGGTTTCGTTTCTACATGTCCTTAACAAAACATTTGACCACTTTTATTGAATTGAAAGACGTGATTACATATATATATCAATAGGAATGTAAATTCCAACTAAACTAAAATTGAAAATGAAATCACAAGAAATTTAAAATTATAATCAATAAAATGCAATGGAAAAGGCTAATAGCAAAAGTTCAAAAGAATCTTCCTATTTCAGTGCATAGATATCTTCTACTTTGTTTTTGATAATGTTGATGGTATTCTTTTCAAATAAACCAGGCAGAACCGATTCTTTCACTGTGTGTAAATTTTCTTCTTGAAGTAATTTGGAAGGTCTAGGAAAAGTTTCCTTGATGTGGATCTGACGATGGGGAAGCTCTTTAGTTTTGCCCTTCCATATGGATAGATTAATGATGCGATTACCTCAGCCTCTATAGCCTCCATGGTTCTTTTGACCTCGGCCTTAGCCTTTATGGTGATCTTTAGAGCTATCTGGAATATAACCTACTCCGTGTTTCATTCTTGTGGCAAGCGGAGTGATAGATTCTTTAATTCCTTGGGATTTCGATCCAAAACCATTACTGAGAGTAAATCCATACTGGCATAACACCCTTTCAGACATAATAGATGATGTTCAAAATCTGGAGATTTTATAATGCAACCGATAGGGATTTGCACCATTGAGATCATTTCGAAGGAATGATAGCTTAGTTCTTCTTTCACTTTGGGTTTGACATACAGTATTGCACTCTCTTTATAAGTGGTAAAATCCATCTCCCCGTGTACGGTGATCATCTTGCCATTAATGATGAACCTGACCTTCTGATGGAGACTTGAAGGAATAGCACCAGTCATATGAATCCAAGGTCATCCAAGTAACAAGTTAAAAGTCTTCGGAATATCTACTACTTCGAAGTTAATTAGGAAAGGCACGAGGCCTATGTTTACCTTGAGCTCGATATCGCCAATAACGTCTTTCTTCATTCCATCAAATGAACGCACAGTTACCTTAGATCGTTTGATAAGCTCTTCGCTAATTCCCAAGCGATGCAATGTGCTTAGTGGACACAAATTAAGTGCGAAACCATTATCGATCAGCACACGTGACACCTCTTTGCCCAAGGGATGGCAATATATAGTGCCTTATTATGGGAACACCCGTCGATTAGAAAATCTTCATTAGAGAAGACAATTTGATCTTTCAGAAGAATAGTGCTAACAAAGTCTTGAAATTGTTCTTCATTAATTGTCTCTAGGACTTATACTTCATTGAGAAGCTTCATAAGCACCATTTTATGGCTTTATGAAGTCTTGAAGAGATCCAACAGAGAAATTTATGCCAACATCCTTCTTAGCTGTTCAATTACCTCAAATTCGCTCGTCTTCATGACTGAAAGCAGTTGTTTGACATTTTCTTCAGTTACTCCCTTCTTTTCGTGCTCACCTTCTTTCGAGACATTATATCTCCTTGATCGAGTTATAGCATCAACATTTTTGGGAGAGTAATCTCAAGGTACACACTTAGTATCAAACTTTTCTTTTGGAGGGAGAGTGATAATCACAGGCTGTGTTTCTTCCTTTTCAGTCCTTAGTTGATCGATGGGAAGTTGGATAGTAATTGGTTTGACAGGACCTTCCTCCTCCTTATATTTATTTACTACATCAAGCTTGATTAGAAATGGTGTAACCATGAATACCATGCTTCTATTGGCTTCGTCAGCATCCATTTTACCCCAGTCATCAGGTGTGATCATTTCCTTCTTGAATGCCCACGGAAGGAGTGTATATTTGACATGGTAATTATACCGGCCACTATCTTGACCCAAGAAATCAATAACTTCACCTTGTTTTCGTGCTTTTCAAGCAAATCATATATCACCTCGGCGAGTCTTTTTCTTCTTTTTCTCTTCTCGATCTTCATTTTATTTGAGATTTAATTGGCTGATTGGGACCTCATCCCTATCACCCCATCCATCAGGTACAGTATCCTCATTTTCAAAAGCCTATGATGGTGGAGTATATTTGACACGGTAATTGTATTTACCGCTATCTTGACTTAGTAAGTCTATGGTTTCGCCTTCCCTGGATGATTTCTGGGTGAAACGCCTTTTACCCTTCGGACTTTTTCTTTCTCCTTTTCATCCTCATTTATTTCATCTTGGAGCATTTCCTTCTTAGATAGGACTATCTCCTCAAGATCGATTTCGTCATCCATACCACTCCAGCTATCAGGCACAATTACTTCATTCTTGAATGCCCATGGCGGTGAAGTACATTTCACTTGGAAGTTATATCTTCCGGAGTCTTCTCCCAAATTGTCTACAATCTTGCCTTTTAGGAGTGCTTCTTGATGAAAGTGGGCATCTCCTAATTGAGAAGCTTTAATCTTGACTTTATATTCATCTTCATTGTCAGACTTGTTCATTAATTCTTCATCTTTGATCATGTTTACAATACAAGAAAAGGATTCCGATGTACATTTGGCTCGGGCTCTCGGAAGTTCAATATCTTTTTGTCAATGAGTTGTTGAACTATGTACTTTAGAGTGAGACAATTATCTACATCATGTCCCCTTTTTCCCATGTGATAGGTGTAGGTTTTTGATTCATCGTACTAAGAAAATCTTGCAAGATTATCCCTCAGTACTTCTTTGGCCACCAAATGCCTTTCTAGAAGCATTAGAATAGCTTTGACAGGGGTCGGAGGAACGATGCATATTGCCTCACGGGCCTTTTATTTAGCTTGAACTGCCTTGGGTTTTTCCAAGTGACATTCGATTGCTTTGGAAATGATACTTGATGAGTATTTGGGCTAGACACCATGGCCACTTCTCGGATAGGTTCCTTGTCTTTTTTCCCGGGGTAAGGCCTTTGTGTTGCTGTTCTTGAGCCTTCTTCACCTTTAATCTCCATTCAATTCTTTCACCTACTTTTACCAACATGGTGAATGTTTGACAGCCTGATACATGAAACTTGTCATAATACTCAATTGACAATGATTTTAGAAAGAGCTCAATGAGCTCATATTCACTTATTGTCGGGCTTTACTTGTAAGGCAACAGCTTTCCATCTATGAGCATAGGCTCAGAACCCTTTATTCTTCCGTTTCTCAGTTCTAACGAGATCTTCTCTAGTTAGGAGTACTTCAACATTAAACTTATACTAGTGAAGAAATTCTCCCGCCAAATGATCCCATTCAATGAAGTCTTTTATGTCAAGGGCTGTACACTATGCGAGGGCTACTCCTCTCAAACTATCTTGAAATGTGCTAATAAGAAGTTGCGTATTATCCGAATATCTTGCCATCTTATGGAGATAATACTTCAAATGGCTTTGGGACAACCAGTGCCATCATACTTGCTCACAAACTTTGGTTCTTTATAATTTTCTAGAACAACCACCTTCACATACGGCGAGAACTTGTCGAACCTTTGAAGCTCATAGCTTTGACTTGCTAAGTATTCTTCAATTTTGGCCAATCTCTTGGCCTTTTTTTCATCCTTTGTTTTGGACATTTTCTTGATTTGATCATCCTCTTCCAAATTTACCACGTCAGGCGTAGTCTTTGGAGGATTTTCTTGAATCGGTTCTTTGTTTCTGACTAGTTCTTCAATTGGTTTTTCAATAGTGTTTGAAGTTTCTGCATTTGGAGTAGTAGGATACTGTCTATAGGATGTAAAAATAAAAGCCTTCATTTCTGTCATCATTGCAGCCATTTGGGTCATTTGATTCTCGACTTGAGCTAGTCGAGCACAGGTTTCTTTTTTCGCTATTCTAACTTGTAAGCGTGTTCGAGGACTTTTACCTTTCATTGCTAAATAACCTGCTCCACAAAAGACCCAATATTAGCATAGTAAAATGGTCATGAAACCCTACATACCTTTTAATCGTATGGTTTCATGAGATTGTCAAGGATAAGAAATTTCACATAAGCTTTAACTTTGTATAAAATCTTCTTTAATGTCTTTCTCAAGGAATTATATAATTCAAAGGATTGTAATCCATGGCAATTCTTTACAAAACATACTTTGAAACTTCATTAAGCAATTGTTTCAATTTTGAAAATTTCTATTACAAAGCTATATATCAAGGTAGGGGAACACTAGCTTAAACAAGTCTAGGCTTATTGCTATCTAAGGTAGCTTCAACTTCTTCATATTCCTTAGCTCATGTCTCCCATTCTTCCACATCGATTACAACCTCTTTGGGAACATACAGTTCTACACCTGGCATGCTTGGCACAATATTGTCGCGCCACGCTCTCACGTGCTAGAATGGAGGTATTTTTCTATACGTGCCTCTCCCAAACCATACCTCATGTGACAATGGGATTTATTTGATCTAAATTTGAACTTAAAGTCGTCACTAGTCATTTACGGTCGGTTGACTAGAAACCCAATTGAGATACGGGAGAGATGCTACAAACCTACAAACTAGAGATTCTGAATAAAGGACTTGGTTACGTTAACAATCCTAATTTAAAACCATTAACGCCCTTCCGATACCTAAGAACGATATGGCTTGTCTAACATGTCACACGGATCCCTCAGGTCAATTTACTAATCTAATCATAAATAGACAGTTAAGCACCTAATAATTAAATGCACATCCAATGGCAAATCAATCATAGCAACCCTAATTTGGCCACTAAAAATGAAAATCAAGCAAAACACCTAAACCCTAACGAAGCTCTAATAGCTTTTTCATTTCGTGATTTACACATTTTTGGGTTTAGGGTTTTTAAGGGGTTTTATCCCTAAATTTGGGGTTTTCCAAAAAATGCCACTTAGGCATTTCGGAGAATTCAAATTTCACTTTTTATGACTGGCTACAATAATTTTGAATCATTTTATGGATTTTCAAAATTTTTTATTTTTTTTAAGTGTCATTTGGACACTTCAAAAATTCAAATTTCACTTTTTATGGATAGCCACAATGATTTTGGACCTTTTTGTGAATTTTCAAGTTTTTTGAATATTTTTTAATTTTTTTTCGCAAAAAAATTTTTAAACCAAGAAATAATTTTTTATGATTTTCTGGAAATTTTTGTATTTTTCTAAATTTTTTGTATTTTTTTGAATTTTTATGAATTTTTTGCAAATTTCCAAATTTTCTAAGAAAATCTAATTTTTTATGATTTGTTTTTTAAATTTTTAATT
This sequence comes from Syzygium grande, assembly GCA_024733475.1. Classification (NCBI taxonomy): domain Eukaryota; kingdom Viridiplantae; phylum Streptophyta; class Magnoliopsida; order Myrtales; family Myrtaceae; genus Syzygium; species Syzygium grande. Next base: position 24,460,727 of record JAMXDD010000008.1, on the reverse strand, counting down.
TTTAATTTTTAATTTTCCCGCCGGGTGGTGAACCGGACCAAACCGATTTAGACCGGTTCGGCCGAGACCAAACTGGCTATTGCCGGCGCCGATCGCCAACCATCTTCTCTAGCGTACACAATGCCAAAACGGCGTTGTTTGGGCATTTGTCTATTTAGGCATTTTCACAAACAGTTGGTGGGCATTATTGCATGTTTTCAGTTTTCAAGGCCGCTAGTTCGAGCTCGTTGCCGACGAGCCTCCGGCAACCTTTTGGCCATTCTGGTTGCACCACAACGAAGTCCATACATTCTATTTTCGATCCAACTGATTCGGAATGCCACTAGACCTTCGCCGGCTGGCGAGAAATCGGTTCAAAAACCTAACTTGCACCGTTTAGATTTTCATTTTCTTAGAACTTGAATCCTAAAACTAGTCGCCCTAACTGTCTAAATCGGTTCAAACAACTATCAAAACATCAAATAAGGTTGAGAAAGCTGACTTGCATGGCCCTACAGCCAAAGGACGCTCCAGCGAGGCAAAAACGGCTTCGGCGAAGGGATTTTCATATGTGGCCGACTCGGTTTGATGCGTTTTTAATCATTCAAATGCAATCAAACAAGCAAGACATGATTAGAAACTAGTAATGAACATCAAAATACCAAAATTCGTCAATAAAAGCACTCAAAAATGCACATTGAAATCAAAATCAAATTCTAGAAAATTTTTGTTAAAACTGATCACGAAGGGATTTTGACCTAGTCCGTTCAACAATTAAATGAAATTGTTGAAGTAATCGGCGCCCCGAGAATTGTTCCTTGACACTTGGTCTTCACTCTAGTGGTCATGGTTTCGCCGAAACAGGTCTAGGCTACGCGGACGAGACTCGGTTTCGGGCGTTCTCGGTCAACTTCAAATCCAGTTCGCGGGTGAGGAAACTCATTGGCAAGACCGATTTGCCGGTGCTTTTTGATCGGGAAAGCGTCGATCGCTCGACCTCAAGGAGTCTCAACTCACTTCTCTATCTAGTTTTTCCTTTTTCGCGTCTGTTTCTCTCTTTCTTTCTCTTCGGAATTTTCTCGAACAGGTTCCGTTCTTCGTCTTCAATTTTTTCCCATTTTTCTTCTTCGATTTTGCACTCAAATTCAGTTCGAACCGAACTCCAATCGGTTTTTTGATTGTTGACTGATGCTAGCCAGCTAAATATCCAGCTTGGAAAAATTGATTAAAGCGTGCTCAAATAACTAGAAATGTTTAACGAAGTCCACGGGTTTGAGTCGGTTTTTCCTGGGTTTCTCATAAGTTGGGCGGTCGGGTGAAGAAGATGAATTGTTCGGGTCAGGTCGAGTCGAATCGACCCGCCCGACCCGGTGGTTCCGGTTTTACTTAAATTCACAAATTAAGTCCGATTTCCACCAAATCTTCTATATTCAACCCCAAAATTGAATTTCCCATCATATTCCGAACCCAAACATATAATTTTTTCTAATTTTTATTATAATTGTGCCCAAGATTTTCTCATTTTTATATTCGGGTTAATAGGGTTTTGTTCAATTTGAGGTCCTAATGACCTGATTAGGTAAAATTGATGCCAAAATTGAATTACCCATCCCTGATTAACCCTAGAAATGATAGTCTCACATTTCGACAATTTCATTTTGGGCACGATTCCCAATTTGGATTCAAAATTCAATCCAGTGGAAATAAACTATGAGTTGGAGACAATCTTAAGGACTGACGACTAGCCTTGCCCAATTGACAAGCTGTACATAACTGACTCAATCGTGTTGACTGACACGACAAATTATTCTATTTGATCATAAACCGTAAGAGATGCTCATGGGGATGGCCAAGATGTTGATGCCAGCCATCCATGGAAGTCTGTTCTACAATATTGGTAGTAGGCATTGAATATTGTTGTGGTATGGTGTAAAGGCCACCACTACTTGGGCTGGAGAGAAGAACTACCTTGGTCGCTAGATCCTTAACAAGAAAGTGGGTAGGATAGAATTCAAAGAAGAAATTATTGTCGACGCAAATTTTTTTTGACCAAAAGTAAACGTTTAGAAATATCAAGGACATGAAGAACATCATTTAAACGTAAAGAAAGATTTGAAATAGAAGAGGGAATCAAGAAGAACCAATATTAGTGATTTTAAGACCCTTACCATTGCCCACGTGTAGTTGATCCGATCCATTATAGGCTTCAGAGGGAAGACAGGGGATTGTATGTCGGGTGTGACATGATGGGAGGCACCAGTGTTAGGGTACCAAGGTATAGTGTTGATCGGTGTAGGTAAAAGAGGAGGAAGGGCATGGCTCAAGTTGGCATTAGGAAAGTAAAAGGGTCGATAAGATGAAGTATTTGAAGGGTATGTGGTGGGGTGGGTAATAAGGCATACCGGAGGCGATAGTAGCATGTAGCAGCAGTGTGATTTGTACGTTGACAGATGGAACACCATAATTGACCTTGTTGAGCACTCACGGGCACCACGACCATGGCCAAAGCGACCACCACGACCCCCACGACCTCTGGACTGACCACGGCTAGAGAAAGAGAAACTAGGATGGTTGATGGCATTTTGTTGAGCAGAGTTGGTTGTAGCAGAGTTAGCCAGAGAGGAAGGCTCAGAGATCTGCAACTTTTGGAAAGCCTTAATACTCTCGTGACTAAGGAGAAGACCTTGAAGATCCGTAAACGAGATTGGTTCAGAACGGCCAAGTAATGTAGGAACAATGTCTTGGAGATCAAATCAAGACCACGGAAGATGTGGACATTGAAATCCTCCGGTTCAAGAGGCTTGCCTGCAGCACCCATCTCATCGGCAATGGATTTAGCACGTTGGAGGAAATCAATAACTGATTCATCTTGTTTTTGTTGTAGACGTTGGAGACTAAGATGAAGAGAGAGCATATGCGTAGCGGAAGCTGAGCCAAAAGAGGCATTGAGAGCTTCCCAAATGGCTTTACTGGTTGATTTATCAATAATGAGAGGTAAAACTGATTCTCGAGAGGGACGCAATTAGAAGACTCATGATGGAAGCGTCATGTTGTTGCCAGAGAGCTGGTTCAGCCACATCAGAGGGACACGGTTTAGTTCCATCGACATGACCATAGAGGTTTTGTCCCTTGAGAAATGGGATAACCTGTGCTTTCCATAGCAAGTAATTGGATGCTGTGAGACGTAGGGAAAGAAAGTGATGAGCAGATCCGAATGGAGGAAGTGTAGAAGATGGGTTTGTAATAGCAGTTATGGTGGTGGTGGTGGGGGATTCTCTAGGGCCATATTGACCACCAAAGAAAAGAAGAAGAAAAAGAAGAAAATGAAAGCTAGGGTTGAAGAGAGGCGTTAGCCCTAGATGGCTCTTATACCATGTTGAAACAGAAATCGTTATATATTTCCATTAAGCTTAGTTGGGGTATATAAATACCCAAGAGTACATTCTAGAAGATTTACTAGCAAGAAAGAAATAAATAAAATACAAAAAAAACTTTTTAATTTCTAAAGATAAGATTCCAAATCTTCTAAAATTGATTACCCTATATTTAGTAGATATATATTTGGTTGATAGACCTCTAGCAGTATCACTATAGTCTATTCTACATTCGACCCCAACCCCATCTATGTTATGGTTTGCATATAATTGTCTTGATTCTAATCCAACAATTCATATAATCAACCACCTTATATTGCCCTTTAGACTGGCTTGTCTATACTTACAACAGTTGTTGACACCCAATAGTGATCAATTTTTATTTATTATCGACAAGTGATAAACTGAGCCGATAACCATAATTAGGGTAGAATAGTCGAAAACTTAAAGAATCGACAATAGGCCAATGAAGTCACCAACAAAGTTAAAGTTATTGAAGAATTTTTTTCACTGGTCGCCAAGACTATTGCAAATTTTACTACATATCGGAATTTTGATAATGATGAATCGACACAACACCATAACAACTGGGTAGTTACATCTATAGGATTTATATAAATTCTTGTGGATAAGTGTTGATAGATAATAGGAGATCATGTGACTTGTAACAACTGACAAAATTAGGAAGTTATTTGTTTATTTGAAGGGTAAGCACAAGAAGTCCTAAAATTTTTAAAAATTACAATTAAATCTTAAAATTTTTTTTAACATTATCCAACTTAATAAATGGAAAAGGTTGACGTGACATTTTTTTTTACTTTCACTCTCCTACATGGTTGATTATCTTACTACCAGTGGTCCCGCCCATGCGCAACAATCCTTGAATGAAGATTTCCATGATTTGTCTTACTTTTTCAAAGCTCTTCTCCATTGTAAATACATCGTAGTCATCATCATATCCTCCAACTTCTCTCTCTCTCTTGAACACACAAACACTTGCCTTTTCGCAAAACCCATTTCAATGATTCCTCCAACAATCTCGTTCAATGCTGAAAAGCTCCTCTTTTGGCTATTTCCTTAGTCACGATCGTCGTGAGCTTCAGCGATGGCACTCACCTAGCAGTGGCGCAATGTAGTAATGACAGCAATTCAACAACGATTACGGTGAACATTGGGGTGGTTCTTGATCTGGAGTCATGGGTGGGTCAGATGGGATTGAGCTGCATTAACATATCTCTCTCTGACTTTTATAGTTCTAACCCTTCCTACAAGACCAGGCTCGTCCTCAACGTTAGAGACTCCAAACGAGATGAGGTTGTCGCTGCCGCTGCAGGTTCTCTCTCTTTTCTCTCTCTCTAACATACTGACTGGTCACGATGCTTGTCCAGAATTATAAGATGACACCAGTTTTTGGGTTAAAATTTTTTGCACTTCTGTTGATCATGTTGAAGATTGTTTTGGTTAATCTTTTCTTTTTACCAAATTTTATGGGGTTAAATCTCTGCTTGAACTTCGAAGGGTTAATACACATATTGTGGAAGAGCATAAACTATTTTATGCATCTGCTTGTGTGAAGCAAGAAAAACCAATTGCTGTTCGTAACGACTTATTTGGCAATCATTTGAAAACTTTAGCTTCTATATATTTGAAATTTTAAAAGAATCCCCAGTTAAGTTTTCAACGACAACTGTTGAGGAGCAAGTGGAAACTAACTTACGATAAACACTCTTGTTGATACAATCGGGAAGGCGAGCAAACTATTTATACTAAGCTATGTCGGTGGAGTCTATTGTTTTACAAAAGTTGGAAGACTGACTTTGACTTGTCTCCAATAGCTTGCAGCAGAAGATCGTACACCAACTTGCTCCTTAAGAAAAGTCAACAAAAGACAAAAGCCTCCTTTTATAGCTGTTCAAGAAGACAGCAAAAACAACACCTACGGTCCGTTCATTTCCTGAAAAGTATTTTCGAGAAAAACACTTTTCTCATTTTTTAATGTTGATTTACTTAGAAAAATGAGTCAACGAAAAAAAGGTTTCCTTACTAAAGCTTAAATTTCGGAAAATGATTTCCTATTTGAAAGAATCAGAAAATGTTTTCCGAAATATGAACTTGAAACTCTATGCTTGGGCACGAAAACCCAACGTTGGTTTCCGTATCCCGACATTTAGGACCAAGTCTTAGCGGTCGAGCTCAAGACCTCGGTGTCCGGGCTTGGGCCCTCGGTGCCAATGCTCGAGTCCATCAAGGCTGAGCTCGAACCTAGGTGCGTGCCCATACTCAATGCTTCGCACCGAACTCTAGTCCATGAAGGTTGTGCTCGGGTCCTCGATGTTCGAACTCTAGTCCCGACCCTTCGCCCCCAAGTCCACAAAGACCATCCACTAGTCCTTGGTGCATGGCTCAGGTCCTTAGTTGATGAAACATTTGTTCTTATAAAAATATTTATTTAAAATTTTGAATTTTTATTTATTTTTTAAAAATTGAATTATTTATTGTTTTTCTTCTTTCTTTTTCTTTTCTTTTTCTTTTTTCCTTTTTTTTTCTTCTTCTTCTCAGTCGTCACTAGCCACGGCGATGGGCGACAAGCTCGAGCTAGGCCGATGAGCTTGTGGCGCCCATTGGCAATGAGCCTCGAGCTCGCCCTAGGTCGACAAGGTCTCAACCTCCGGTTGCAAGCCTTGAGCTCGCCCTAGGCCAAAGAACACACGTAGATTGCCAAGACACAGTTGATGAGTTTAAGGCTCAGGCCGATCCATGGGAACCCCGAGCTCCGCCGAGGTTGCAACTCACTAGATCCGGGTGAGCCCAAGCTCCATTGAGGCTAGTGAGCTCGACCTATCTAGGCGAGCTCAAGCTTGGGTAGGCCGACGAGCCTCGAGCTCATTGTTGTCGTTTGGTTGTGGTGGAGGAAGAAGGAAAAGAAAAGAAAAAAAAAAACAAATTTCCAATTTTTTCAAAAAAAAAAAAGAAAAAAAAAAAAGAAAATAAAAATAAATAAAACTTGAATTTTTAAAAAATAAAAAACATTTAAAAATTCAATTTTTGGCCTGAAATAAAGTCATGAGATTGACATTATTTTCCAACAAAATCCAAATATTAGAAAACGATTTCCATCATGTATCACAAAACAAAGGAAAACTAAGAGTACTCTTGGAAAATGATTTTTCAAAAATAATTTCTTTTATTATAAAGTTTTCTACTAAACAAATGCACCCTAATTTGGAATTCTTATCCGCAAATGGAGGAGAAAATATTGGACACGTGTCAATGTGGGCCCATCTCTTTGAAAGCTTATCTTCCCTCTCTTTACTCTTCATTCATCATTGCATCTTCTTCTTGTGATCTCCACCTCGAGTAACCATGGTCGTGAGCTCGAGCTATGGCAACCATGGTTGCGAGCTCATGCTCAAGCGACCATGCTTTGACCTCGAGCTCGTGCTCAAGAGAATGGCCATGTTTGTGTGCTCGAAACTTGAGCTACCATGACTATTGCAAGCTCTAGGCTTGAGGTTGAGCTCCGTGGCCATGGCGACCACAAGCCATGGGTTTGAGCTCCACGGCCATGGTGACCCAAGAAAAAAAAGAGAAGAAAAGCAAGTGTAGCATTGTTGAAAAAAAAGAAATGAAGAGAAAGAGAGAGAATCAAGAGAGAGAGGACACAGACGAGGTTGAGCTCCATGGCCACGGCAGCCATGAGCCTCGGCTTGGGCACGAGAGAAAAGAAGAAAAGCAAGTTAGCAAAGGAAAAGAGAGAGGATGAAGACGAGGTCGAGCTCCATGGCCATGGTTCCTCGGATGAGAGAGAGTAGAGCTAGGGATTCGCGGTTGCAAGTTTGGAGGGACGGAGAGAGTAGAGTGGAATTGCGAGTGGGGAGGGAGAGATAGAGAGAGCGGAGTGCAAAGAGCGAAGAGAGAGGGAAGAGACTTTCACGTAGGTGGGCCCACATTGACATTTGTCGCACATTGAATGGACTAGTGCGTAAGTGATGTGGCACCTCAATTGTATGTAGTATTTTCTCTCCAGTGGAGAGGTGTTGATTACTCTGTACTCTCCCTCAACATCTGCCATTGTCCTCCTGCTTGCCATACCCAATTGCTTTCAAAATTCCATAAATATATATCCGGTAAGTCTCTTTGTAAAGATATTGGCAACTTGTTCATCCGTTCTAATGAATTTGATCTCAATCTCTTCACATTACACTTTTTCTTGTTAGAAGTGATAACGTACTTCTACATGCTTAGTCCATGCATGGAACACAGAAATTTCCACTAAGCTTATAGCTAATAGATTATCACAATATATTTGTGTTGAGTAGTCTACCGATTGATGAAGATCCTCCATCAACTAAACCAGCCATGTACTCTCTTGAGCGGCCATTGTTGCCACTCTATACTCAACTTCTATTGGAGACACTGACACAGTTGGCTATCTTTTATTGCACCATGCACTACTGCTGATATGAGACTGGACATTTATCTAGTAGTTGATCGTCATTGTCACGATCTCTAGCAAAATTAGCATCGCAATAGCTACTACCTCACCCAATGCTTCTTTCTCATACATGAGTCCAAAGTCACCTGTACCCTTTACATACCTTAGTATGCGCTTCACTGCATTCAAGTGAGGCTTTTGTGGTTTCTCCATGAATTGACTTGCTACTCCCATTGGGAAGACAATGTCAGGCCAAGTTATGGTTAGGTAAATAAGACTACTTACTAATTGCCTATACATAGTTGTATCTTCTGATTCCCGTCCTTAATCTGCACATAGCTTTACATTTCATTCTCTTGGAGTAGATATAGGCTTCCAATCAAGCATCCCAATTTTTTAGGAAATCTTTTGCACACTTCTGCTGACATAGGAATAATCCTCCTTGGTTTGTTCAACTTCGAGTCTTGGAAATGTTTCAGTTCTCTATGCTCTTTCATTTGAAATTGCACCAAGAGGTTGGCTATGATTTGACATATCTCCTCTTCATCATCCCCAGTAATTTTAGATCAACCGTGTGAATCAATAAAACAGCAAGCTTGTCATCTTTTGCCTTCATAAACAACCTCAAATCTGCTGGGGCTACTGAATAACCACTTTGTATCAAGAATTCGGGAAATCTTCCCATACCATGCTTTTTAGGACTTGCTTTAAGCCATAGAGAGCTTTCCTTAACTTGTCAACATAGTCTCAATGAGTCTTACTCTTGAAACCATTTGGCTGCTCCATGTATATATCTCAATCTAGTTCTCCATGTAAGAAGGCATTCTTCATGCCCATTTGCCATGACTTCCGTGACTTGCTTGCCGCAAGTGCTAATAGGACTCGAACTGTAATACCTTTGCTAGTGGGCTAAATGTCTCATCATAATCTAAGTAGCACTTTTGAAAGAATCCTCGAGCCACAAATTGTGCCTTATATCTTTCTATTGACCTGTCTAGTCGAGTTTTGAGTTTATAAACCCATTTGCAAGATATAGGACGTACCTCTTTTGGCCTTGGCACCAAATCCCATATCTCGTTCATCCTTAGTGCTTGGATCTCTTCTTTCATAGCCTTCCTCCATTCCGCACCATGTGAGGCTTCCTCCTATGTAGATGGCTCAAACACTTAGACATCTTTGGTTAACACCACATTTGCATATTTGGGATTTGATCTTCTTTGCCTTGTTGATCTCCTAAGTTGAGATACCTGTTCTTTAGTTTCTTCCATCTGACCTAGTTGAAGCTCTTCTATCATTCTTGGACGTGCACTAGTTCACCATGAACTCTTTGAATTTTCTGGTGGTTGTGCTTCGAATTCTTCCTTTCCAAGTATGGGATCATTTTTTTCTTCAATTGGCTAATCCTTATTAAGCTCATCATTTTCTTTCATTCTTTCCATGAACCTCTTTTTCGATGTGCTTTGAATTTAGTAATTCACCGGCTTATGATGACCGCCACAATGATAGTTTGTTGAACCACATTTCTGGAAGTGTAACACCTCCCTGTTGTAGGAATACAACACTTCCACCCTTTCCTTTGATCATCATAGACCACAAATATACAGCACACTACCTTCTTATCTAGCTTACGAGGTAGATGATTAGGCACGGATGCATAGTCTATACATCCAAATACTCTAAAATGACTTACCATGGGCTTTCGATACCATAGCTTATTGTATGGTGACACAAAGCCAAGCCCTACTTGAGATAGTCTGTTGATCATGTGCGCTGCTGTCTTCGTGCATTAAGCCTAAAATGAGGGGAACATTCTTTACATGCAACATGCTCCTACAAGTCTTTGCCAAATGCCAATTCCTTCTTTCGACAAGGCCGTTTTTGTGTGGCATGTTTGGGCAGGAAAATTATCAACATATCTTGCAATCTTGCAGATACTTTGTAAATTCATATGAAGCATACTCTCCCCATTGTCATCATGGAGGCATAGTATTTTCTTGCCTACTTCTCTTTCTACTTTTTCTTTAAACTCTTTAAATTTGTTTAATGCCTCAGATTTTTCTTTCATGAAGTTGACCCATAAGTAACTAGAGAAGTCATCGATGAACATTATCATTTACTTTGATCCTCTGACTAATGGTTGTTTTACCGGTCTAAATACATTTGAGTGGGTGAGCTCAAGAGGCATCTTAGTTTTGAATGTAGACTCCTCATATGGAAGCTTATGTACCTTCCCGTTACTAACACTACATCTTCTTGAACTTCCAAGTGGGGGACACTCTTTAGCATGCCTTTCTTCATCACTATTTTTAACTTTTGGTAGCTCACATGCCCAAGCTGCGCATGCCACAAATCAGGCATATCACTCTTTCGAGTTGTGACACAGATAATAAGTTTTTTCTGTATTCCCGCCATGGGATACACATTTTGTAAGCTCAATCTAATGTTAACTGAATCAGGGTGTCATCATTGTCCAGTCGACATAAGTAATTGGCAACTTTGAGTTGTCTGCGATGAACACTACTCATTCGCTAATGTACTCAAACATGTTTGATAGCTTGCATTGATCTCCGCCATATGATTTGAGCACCCGAATGAACTAACTATAACATCCTAAATTTGACCCATTTCCGGGATCCGATAAAGTGGATATTATTTCTCATTTGATTTTAGTACGCGTTTAGCCGGAGCTAGCCTCTCGCAGGATACCCACCAATGGGAAAGGTTAACTAGGAAAACGGTACGTGGACCAGGGACCCGATCGCGAATCGAGCATCGATTCCGGAAATGGCAGGAAAGTATTTTGGGCCAGTGTGGGCCGATCCTAGGAAGGTAATGGATTTGGTTTGGCCAACGACGTACGATCGGATCGCGGGTGATTCCGCTCGACCGAGAGTGCGCGTGGCAAATAAATCCCGAACCTGAACTGAACGATCGTGACTCTTGGAATAACCAATAATTCCTTGTGCTATCTCGGTAATTGAGACCATCACAACTTGAGTGACCCTAGGTCGATCACGCGTAACCCTTAAACAACACCGTCGGTGAGAGACTCTAAAATTCTGAATTGAGCAATTTTGATCACCAAATTGAACCTGAACTTCAATGTTGAAATTCTATGGGTGTTTGCGATTATTTTGTAAGGCCAATGTCGTTTTGGTGTGGCCACGTACATTTGGGGCTAGTCCAAATTAAAATTGAAATTTCGGCGAAATTGAAAAAAAATTACTATTTTGTCCCTCCAAACTTTGCGGTCGATTTTCGAGGGCTTAAAAGGTTATTTTTGCGAATTCAACGTCATATTATGTTGGTCACACACATTTGGGTTGGTACGGTTGAAAAATGAAATTTGGACCTAGACCGGAAAATTACCATTTTGCCCTTGGACCCTGTACTGGGTATTCCGAATTTTGGATAATTTTGGGCAATAATTGAGGATTAAAATAAGTGAATAAGAAATTGAAATTATTGAATTACCCATTTGCCCCTCAATTATTGGATTGGGCAATTTATGGACCGCTTTGATCAAGGGTAAAATGGTCCGATAACCTAGGATTTCGACACGTGTCATCCACTAGCCCTCATCTTTGACCATTTGACTACTTTCTCTCCTCATTCATTCCATCTTCCATGGCACTTCCTCCTCCTCTTCCTATTTTTGCTGATCACTCTCTTCTTTCCCCTCTTACACCAACTTCTTCTCTTTCTTTTTCATCTTTGTTTGGCCATGAGAGGCCCTTGCTGGAGGAGCGCCCGCCACCGTGCCATCGCCGCCACCACCACCTCGCCACCACCAGCAGTCTCATCTTTCTTTCTCTCCCTTTCCTCAGCCGCGTGAGCAGCCCCCACCATGGACCCGCCGTCCCGCAAGCCGCCGCCATTCGTGCCCGCCATGGAGGCCATCCATCGCCACCGCTTGCGTCGCCGTGGAATCGGCTCAGCCCACCCATTTTCCCTACTTGTTCAGCCTTATAAGGAGCTTAGGAATCCAAGTGAGTGGAAATCCTAACCATTAATTAGGCTTGTGTGCACTTTGGACAAGTTTAGGGGTTATTAGGGTATTTTAGGGGTTAATTAGTGTGGGCTGATTTGGGGCTGAAGTTGTGGTGACTTTAATGGCCTAAGGTGATGATTTAGGGATGGTTTAAAGGCTGTGGATAATTGAATTAGTGGTTTATTGAGCTTGGTTTGCTTGGTGATGCATATTTGTTGATTTCCGATCACGATTCTTGTTGCATTGCGGATTTTTGTTATTTTTGGTGTGACTTGTGTGGATAGAATTTGAAGAAGTGTTCTTCATAAAAGTTGTTCCTCAATATCTTTAAGTATAACATATTTTAATTTGAAAATTTTTGGAAATCATTTGATGCCATTCGAAAGTTCATCTTTGGACCGAAATAAAACTGCCCGATTTACTGTTCACCCGACCTTCGGGTTTGTTCGAATTTTTTATAAATTTTTACAGGCCTATTTTCCAAATACTTACTTCAAAAAATTGTTAGGGACATTTGTGGCTATAACATATAAAAATTTCAAGGTTTTTCAAAATGATTTGGGTACCGAATGAGTTGTATTTTGATGGCCTGAGGGGCTGTCTGAGCAAATCGGTTTCGTCTGACTTTGAGTGTCAAAACGAGGTGTTTATGGTTAGAACTGGGTTTTACGTTCTTCATGGAAAATGTTCATCGAGATATTTTGTACAACATATCCAAATTTTAGAATTTTTAGAATTTATTTATTATTTATTTCAAATAGATTTCAGCCACTGTGTAACTGCCCAGTTTGGACCCGATTTTGTTCACTCTCGATTTTTGTCTCTCTCGGACTGATTGGTGGCTGTCCACATTGAGGCGTGACCGGATTTAAAATCGACAATGTGACTATAACCTTCTAAACCCGGTCTAGGATAGTGTACATTTTAGACGGACCCGGTTTAGTTTATTAGTGATACGATTTGAGGAGAACTGATATTGATAGTTCGAGGCTGAGGTGAGATCGTGATTAATTTGATGGATTATTGTGGCAATCTAGTGGTGAATTGGAGGTCGATAATAGGGTGAATAGTGGCTGTCCCCAATAATGGATATTCGGATTGATGTCATTAAATTGGAGATTTATTAGCTGAATTGCCGGTATGCCCGGATTGACTAACTTATTGATTGTCGTGCTCAATTGTTTAATGCCATGCCGCCTGATTGCGTGTTCGAGCAATGCGGTGTGTGATTGGCCAATCATTGATGTGAATGTTTATTGCCCAAGTCGTAAATTATGTTTTGGGCCACATGGTACTAGTCGGCCAAGTGCGCATGTTATGCGAATAAGTATGAGCAATTGATTGGCTATTTGAGCACGTTGATTTGGCATGTTTGTTGAAATGCCATGCTGAAATTGAATGCTCATGTTGTATTGTACGACATTCAATCGCCACGCATTGTGTATGCCGAGAATGGGGCATGAGATGAGATTGTACGAGAATGCGTGCCGACATGAGTATGTTATCACCTAATTGACCAATGCGTTTTACACTAGGTTCGGGATAAAAATTGGCAGTGTGCCGTGTGATCACTTAAGGCCTTCGGGTCGTGGCCTTCGGGTCGTGCCGTCCTCATGCACTTTGAAGCAGGACGATGCCCGGTTCGTCCGGAAGACGGCGTTGGTTCGTAAGGAGATCGGTGTTGCACCTCATGCACTTTGTAGCAGGCTAGAGACACTGGGCCAGATCGGTGTTGCGCCTCATGCACTTTGTAGCAGGCTAGACGCACCGGGCCACGAAGTGTTGAGAATTGAGAAAGAACAGTGTTGCGCCTCATGCACTTTATAGCAAAGTAGAAATGACCATCCTGATGCGTTTGACGTAGGGCTCTGTTCGTGAGGAGATCGGTGTTGCGCCTTAGGCACTTTGTAGCAAGCTAGAGACACCGGACCTGATGCATTTAACGTGGGTCACATTAATAATAAATTGAGCATTGAGCCAGTGTACGGTGTGAGCCCGAATGAAACATGGCATGATGATGACATTTGCATGCATAAGAATGCATGGGCCAGTGTGCGAGTGTGCAAGACTCGGTAAATGGCATGTGAGATGAACACTTTGAGTATGAGCATGCGTATGGCGTACGTGTGAAAATGTGTGCCACGTATGTGCCGTGATTATTATATCGAACTGTTTAACCTGTAGGGTCGACAAGGTAAGCGATCGGGCTTAAGGGCCCTAGGTCGTTTGATTAACATTATTGTCCGTTGTTATGTTGATTTGCTTGTCGGGAGGTGCATGTTAGCCTAGTTTCGGTTTAGGAAGCCTACTCACTGAGATTCGTCTCATAGTTGTTTAAACCCCATTTTTCAGACCCCTGTTAGAGGATACCTGGTGTACCCGATCAATATAAGGATCCGGAGCCCATAGAGCAGGATCCCGAATAGGTTGGCGAGGTCGAGCAAATGGATTCGGAGGATGAGACAATCGAGGCTGAGTCCGAGTTATCGGGATCTGATCCCAATTTATTTTCTAGGATCAACTTTAGCCGTAAAGTGATAGGGCCGAGAATCTTTTGACCTTAGTGGCCGCCGATCTGTTTATGGTAGGCTGTTTGTATTTGATGTGCAAGATGAATATTGTAAGTGTTTTTTATGGCAGTTAATAGTGTTGTTTATTATCCGTTGAGTGATGTCTCTGTTATCCTTGGTCATGTATTGTTTTGTACAGGTGTTTTAATTATTGCTTCCGGATGTGCCTTATACTTTGTGTTGAGAGTTGGGTTGGCGATCGTCCCGGGGACGTCGCAGCAAATTCGATCAAGACGCTGGATGCTAGCGCTTGAGGGGCTCGGGCGTGACACTATCCAATCATTACCATAATTGATTAATTTTTTACTTATAGTGATGAGGGCTATCGCATTTTAACTTGATGATAGAGGAGGCTGCGAGCTTTTCTTGTTCCACCAATGCAATGGACGGTTGGAAATATCACAATGGACGGTTGGAAATCTCACTCCTCTTCACTATAATTTCCCTTAGATACTGCTACGATTTCTTCAACTCTTTTGAGTCAACACTCCCTAGAAAAGTGACCTACTTTGCCGTAGATATAACATCGTCTGTCATGCTTTCTATTGCTCTTATCTTCATTATCTCAATCTCAGCAATCTCCCCTTGCCGAGGCCCCATCCCTTCTGGTGGCTTTTGCCGTTCTCCATGACTTTTCCTATGTTTGCCATCTCTAATGCCTGTACTATTTCTCCTTTGACCCTTAAACCCTCTTTTTATTACTGATGAGGACACTTTCATCTTCCTTAACTGACATTTTAGACATTTGTCTATCTAATGCCTCTTGGTTGGCCAATATATTCTTGAACTTGGTCAGGATTGGCTCTTTGGCCCATCCATGAGTGGTCGTAACAATGCAGTTATACCTCAGCCAAAACCCATGAATAATAATTCTTCTTATCCTTATCTCAGAGATGGCATTTTGGGATCTAACTTTGAAATTTCTTCACAATTGA
Source organism: Syzygium grande (assembly GCA_024733475.1). Classification (NCBI taxonomy): domain Eukaryota; kingdom Viridiplantae; phylum Streptophyta; class Magnoliopsida; order Myrtales; family Myrtaceae; genus Syzygium; species Syzygium grande. The sequence continues at coordinate 24,445,443 of JAMXDD010000008.1, read as the reverse complement.
TTTAACTTTGAAGAAGTATTTACACACTGTCGTATTTTGTTGCGACTCGACAATAGCTCGTTCTCCAATCTTTGCAACTTGACATCGTTCGTCCTCATGAACAGTGCCTCCAAGTTATCCCATGCCTCCTTTGGCATCTTTGTGCTCTTGATATGCTAGAACAATTCATCTTCAAGAGTTATAGCAAGGACATAAAGAGTCCCACCCGCTTTGATGTTCCACTTTCTTAACTCACCATCATTCGTGGGTGGTGTGGTGTTACCGCCGTCAACGATATCTCGTAAGTCTTGACCCAGCAAATATAAAAACATGTGGGTACTCCAATTATAGTTGGAGTTGTTGAGCTTCTTGATGCCGTTCATCGAGCTTGAAATATCCTCCATCTAACTTGGATATAATGCTCGACACTATATCAAGCTTGGTCCTAGACCAATTGATCACAGTCCCTAACTGTGTACTTGCAGAATTTCGACATACTCCGATCGATGACCGTCTAGTCACATACAATGGTCCTTGACCACTATCTTCGTGTACCATGCTCCTGATTGTTGGGTCCATGGTCCCTGACCGCCTTGCTCTGATGCTACTTGTTAGGGGCGAGTGGAAACTAGAGATTACTAGAAAGAGACGCTCAACACCACTCACTCAACACTCACCTCTCATGCACAAGCACACTACTTTTTGGGGACTCTTTCTATTCAAACTCTACGTTAATGCAATCGGGAAGGGGAGCCATCTATTTATACTGAGCGCAGTCGGTGGAGTCTCCTTATTCTTTTACAAAAGTTGAAGACCGACTTTGATTTGTCGCCAACAACTTGCCCTAGAAGATTATAGACCAACTCACCCCTTAAGAAAAGTCAACAAAAGCCAAAGCCACTGTTGACAGCTGTTCAAGAAGTTGGCAAAAATAACACCTAATTTGGAATTGTTAATTGCCAGTGGAGAGGTGTTGATTACTCAATAACAACGATATAATGTGTGTTCCATTCGAAGCGATATGCATTCTCGTTGCAGAGATTGTCCAAGCATCATTTTCCAAAGCTCCATGAAGGAACGACCAAGTTTAGTTTACCGAAAAAAAAAAAGAGACCGAGATTTTGGCTCATCCTCAAGAAATTGTCCGTCGCCAATCTGTACTTGCTGTTTTATCATTGCGAAAACTAATTCCTTATCATCTTATAATAGAATCAATGGTTAATATCATAAAAATCTTAAACTATACCCATAGTGATACAAATACACCGAACTTTTTTTTTTTTTGTCACAATAAACTCTAAATTTATCCATTGTGATACAAACACGCAAAACTTTTTTTTTGTCTCATCATGCCAATGTGACAATTATACCTTGGATGGCACTGAAATAGATGATATATATGTCACATATGTATAAGGTATTTGTGTCATAGCGGACAAGTTTAGGATTTTTGGTGATACAAAAAATTTGGGGTATTTCTATCATAGTGAGCATAGTTTGGGATTTTTTTTCTAGTTTCCTAGTATCAAAGATAACTTAAAGTTGATACTTAAAGATTCAACAGAGAAAAGTCCACCTTCTTTATCATCTCATATTGTGCCAAAATAAACATATGTACATAAATTTGTGGATACAAATTAGTTTCATCTCGATAAAGACGTGTGAACGGGATTCCTGTTTATGATCTGGGGAAATGAAAGACTATTATTGTTTATTCAATTCTTGAATAGTATAAAGCTCTCCTGTGACTCTTGCCCACTGTAAATCTAGTAAAAATTTATAAAATTATGTCTACCTGTAGATGATAAGTGAACCCTACTAGAAATCGTCTCGCAAAAGACACATGCTATATAACCACATTTTTGGAAAAAAAAAAAAAAAAACATTTTTGTGCTTTTCAAGTTAGAAAAATAATCATCTCTGCGGAGATGGTTTGATAAAGACAATTTCAAATTCTTCTTTGGCAAAATATGTACATAGAACATATCTCTACATAAATGTGCTGATTTTTTTTTTTTTCTAGTTGAGCCAAACATCATGTATAACCATTCGGTTTTCGAGCTGAGTCAGTGATTAATTATTTCTAGGGAAATTATGTGTTATTAATAGTCAAATAAAACAACTTAGGTTTGAATTTCAACCAAATAATTGTCAATACATGAAAGGAGTTTAGTATGGATGTTGAGAGAATTGACATATAATATAACATCACAAAAATTGGAATATGGGGCTTGGATTCTAAAGTGGAATATTCAAATGGCATCAGATAAAGAGGTCAGCTGAACGATAAAGAAGAATCAACGCAATCTTGCATGGACCAATTTATCTTCTTTTATTTTGTTCTTAATATTACTATTGTCGAGAGATTTAGTTTCTGCTTTGTTTGCAATATCATATCCCAAACAACATCAAAGGCGACAACCAAATGCCTGCACTATGGTTAACAAATTAAATCTTTCAACAATCTCATGGGTTGGTTTCAGCTGGTAAAAAATGGACGCGTGGCGTCAATTCCCTCCACATAGTACAAATAATTTCATGGATCTGCAGTTTACTTAATTAAAGTGGCTTCCTCGACATTAATAAATATTGCATTCGAACATAATTGTGCATCGTGTCTGAAATTACGTTAAAATCCAAATGAGAGTGTTCGACTATGTTTCTTGAGTATAATTTCACATATACTTGACAATAAGAGGTTTCGTTTACCCATGTTGGATAGCGAAAAAAACTTCAATGTTACATTCTACTTGGGTTAATTTCACCATAATAATCGGAGAAAATGGAGAAGTTTTTATGATTAGCACACCTATTGTTTGAATAATATCAAGTACAAGTTCTTTCCCAACTTCAAGTTCCTATGTTTCCTTTTTCTTTAACATTTCTATTTTTATAATATTGCATCAAGTTTTAATTGACTTCTCATCATTACTATGCCTTTTCCAATAAGAATTTATATTATTATATTGTTATTGTTTCACCGTCTTTTCCACTGAACCGGAAGTGACTAGACGGAGGTGGGCAAAGGATGGTCCTCCACAAACCTTCATTGCCCAAGTAATATGCTCATGCCACGGCCGGTTACGCCATGGAAGATAGCAATTTGTTGCCCAAAAGAATGCCAACCTTCTAGTAAAGGGGCACTCAAAAAAGAGGTGATTTGTAGAGTCCGGAGTAGCACCACAAAACGCGCACATAGCAGAGTCAATCCTGCTATTATGGATGAGAGTGGTCTGGGTAGGTAACCGGTTAAGGGTGATTATCCATAGAAGAAAGGAATGCCGCGGAGCAATGTGATGATCCCATACAAAGGAATGCCACTGAACCGGAAGTCCTCTTCTTCTTATATGGTTCCACGCCATTGCCACCGTCTTTTCAACTTCAAGCTCCTATAATTTATTTTGTTCCACGCCTAGCAAAAGTATATCCATTTCCGGAATGCGGAATCATATTTTCAAAGTGGTAAAGGACAAAGTTGCTGCTCTTGGGAGAGTTCCAGACACGGCTTTGAACAGAAGACTACAGAGGAGTTGGAGGCTTTCACCTTCCATTTTTTCTTAGGGTCTTCTTGCGGATCCTCTTGTTCGATTCTTCTTCACCAGGATATGGTTTGCTGACATGGGAGACCCTCCTCCAAGTCTTTGCTGCCTACTGATGCTTCCGGCTGGAGATTGCTATCAAGGGCTTCAACTCACCATACTTTTGCTCCTGTGGTTGCCATGGAGTTTTGCTGCTATGCTGGCTGATTTAGTGACCTGGGCTCCCTCTCCGCCACCTTGCTGCTGCTTCCGTTTAGTTGCTGCTGCTGGCTGATCGGTGTCTTCGGCTTTGGTTTTTGCTGCCTTGCTGCTGCTCCCGGAGTTCTCGGCCTTCCACCAATGCTCCGGATTGGTCTTTTCCTTGTATTTCGGTTGAAATTGTTCTTGTTTTAGCTAGGCTTTTGCCTATTGTATAGTTCCACCGAACCTTTCTTGACCTTATGTGGACAATTTGTCCTTATAGGGTCAGGTGTTGGTTTAGGCTCTAGTTTGTTTTTGGTGTTTTGAGAAGTATATATTCACTTACCTTTACCAAAAATATATATATATATATATATATATATATATATATATATATATATATATTGCAAGAACTCTACAAGTTAATGACAATGCACCCGAGGGTCTTCATCGTGCACATGTCACCCACTCTTGGTTCTCAGCTATTTGCCAAAGCAAAAGAGGTCGTAATGATGAGTGAAGGTTATGTGTGGATCTTGACTAACGGAATCATTGACCTATTGAGTTCTGTGGATTCATCTATTGTCGCTAGTTCGATGCAAGGAACACTGGGCATCAAGACTTATATCCCGGACACACTTGGAAAACTTCATGGTCCGATGGAAGATGAAATTCCAACAGGACAATCGTTCCATCCATAATCCTACGTTGAACATTTTCGGATATAGGGCTTATGACACTGCTCAGGATATAGCAATGGCTGTCAAGGAAATGGGTGTGACGAATTTTACCAGCCAAATGTTGAATGCTTCGACAAATGCAACGGATCTCGACACCATCGGGATCTCTCAAAATGGTCAAAAACTTCTTCAAGAACTAGCCAATATGACATTCACGGGCCTCAATGGAGATTTTAGACTCGCTGATGGGCAACTAGAGCCGTCAGTGTTCCAGATCGTTAATATCAATGGAAATGCAGCAAGAGGGATTGGGTTTTGGACGCTAGAAAATGGGCTGCTAAGAGATTTGTATTCATTCAACACAAAAAAATATTCCACTTCGAAGAGTAATCTCGGATCGATAATATGGCCAGGAGATTCGACCTTTACTCCTAAGGGATGGGAAATACCCACAAATGGGAAGAGGCTAAAAATTTTAGTCCTTGTGAAGGACAGTTTCCTTCAATTTGTGACGGTGACTCTAGATCCTAGCACAAATACATCCCAAGTCACTAGATATTGTATTAGCATCTTTAAAGCCGTGGTAGAAAAATTGCCTTATGATGTGGCTTATAAATTTATTCCATTTACCTTCACTGATGGTAAGGCTGGTAGTAGTTATGATGACATGATCGATCAACTATTTTATAAGGTGAGCAGGTGCTTAATTTTGTTGGAATACATGTTGAAACTTACTATGCTATCATGTTATTGACAAAAAAAAACATTCCCCTTCCTTTTGTTGGAACAGAATTATGATGCAATGGTGGGTGATACAACAATCATTTCGAACAGATCATTATACGTGGACTTCACCTTACCATACACCGAATCGGGGGTTGCAATGCTCGTGCCATACAAGGACAGCAAGAGCAAGAATGCTTGGGTTTTCTTGAAGCCACTCACTTGGGACCTTTGGTTAACGATCGGATGCTTCTTTGTGTTTATAGCATTGGTCGTGTGGATTCTCGAACACCGGATCAACGAAGATTTCAGGGGTCCAGCCGCACATCAAGTGGGCACAAGCTTCTGGTTCTCGTTTTCAATCATGGTCTTTGCACAAAGTAATCACTCTTCACTTTAATAAATCAGTAGAACATTACAGTCTGCGTGTTGTTCTTAAAATTTTTGATACTTTCCCTTAATTTGTATTGCAGGGGAGAGAGTATTTAGCAACTTAACCAGATTTGTTGTGATTGTGTGGGTTTTTGTGGTACTTATACTAACACAAAGTTATATGACAAGCTTGAGATCTCTTTTGGTGGTGCAAAATCTTCAACCAATAGCGACTGATGTGGATCAGCTCCTAAAGAGTTGAGAAAAAGTGGGTTACCAGCACGGCTCTTTCGTTTATGGAATGCTAAAGCAAATGAAGTTTGATGATTCTAGACTTATATATTATCATTCTCCTAAAGAATGCGATGTGCTTCTTTCCAAGGGAAGTGCGAAGGGCGGGATTGCAGTAGCATTCGACGAAGTCCCCTACATTAAACTTGTTCTTTCTCGATATTGCAATAAATATACCATGATCCCAACATTAAAAACCGCTGGATTTGGTTTCGTAAGTCCTCAATCTCTCAATTTTAGCCCAAAAAGAAAAACCTCAAAATTTCTAATTACTAGGATATTTTTTTTTGGTAAAATAAGAATTTTATATACTTTTCAAAGCGAGTCATACAAAAAAAAATAGTCGTACACAAAAAACTCGCACTTGAGGCAACACAACAAGTGTCCCGATAGGTGCAAAGGTGTAACGACTTAAACAAGGGCTACAAGAAATAGCAAAGGCATTACATTGGCCAATCGAAATAGGGACCAGCAAGCTACATACAAACTAATGAAAAGATTAGTCAAAAATGGAAGAGGAGATGCCCCATTTTTGCTAAATTCTTCTGTTGCGGTCATTATCTACAACAGGCTTCATGGATAAGCTTTTATCCCTTACCAACTTGATGAGATGATTGCGGAGGGTTGGCATGAAAAGTGGACGATCCCTGAATAGGATGTTATTTCGTTCCAACCATATTATATGGCACAATGTGCCAAGTGCAAATCAAGCAATTTTCTGATGAAAGTTCTGCCCCCTAATAGTTTGGACAGCCCAATGGAGGTTTTCTATCCAAGATCTATTATGCCACAATAGATTGCATTTGTTTGCCCAAAAAACAGCAAGGGATCCTGTTACAGCACATTCAAAAAGAGATGGCTTAGCAAGATGACTTGTGTAGGGAGTCTATTCAGTGATATGAGCCAAAGCAAGAAGCTGTATCTTGGCGCAATGGCTCGATCCCAAATGAAGGAGCTCCATTGAACATGCGTACCTTTGTTTCTTATGAGTTCCCACGCCGAGGAAGTGGAAAACAAACCAGAGGAGTGGCATTTCCAGGTTATACGATCAAGCCTCTCCGTATCAAGAACCGGAACACTTTTTGTGCAAGAGTTGAAACTAACCAGAAAGTTAGAGTCTTGTCGACCCGAAGAAAAAAAAAAATCCCGAACTGATGCATTTCTAGGGATACCAGAACAGTATATATCTCTATCTGAAAAAAAATTCATAGAGGGGACCCCTGGGATGCCAATTATCGAACCAGAATGATATAGAGACCTCGTCACCCATCTTCCAAAGGAAGTTTAGCTGGAAATCCGAGTGAAGTTGTAGGATTTTTTTTCAACTCCAAGAACAAAATGTCGGTTTGGTTGCTACCCAGAAATTTTTCTTCTTGAGAAAGTTGGAGTGTATCCACTTGCACCATAAAGACTCCTTATCGATGAATAGGAGCCATATGTGCTTGAGCATTGCAGCTTCGTTGTAGTTCGTAAGTCTCCAAATGCCAAGCCCTCCTTCGCCCTTGGGTAGGCAAACTTCATTCCAGGGAACTTTTGCACTTGCCTGCTCCCAAGTTGGGTCCTTTTCATAGAAATTGCCTGAGCATTTTTTCAATTGTCGAAAAGAATTGATTTGGGAAGAATAAAGATACTTGCCCAATAGGCCTATGTTGCGTGGCGCACTAAATTTATGAGCTGTAGCCTTCTAGCGAGAGAAAGCGTTGGGACCAAGATCTAACTTTGGCCGTGATTTTGTTGACCAAGTGGCTATAGTCCGCTTTAGATAGTCTAAAGGCTATGACCGAAACTCCAAGATATTTGAAAAGAAGCGTACCTTCACTCACCGAAGCCAAGGAGTTGTAAAATCTAGGTTCGCAATTTCGTTGAACCACCCGATATGAAAATTTCAGTCTTATCAGCATTTGGTGAGAGACCAGACCAGCAAGAAAATAGCCGAATTCCTTCCTACGTAAGATTGATAGACTCCAAATTTGCTTCCGAAAAGAGGAGGACATCATAAGCAAAAAGAGATGGCTAAGTCTAGTGACCTTGCAAATACGTAAGGATTTGAAACCAGGCAATCTAGTTTGGTGGTTAAGGATGCCTAAAAAACTTCCATAGCCAGTGTAAATAGATAAGGAGAGAGGGATCACCTTGTCGGATACCGCGGCAACTAGAGAAGAAACCATGAAGTTCACCGTTAATAACCACCGAAAATTTCGGAGAGGTGACACATTCCATTATAAGCTTGATCATAAAAGGTAGAAAGTGGAATACTTGCAGAACTACTTGAAGGAAGTTCCAGTCAAGAGTGTCATAAGCTTTTTGAAGTCAACCTTGATGGCACATTTTGGAAGGTAAGGCTCATGTTGGAAGCTTGCAAATAATTCCTGAGCTAGGAGAATATTGTCGTAATCCTCCTATTCTTTATAAAAGCATTTTGGGGAAGTGATAAGAGTTGGCAAAACATTGGGGATACGGTCAACCAAAATTCTGGATATACATTTGTATATAGTGTTGCAGCAAGCTATAGGCCGAAAGTCATTCATTGACTGGGCATTAGGTACCTTCGCACTAGAGCTAAAATAGTAGTGTTGAGTTCTTTCAGCAAAGATCTAGACTGAAAAAAAATCAAAGATTGCCGAGGTGACAGAGGAGCCAATGAGATCCCAATTAGCTTTAAAGAAATCAACATTATACCCATCAGGTCCAGGAGCCTTGCCTTTAGCCAGTGAAAACATAGCATTACGAATTTCACTAGCCGTCACCTCCCGAGAGAGCATAAGGATCTGTCTATCATCCAGCTTATGTTGGAGAGAATTCTGAATGACATTGATATCAAAGTGGAGAGGTTGAGCAATTAACTACAAGGAAATTTTCAAAGTGATGTACAATGTGCTACTGAACCTGGTTCGGGTCATTAATAATTACACCGTTGGAGTCAAAAACCCAAATGATGCGGTTGTGAAGGTGTCTCTTGTTTACGAAGTGGTGGAAATACTTGGTGTTGCAATCACCTTCTGTCAGCCACTTTATTCTCGACTTCTTTTGTAAAAGGATTCCTCTTGAAGACGCAATTCCGAGAAAATCCGGGATTGATCCTTTTCTAGTTGAGCCAAAGCAATATTAAAAGGAATAGAAGCAAGAGCATCCCGGGTATTAGATAAGGCTAACTTGGCCTGTGTGGTTCACTTTGAAATATCATAGAATGAGTATCTATTGAGAAGTTTAAAGGCGGCCTTTTAGCATTTTAAGCTTCTTGCATAGAACAAACATGGGGAGCCCATAATATGTGAGTCCCATACCTAGTTGACCGTTTCCGAAAAGAAGGATAAGCCATCCAAAAATTAAAAAATTTGAATGGTTTCCTCGATAGTCGAAGGGGAGGATTCGATAACCATTGGCGGTGGTCGAGATTCCCGGGGCAAGAAATGAGGCCTCGAGAAGGAGAAATCACGGCTCCATTGTTCATTGATGAGAACTCTATCAATTTTCCTTTGTTTGCGAAAAATGCCAACGGATGTGGACCATGTATATCGTGCCCCCACATACCTTAGATCGTCCGGGCCAGCTTCATCCGAGGCAAGAACCAAATTCATCAAAGGCAGGGATCCAAGTGTTTGAACTACCAATTCTATCAGATGGGTGACGAATGGCGTTGAAATCTCCGGCCACTACCCAAGGAAAATCCGAAAACAACAAACTAGAATGGATTAGATCAGTCCACAGTGGTACGGCGGTTCATAAAGGTGTGCTCGCCGTATATAACCGAGAAGCAACATGTTTTGCCAAGAGCTAGAAGTCTTGCATGGGTATGAATGGCTTGGGAAGAAGAAGACAAAACTTCCAAGTCCAACTCTTGTGGATTCCACCCTAACCAAATTCTGCCCCGATAGGAGGAATTGTAATTGGAAGACCAATCCCAGCTCGGTAATAATCCGAGGAAATAGACTCAAAATGGGATTGATTAAACTTGGTCTCAAGGATGCCAATGCATGAAATATTATTAGATCTAACAAAAGATCTAATTTTTGCTTGTTTGAGGGGGCGAACTAGACCCTTGATATTCCAAAAGCCAAAAACTATTATGGAGAGGGAAGAGTGTTATCGCTTTTTTGTACCACCTCTCCTCCTGGATTTGGGGGTGGCCTGTTTAGTCAAACGGGGCTTACAAACAGGAGTGGGTTCGGCATCGGTTGGGGCCGGCAATGCAGCCACAGAAACATCCTCTGCAGGACATGACGGGCCAGTTCCATAGGGGGGGTTGTCAACCCAGGGACTTCACTACAAGTGGCGTGAATAGTAGAGAGGGATCTTGTATGCAAGGAGACTTTGGGTCGAAATGCAGTCTATCCGGGGACTGGAGAGTCTGAATCACTAGACATATCACTAGCTATGTCTTCGTTGGATTCGCCTGAATCAGAGGATGAAGAAAAACCTTTTCAGGGAGATCTGGGAGTGGCTGAGGGTTCAGATGCTCTCGCCTTGGACAAGGAGGGGGAAATCCGAGGAGCAAGGGGCAGAGGAGGAGCATCAGCCAAAATAGTGGGATGGTCAATAGCGGAAGAGAAAGGCGAGCTCCTGGGTTTATCGGCCCCTTTCTTTTTATTTACCATCTGCTAAGGCTCTTCCACTGGGGGAGAGGGAGCAATAGGAGCAAGAGGGTGGGACAAATTTTTTTTTTTTCTGGATTTAAAGACTCCTTGCTAGGTGCGGGGCATTTATGGCCAAAAGTGCCACAGAGAATACAGGAGATAGGCCTCCATTCATATTCAATCATAACAATCCAAATTTCATTATTGAGTTTGACGTCAATCGAGTCTAGCAAGTTTTGGGTGGCCTTGATTTCTATGCATACTCTGGTATAAGCAAGCATTCTCATTTTCTCAGTTTGAGTGTTAACATGAAGTGGTTTACTAAGAGCACTGGCTATTGCGCTAATTCCAGAGGCCGACCATAATGCATAGGGGACATCCCTAAGTTTACCCGTATAGGAATGGATTGGTGCTGGTCCTTGACGAGCTTGAGATTGGGGTGCCATTGCTTCAATATCATAGGCACACGCAAGATAGTGATGGGGCCTCCATCAAGGACTTTCCAACGAAAAATCTCGTCGGGGATGTGGAAAAAATAAAATCCATCCTCGTTTGCCATAACATCCGTGAGATTGTTTCCCCATACATTCTTCACTGCAATCTCAGTGAGCTTAAAGGGCAGTTTTTTGCCCACAAAATACCCAACTAGGCATTCCTTCCATTTGGGGTTTGAATCTTCCAGAGTAGCTTCCGAGATTTGTACCAAGGGTTTTCCATCGACGATGGTTGGGGGGATAAATTAGGCCATAGCCTTTTTCAGCCGTCCTTGCAACAGCTACCCAAGAGCGTTGCGTACCTTGAGTTTTTGGATCACGGGGTGGATTTACGGTCTGCGTTTTCACCTTACTATTGCTGCGTTCAGTACCAGGCTTTGGTGCAGCTTGTTGGTCTGTAGAGGTCCTAGCAATATTTAGAGATCTATGAAAGGAGTTAGGCATGGATCTTCCCCTGCTTCGGCCTCTACTACGAGATCTTCGGACTAGAGGATCATTAGCTTTGGAAAACACTGTGCCAGCCTTATCAAACCCAGACGAAGTTCTAACAGCAGGGGTATCCACTGCAATAGTGGAAGTTTGGGTTTTTGATTTCGTTGACACCATTGATGATGATCTGCGAGTGGTATCAGAAGCACCAACAATAACAGCTGCGGGGTACTTAGGGAGGGCCTTCACATGTTTGCCCGTCGCCAATGAATCAATAGCCTACGGCTCAGAGGCCAACGGCCGAGTATCGGGGTTTTCCGCCATGGGTTTTTTGGCCATGGATTTCACTCCAGAGCATACATTAAGCTTCTCAAAGATCACTACTCGAGTATTAGGATCAAGGAGTGTAAGGGACGAGGATAGGTACACCCTTAATCAGAGATACACCAGAATATTAGCACAATCTCCAGTGAAGCTGCTAGAATGAACAGTTTTACGGAACCCAGAAATCAGACTGCCCAGATCTGTTCCCATGATAAATCAAATGCGAGGTGAAGGACTCACCAGGGTAAAGTGAGAGGCCTGGCGACCGAATCCCCAAATTTCCAGAAGGAATGGATCAGAGAGGCACAGGAAACCCAGAAACCCAAGCGGGTGAATAGTATCGCAGTCGCTAGAACTCAGAATGGTATTACCCAAGGTTCCAATGAATCAATCTTAGGTACTGGGGGCGTTGCTTAAGAAGTTATAGAAAACATGCTAATTTATGCATTTTTCTAGTTGTCACGTGCTTACTGCTTCTCATAATAGTTGAGAACCATCGAATAATTTCTTTCTCTTTGTGCACGATCATCTCGTATATTACTCAAGATTTTGCGTACTGGATTAACTCCATCCCAAGCATTCTCTAATCTAATGAGGATCCTCCACATTTAAAACCAGAAAATTCATTAGAAAAGCATTACATATACATCAGATTATACCCGCGCTTCTTTAGTCATAAATTCGAGCTATTCCAGCACTAAAACCAAGTTTCATCTTCAGTTCTTTACAACAAGAAGGCAATCGCAGAAACAAAAGATGGAAAAACAATCCTAGGATAAATTTTTTTTTTGGGATTCTCCATCCATAATAAGGCAAAACCAGGAACCATTAATACTACCAGAGGTCATATTTTCTCATGGTAAGTAAGATCAGATGGTCCCGCCCAGTTCGAGCAATCCTTTGATGGAATCTTTCCATGCTTTGTCTTATTTTAGAAGCTCTTCCCCACCGTAAATACATCATCATCATCACAAGTCTCTCGCTCTCTCTCTCGCACAAACACACACAATTGCCTTTCCCAATACTGTGTTCAATGATTTCTCCAAGAATTTCGTTCGATGCTGAAAAGCACCACTTTCTGGCTCTCTCCTTTTTTGCGCTGGTCAAGTGACAACAATATGACGGTCAAATCTCAGTTTTTATGTTCTATTCAGTTTCATTGCACATGTGATTCATGTTAGTCTTATTCTCCGTTTACTAATCCTAGGCCTCGTTCTTCATATTCTGTTTGCATATGACAAACGATTTTATATTTACGTAGTTATCCTCTACCTCCATAAAAAGTAATTAATCATAAAAAAGTAATTATATTATGCCGTAAATAGATGATTTTGAAGTTTATCGAAATTTCCAGAAAAATGCTTGCAAGATGGTACCGTTACTTTCCATAAAGTAACGGTATCCTCCTCACCACACATATCCAAGCGTACGGGGTCAAGCTTCCATTTTTTACTATTTTTCGAATAGATTATCAATTTAAAAAATGCTACATTTTGAGATATGTGATTGGGAGGGTACCATCACTTTTCATAAAGTGACGGTACCGTCCTCTAAGCATTGCCCAATTTTTTATAACTTATAAATTGATATTGGTATCACATTAGCCAATATAGATACTCAATAAATATCGAGCATAAGATTTTATTCATAGGATTAATATGCATGACATATATAGTGGCATGTAAACATGATCAAATTCATGATCGGATAAAAATCCCATCGGTTTGCTACTGGTGAAAGCAAACATGTCAAGATCATGTGATTTGTACATAAATATGTACTCTTATAACTGTGCGCGGACATTTCACTAGTATATATTATAATTTTGAAATTAAAAGTTTCCTTTGGTGGGCACATGCAGCCTATCAAACGGCCAAGAACATTGCCATGAATTATGTGTAAGAATTTCCTAATGTGGGCTTCATTAATTGAAATTAACTGAATTAATTTGGTCTAATAAAGGTAAGATATATGGAGTTCTTAATAAGTCTAATATATAGAATTTGCTGTGGGTCGAGGATCACGGCCCTACCCAGAATGAGAGGGCCGAACGGGGTCAAAGACTCTATAAATACGCTCAAGTCCTCCCTAACCTTATGATGCACATTTTGACTCACATACGGATCAAGAGAGAACTTTCTTTTTCGTGAGTGGCAACTTATTATCGAAAAAGCCTTTATTATATGTTCTAACGAAAAATGATAGGGAGAAGATCTTGAGTTCGTTCGAAACCGCTGCAAATTCCGAAGGCTGGTACAATGGATTCCAAACGCGCACGCCAGGTTAATCGACAATTACTCCCATATCGACCGTCGCCGGTTATTGGACCGTCATTAGAAACCGGTTTGACCGGCAACGATGTGGATTAGGCGGGCGTCGGACGTCCGCTTTTGGACAATCTTGGTATCGACGTGCTCGTGAGGTTTTTGCTCTACGTTGTGGTATATTTATTTTACATGTTTGAAGCTTATACAGATGTGAAAATACGTATAGAACCCTATGTACGCGTATTTTTAGGGTATTTTTACGTATTTTCTTGTATTTCTCTATGGTTTCGAAATACATAAGGTGGCTCACATGTATATCACCACATAAGGACTATGTAGAGTGTAGTTCATTGTCTATCAATGAATGGAACGGTACAATTAGCATGGCATGTAATTTCAGAGACATACGCCTGCCTCTTTACATATAGTATTACATGCATTTAGTAAATGTGATACATAATGCTCATATCCCTTGTATGAGAGATTTTCAAGAATTTAGTTGGGTTGTGACCGCCAAAGTGGCACACTTGATTGGGTTTGAGAAATATCGGTCTCATATTGTGATGGGATGTCTCCTGGTCTATTACGTGATTATACTCCCAAAGGAGGTGATCTTGTATTAGTTCATGGAGGGGTACATGTATAGTATGTGCTTGAGAAATGACTAATCTTAGTGGTTCATACACCCAAAGGTGGTGATTTCAAAAAAGATTAGAATATGTTCTCATGGCCGTCATCATGTGGAGAGTGTAAACCGCATGTCATATTTTATGCCCAAAGGTGATTATATGATGATGTATGTAATTCTCTATATAAGTATTCACATGATGCTGATTGTATTGTTTGTTTATTTTGCAGTCACCTTTTTCGTAAAAAGGCAATTCTATTTCAATTGAGGTCCTTACTGGTTTGAACTTTAAGAAATGGAAAGAGGATTTTCTGTTTGGAATGGAGTGGCCGATGTTCACATTGCTCTTACAAAAGATAAGCCGGGAGATATCACGGCCTCTAGTAATGAAGCTGAGAAAAACGGAGTTTGCTGCCTGGGAAAAGAGCAATCGGATTTGCTTATTGACAATGAAGAAATCCATTCAAGAACACTTGAAAAGTGGTTTGCCAAATTGACGTTCCTGCTAAGGAAATGATGGCAGCCTTAGAGGCTAGAAACCGCATTTCATCTAATGCTGAGGTTGGTACACTTCTTCAAAAGCTCTTCAATATGAAGTATGATGGTACTGCTGGGGTTAGAGATTATGTCCTTAGGATGGTAGACCTAAAGACAAAGCTTCAAGCTCTTAATGTTTCCATTCCTGATGCTTGCATTGTGCATCAAGCCCTAAACACCCTTCCACCTGATTTTGGGATTATAAAGACAAATTATAATTCCCAAGATGAGACTTGGTCAGTTAATGACTTGATAGCAAGGGTGGTGGCAGAGGAAGAGAAACTTAAGAAGGAAAAAGGGCATCTAGCTTTATATGTTTCTAGTTCCCAAAAAAAAGGATAAAAGTTCAAAATCGTACTCATAAAGGTACTCATGACACTACCGGTCAATCTGACAATATGGGTCCGAAGAAAACATCCTTCAAAAGGGATGGTGGCCACTGCTTCTTTTGTAAGAAGAAAGGTCACATAAAGAAGGACTGTGCAAAGTTTAAAGCTTGGTTGTCTAAACGTGAGCCAACAGTAAATGATTTTTTGGCATTTGTTTGTGAATCCAACCTATCGGAAGCACCATCCGGTTCTTGGTGGCTCGATAGCGGTGCAACTAATCATGTTGCGCTTACCATACAGATTCATAAACCGGAGGAAGCCAAATCAGGATGAATCAAGACTCACCGTGGGAAACAAACGAGAAAGCTGATGTTGTGTTTGTGGGAGATGTAATCTTGATTCTAGACTCGGGTTTTAGATTAATGTTGAAAGACACTTTCTATGTACCTTCATTTAGACGGAACTTAGTTTCCGTGTCGTGTTTGGACATGTATGGCTACTCTTTTGAAATCAAGAACAATGTTATTTCTTTGTTTCTTAATTCAAATAAGGTTGGGTGCTGTTATTTGTCCAATGGATTGTACAGATTGTGTTTATCTCCCAATGACATATACGTCGCTTATACGGCTGAAAAGGTTGTTTCTAAGAGACCATTACCTAAGGAACAGTCTTATGCATTGTGGCATAAACGGCTTGGCCATATCTCTAAGGATAGAGTAGAAAGGCTGGTAAAGACTAACATTCTGCCTGCTCTTAAAGATGACTTAGAGACATGCGTAAACTATTGTAGAGGTAAAATGACCAAGATAAGGAAGAAAACTGTAGTCCGAAGTTCTGACCTGTTGGAGGTCATTCACACTGATATAAGTGGACCCTATACGGCAACCTTGTGTAGAAATTTTTTATTTCATCACATTTATTGATGACTCTTCTCGATATGGTTATCTCATATTGATTAAAGAAAAGTTTGAGTCTCTTGACAAGTTCAAGATTTTTCGAGATCAAGTCGAGAAACAGTTGGGAAAAGTCATAAAGGTTGTTAGATCCGACCGAGGTGGAGAGTATTATGGCAAGCATGGCGATGCTGGACAGCAAGGGGCCATTTGCCAAATACTTAGAGGATTCAGGATAGTGGCTCAATTTACTATGCCCGGGAGTCCCGAGCAAAATGGTGTGGCCGAAAAGGCGTAATCGCACCCTTTATGGAAATGGTGAGGAGTATGATTAGTAGGACAAATTTACCTGGTTTTTACGTGGGGTGAAGCTTTGAAAATAGCTTTGTACATTTTGAATCGTGTACCTACAAAAGCGGTTCCATCGACTCCTTTTGAGTTATGGACCGGACGTAAGCCTAGCTTGAACCATCTTAAGGTTTGGGGATGTCCGGCGTGAAGTGAGGTTGTATAATCCAACATTAAGTAAGTTGGACTCGAGAACCACTCGGTGTTATTTTGTATCTTACCCGGATCATTCAAGGGATATCGGTTCTATAATCCCAATGGAGGCACAAGAATTGTGGAATCACAGACAGCCAAGTTTCTGGAGTTTGATGTGGCCGAAGAAAGTAGCTGCTCACAGACTATTGAGGATAATAGTACGGTAGGTAATATTGTATCTTTATCTCCTCCCATACAGATAATTGTGGAAACTCCCACACCATGGATCGAACTCGCTGAGGCTCGGGATCCTGTTGTCGAGACAGCTCCTAATGAAGTTCCTCAAGGCTCTCAGGTGCAGGATGAGGCTGTTGTTGTTCTAGTAAGGAGATCCATTAGGGAAAGACGATCAGCTATACCACCGGACTATTTAGTCTATATAGGAGAGCAAGACTACGATATCGGTTATGTGGCTAATCCGGTGACTTATCGCGGAAGTCTGTTTCTTGTCCTCGATCCGAATCGTGGTTAGATGCAATGAGAGATGAAATGCAGTCTATGAAGCATAATGGAGTTTGGGAACTTGTTGAATTACCTGAAGGTCATAGACCCATTGGCTGCAAATGAGTGTATAAGACTAAAAGGGACTCCAAAGGAAAGATTGAGAAGTTTAAAGCCGGGGCCGGTAGATAAGGGTTTCACTCGGAGAGAAGGAGTAGACTATGAAGCAACTTTTTCTCCAATCTCTTCTAAAGATTCTTTTAGAGTGATCATGGCATTAGTAGCTCATTTCGATATGGAGTTACACCGGATGGATGTTAAGACCCCTTTCTCAATGGAGACCTTAATGAAGAAGTCTATATGATGCAACCCGAAGGCTTTAAGGCGATGATTCAGTGCACGCTTGTATGTAGACTGAAAAAGTCTATTTATGGTCTCAAGCAAGCTTCTCGACAATGGTACTTGAAGTTTCATAGTGTTGTCGCTTCATTTGGTTTTGTTGAGAACAAAGTAGATCGAAGTATATATCTTTGCAAGGTCGGTGGGAGGAAATTCATTTTCCTTATACTCTATGTGGATGATATCCTGCTTGCAAGCAGTGACCTTGGTTTACTGCATGAGACAAAGCGGATGTTGTCAAAGAACTTTGATATGAAGGACCTCGGTGAGGCGTCTTTTGTCCTTGGCATTGAGATTCATAGGAATCGTTCTCGCCGACTATTGGGTTTATCTCAGAGGGCATATGTTGATCGTATTTTAGAAAGATTCAACATGCAACAATGTAAGCCAGGAATTGCTCCTGTCAGTAAAGGTGATAAGTTGAGTCTATCACAATGTCCTCATTCAGATTTTGAGAAAGCCCAAATGAAGAATGTACCTTATGCTAGTGCACTTGGAAGTATTATGTATGCTCAAGTATGTACTAGGCCAGATATTGCTTTTGCAACAGGACTTCTAGGCGGATATCACCAAATCCAAGACACGATCATTGGGTTGTCGCTAAGAAGGTTTTGAGGTACTTAAAGAGGACAAAAGACTATATGCTGATTTACAAACATGTTGAGGACCTATAGCTAGTTGGGTATTCGGATTCGAGACTTTCTTTGGCCGTCGGGATGAAAAGAAGTCGACAACAAAGTTACATCTTTAAATTAGCGGGAGAGGTGCGATATCATGGAAAAGTGAGAAACAGAAATCAATGACATCCTCTACCATGCAAGCGGAGTTTGTAGCATGCTTTTCGGCCGCTACTCAGGCAATTTGGCTCCAAAACCTCATTAAGGAGTTGACCGTATTTGATTTTGTGGATAGGCCCATACAGGTTGTATTGACAACAATAACTCTGCAGTGTTGTTTGTTAACAACAACAGAGGTCTCAAGGGGTCTAAGCATATGGAGGTCAAGTACTTGACTATAAAAGAAAAAGTTCAGGATGGTGACATTGCAGTAGAGCACATTTCAACAGATGATATGATTGCGGATCCGCTAACTAAAGGCCTTCGCCCTTGTGTATTTGATCGACATGTCATTAACATGGGCTTAGGAGTATCATGGGATCTTGTCAATTAGTGGGAGCTGTTTAGTTTTATGTTGCTCTTGTGAAGTTTGTATATGATTTTGTTACATTTTTGTAATATTTGAATATGTATCAACTCTTTTGCATTCAATGAAATATTTGTGAATGTAGATTTATCAAGTTGAGTACATATATGAAAATCTCGAGGCATTGTGTAAACCTTGAGTACAGAGCTATGGGGCATTCTTGGTATTAGCCTTAACAATATGTCTTGTTACACATAAAGTACAGTTAACTATCAAGCTAAGACATATGCAGGTTCGTTGGAACCATGAAGGATATTCTCTGGTGACACACTAGGTTTTGTGACACTTAAGGAGAGAGAATTTGGACTAACAAAGTGGACAACACATGAAGTATCACTCATTATGAGGTATTGTCCATTTGACACACTACCATATTGAATCCATATCAGTAAAGTTGAAAGCATTCGTGACCATGGAAGGCTCTGCGTGAGTACATGTAGTTACCGCCATGATTCGGTGTTCAAGACTTTATGGGATCGGATTGACTATTAAGAATAATCTCTAGACCAATATAAGGGTGCGCACACAGTTGTGTTTCAATTAATATCGCCCAAGTGGGAGAATGTAAGAATTTTCTAATGTGGGCTTCATTAATTGAAATTAACTGAATTAATTTGGTCTAATAAAGGTAAGATATATGAGTTCTTAATAAGTCTAATATGGGGCTGGCTGGTGGGTGGGCCGAGTACGGCCCGCCCCGTAATGAGAGGGGGCCCGTGGTCAAAGACTCTATAAATAGCGCTCAAGTCCCTCCCCAACCTTATGATGCACATTTTGACTCACATACGGATCAAGAGAGAACTTTCTTCTCGTGGAGTGGCAATCTCATTAAGCCGTTGTTCTAACGAAGGGGATAGGGAGAAGATCTTGAGTTCGTGTTCGAAACCGTCGCAAATTCTCGTCAAGTACAATGGATTCCAAACCAG
Organism: Syzygium grande; assembly: GCA_024733475.1. Classification (NCBI taxonomy): domain Eukaryota; kingdom Viridiplantae; phylum Streptophyta; class Magnoliopsida; order Myrtales; family Myrtaceae; genus Syzygium; species Syzygium grande. Next base: position 24,425,692 of record JAMXDD010000008.1, on the reverse strand, counting down.
GTATGCGAATCGACAATTACTACCATATCGCGTTTCGATTACTAACTATGGTGATCCCGGGCGTGCCATTTTCATGGCCAACATGGGAAAACTTAATCCCGATCGTCTCGCATTTAAAACATATTCTGAACGAATTCGATTAGTGCGGAAACATGCCCGAGAACCATCATACTTGTATCACCGATCGTACAGCATATCACATAACGAACATACCCGGTATTGTCACAGATTAAGTGCCACTTTGCGCTTGAAAGTTCTTCGATCGTCTTTCGTACGAGTATGCGTTCCAAAGAGAAACAGAGAAGACGTCCTTCTTGAAAGAGTGTGTTTGCATGAATGATTATCACGTTACATTCCAAAGGGTGCCTTATATTACAAATAGGGAAATAACTACCTCGTGGGCCCTTGTGGCTCACGGGCCGGGTTTGGCCCATCTTGGGCGGTCCACCCATTATTTCTTTCATCTCCCACTCGCCCACGATGGGCTAAACACAACTCTCTTTCTTGCAAAGTTCATATTGGCAAATAATCCGTGCGACCAGCATACTACGAGAGCTCGTTGTTATACATCTGTTAGGAATATATAACAGCTCAAATTTGGGCATTATCCAGAGTAGAATTAGTATGCAGTTCCCTAGATCAATCGGTCACATTTTTATCTCTCTTGATCTCTTTCAGTATCTCATATATTTTATTCACAACTATGATTTACTCAAAATCATAATTGGTCGACCTGTGAATATAAATATAGAATGTGACATCATAAATTAAATTGATCTTCCTCTTTCCTTAAACCTCTCCATTTCAATCCAACTCACTTTTCTAGAAATGCCCCGTTAGATCGAATTATCATGATCATCGGCAACATCCTAAGATAGCAAACACTGAATAGAAATCTTGAGAATAAGTAAGAGTCATGAGGGCACTTTAAATAAAAAAAAAAAAAAATTTTCCTCAAGGGTCTCACACGACTTAAAAAATTGAGATCATAATTTTGTCAACTCTTATCGGTCGTCCCATGCATACGTAATATGAAATACGACACGGTATTCTCTCTTTTTCCCATAGAGCGATGTCTATACTCTCAATACCGCATGATGATAGTTTAGACATACTCAATGTCTAACTTGAGTTCACAAATCTACTCTATTCATAAGCATCTATCAGAACTCACATTTGGCATTAAAGACAGGTAAAGTGAAATATGTGGGTCATTTCACTTTCGGACATAATAATCTATATGTCCTCATCTTAACATTCTGTTAAAGCGACGTCCATGCTTCAAGCTTGAGCTCTCAATTATCACCTAGATAACAAGCTTAAAACTGTCTCATCTCTATTCATCACACAATGAGTAGAGGCGATTACCCGTGTGAGTGGGCTAATCTCTCATCTGTCCGACATACCTTTTCAATATAATGCACTCAGCATCGACATTCACAAACGTCATACAAACTTATAGGCATTGATAATAACAAACTTCATTAATAGTGAACATTCCGGGAAAAAAAAATTACAATATTCAAGACATCATATTCTACACAGTCCTAGAGATCTCACATGACCATGGAAAACTTCTCTAGGAATCGGCTTCGTCATAGGATCTGCTATCATCCTTTGTGTAGATATGTACTTCACGTTCACTTCCTTTCGTGCAACCATGTCCTTGACATAGTTATACTTGATATCTATATGTTTGGTCTTTCCATGGTACTTGGGATCCTTAGTGTATGCTATTGCTTGCCCGGCTATCACAATAGACCAATCACCGGGTTTGCAAAATTCTCGCCACACCTAAGTGATCCAAAAACCTTCTAAGCCAAACAGCTTCTTGTGCCGCTGCTGATAGAGCCACGAACTCGGCTTCCATTGTAGATAAGGCTACGCACTGTTGTTTCTTACTGCTCCAAGATATGGCGCCATTATTTAGTAAGAATACATATCCGTAGTAGATTTCCTTTCTTTTAAATCTCCTCCCGCTTAGCATCGGTATAGCCTTCAAGGTGTAGGTCACTTCCTTGATAAGTCAGCACATAGTCGGCACTTCCCTTTAGATATCTCGTGATTCTTTTGACGGCGATCCAATGTGCTTGACTTGGATTGGATTGGTATCTACTTACCATTCCAACTGCATAACAAATGTCGTGTCTTGTACACATCATAGCGTACATCAAGCTTCCGACAAAGACTAGCATATGGAACTTGTTCCATTTGCTCCTTTTCTTGTGAAGTCTTAGGAAACATTCTGTCGCTTAATGCTTCCCCTTTGCAATAGGAGTATCTATTGGTTTACAGCCTTGCATACGAAATCGCTCAAGGATTTTATTCACATATGTCTCTTTGTGAGAGAGATAGGGATTTCTTTGAGCGATCTCTTGAAATCTTAACTCCAAGAATGTATGCAGCTTCATCCATATCTTTCATCTCAAAATTGGAAGATAACCAATTCTTGACTGTATTAACCAACTCCATACTGCTTCCGGCAATTAGTATATCATCAACATATAATGATAAGATCACAAATTGATCTTTGGATCTTTTGATATATACACAATTGTCTTCACTAATCATAGCAAAATCATATGCCATTATTGCATTGTGAAAACGTATATACCATTGTCTTGAAGACTGCTTAAGGCCATATATCGACCTCAATAGTCGACACACTTTATGCTCCCCGGCCTTTTGTAATGAAGCCAATAGGTTGCTCCATGTAAATTTCTTCCTCTAATTCTCCATTGAGGAATGCAGTCTTTACATCCATTTGATGTAATTCTAGATCCATACTAGCTACTATTGCCGAATAAGGCGAATAGAGGTAAATCTAACCACAGGAGAAAAAAGTTTCTTCAAAGTCAACTCCTTCCCCGTTGATTATATCCTTTTCGCCACAAGGCGAGCCTTATACCTCTCTATTGAGCCATCAGCCTTTACGCTTTATTTTGAGAACCCACTTGTTCCCAATGGCTTTAAGTCCTTTTGGAAGGTCAACCAATTCCCAAACTTGGTTTGATGTCAATGACTCCATTTCCTCTTCCATTGCATGTATCCATTCTTCCTTATCGGGGCACTTTTAGAGCATCGCTCACATTCTTCGGCTCATCTTCATCTTGTGGGGCGATCATGAAGGCTTCTCCTTCAATGTCAAAACGTCTCACGGGAATCCTATTACGACTCGACCGTCGATGGAATTGTTGTACTCCGATGATTCACCACGCTCTATTGCGCTCCCACTCGAATGAGATAATGGTGGTGTCGTCTTTTTAAGTTGTTGTAATTGAGACCGGGTTGCATTCAACTCTCCATTTGTCACAATGCTCCCACTAACTTCACTATCACGATCCACAGATTCGTATAGTGAGTAATCACCACCTACCTCGCCCTTTTTAGGAAATTCATTCTCTAAGAATGTGACATCCCGTGATTCAAATTCAGTTATACTTCCGCTTTCTTGCTCACCTATAAATACATATCCCTTTGAGTGCTCCGAGTATCTTATAAAAATACTCTTTTTTGCCTCTTGGGCCTAATTTTCCATACTTGTGAGAAGACTCACGAGTATAGGCAGCACAACCCCCAGGGTTTTAGAAAGCTTAAATCAGGCTTTTACTGCCCTGTCCATAATTCATATGGAGTAGAAGCAACTAATTTAGAAGGCACACGGTTAAGTATGTAGGCAGCAGTCAACAAAGCATCACCCCAAAAGGTGATTGGCAAGTTAGCATGTGCCATCATTGATCTAACCATTTCCATTAGAGTTCTGTTTCTTCTTTCCACAACACCATTTTGTTGAGGAGTATATGGAATAGTCGTTGTCTTTCTATTCCCTTTTCATCACATAAATTTCTGAACCGATCGATATATTCACGACCTCGATCGGATCTTAATGCTTTTATTTTCTTGTCTAATTGATTTTCCACTAAGCTCATAAATCTTTTAAAGCAATTTAAAGCTTCGGACTTATGAGAAATCAAATCGACATGTCCGAATCGAGTATAATCATCAATGAATGTGATGAAATAAAATAGACCCGTGCCTTTCTTTTTTATATTCATTGGACCACGATGTCGGTATGGATTAACCGCAAAGGAAATTCAGCTCTTGTTCCTTTTCCAAATGGTTTCCGCGTTGTTTTTCCTTCTAGGCAATGCTTACATATGGGTAAATCAACCTTTTAATGTTGCCCAATAAGCCATCTTTAGCCAATCTATTCATTCTTTGTTGGCCAATATGACCAAGTCTAGCATGCCACACGCTCACATCATTCTCATAAGAATCGATGATGTAAATAAGGAATAACTAACATTAACTTCACAATAGTCAATATCTAATACAATGAAACCATCTAAAAAATATCCGAACCATAATAACTTGTTCCTAAACACAAGTCTACACCATTGTTATGGAAGTTTACACTAAAACCAAGTCTAACTAAAACCAACACGGAAACTAAGTTTCGACGAATCTCTGGAGCAAATAGCACATCATGTAGGAACAATGTGCGTCCACCTCATAAGTAAGTAGTTGACAGTGCCAATGCCTCCCGACCTCCACTCTTGAATTGTTCCCCACGATATCCACTTCGCTCCTTGTGGAACTCGTCGAACTCCACGAAAGCTTCTCTCGTCCTTTGCTACATGGTCTGTGGCTCCCGAGTCTACAGTCCACAAAGGATTAGATTCGGTTAGAAACACTGAACTAGACACATAAGTTGCATTTTCATGAATGCTAAGGGTTTCTACCTTCTTTGGCTCGCCACAGTCGCGAGCAAAGTGACCCTTCTTGCCACAGTTGAAACATTTCACTCTTGAAATGTTCTTCTTGAAAGGACGCTTTCCTTTCTCCCGTTGGTTGAGCCTCGGCTTCTTCCCTAAAGGACTTGGCCCTTTGCCTCTCCACTTCTTTGACCCAGCAGGGTGCTTCCTCTTAGAGCCTGAAACTCCATGCGAGCTAGAACCAGCAAAGTAAACATCAGTTTCTGGCTTAGCCGCCATGAGGCGATCCTCTTCCAGCTCAAGATGCCGCATAGCATCCTCGAAGGTCTTGATACCCTCATTATGGGTCAAATGGATCTTCATATGCTCCCAGCTTTGAGGCAAAGAGCGGATTACTGCCTTCCTTTGTTCATCAGTGAGTACGTGCCCGGCATCCTTTAGCTCACTAATCATATTCGACATCTGCCTCAAATGTTGTTTCATGGTCTTTCCATGAGACATCTTGTATGAGTCGAAACGGATAGTGAGTTGTCTCAGTTTGGTCACAGAAGTTCGACCAAATCTTGATGCCAGTGCAGCCCACATCTCTTTAGCGTTCTGGAAACGTCCGAACTCTCGCATGATGTCATTGTCCATGCTGCTTAGCAACGTAATGCGAGCAAGGGAGTTCTTTCTTTTCCAAACAGCAAAGGCATCTTTATCCCTCTTGTGTTGGGCAGTTGTCCCGTCCTCGGGTTCTTCCATAATCTGGTTAAGAGCTTCGAGTGCCTCTTGCTCTTCCAGCACATATTGAATCTTGAGACTCCAAATCTCATAGTTGTCGCCATTCAATTTTTCTCCCTTATTTAATTCAGCCACTATGTTCTTAGTTGCTGAAGCCATCGTATCTGAACATTTCAGACATATACACACGAGTTATTAATGCCTATCTAAATGCTTCATCAGCATTATGATTACATAAACCTATCATGTTAATGAATAGTTTCCAAAAGGTCTTAGAGTCGAAAGTTTACTATGTTCCCAATCATCGCCTAAAAACCTAATTTGAAATTACCATTAACCTAATCATTTATGTAATGAAATTGGTTCTTCAAAAGTTATACAAACTTTGAAGAACTTCCCACATAAAACATAACACATAATATGGCAATATAAAATGAGAAATCACCCATAAATCATAGCCACATATATATATATCATAAAACATTCACAAATGTTAACATATACAGAATTGATTCCAAAACCTAAAAAAAAAAACAACATCAAGTGTACCAATCCAACACATAGACAGGAAATGACTCATAAAATTCTTTAGGAAATTTTATTTTCTTTGGAACATAAACAGAAACTCCCGGAAAACCCCTAGATTCGGGCAACGTATTGCCGAGACCCATTCAATGCAAGGGTTGATGTTCTTCTTGCCCCGATCCGTATGTACTCTATCATGAATTGCTCCACAATCATCTTATAGCTCGGACCTACTAAGGTGTCCCAAACCCTATCAATCATTCTTCCCAACTCATCAGGAATAGTGCATTTGAGGGCACCGACCATCACATACCCTGGCATAACGAAACCGTTCCAAATGATATCTTGTATCATTTTGTTGACCTTGATGATGTGTGTCATCATGTCATCATCAGCATCCCACCGGTAAAGAGCCAGCTTGATTCTTAGATTCTCAAGCTTCTTCTTTTGAGCCGCCGTTCTTGGGATTATCGGAGTGCGTCTCAAATGTACCATTGTTCCTGCAACGAATGCAGAACAAAGGATTACTTATAATCCATGATACATTAAGATAAGGAATGCTCATTCATATACATATGATCTGACACTTGTATTTCAAAAAATACTAGAGAAAATGCCAAAAGAATACACCCTTAAGTACGTGTACATAGGGTTTATCGTGCATTTTCACATTCATAAGTGCAGTAAAAATATAATATGAATATACCATGACGTAGAGCATTCCGATACGAGCACATCGATACCAAGAACGTCCAAATCGGAGCTCAAACGAGCTCAAACGGGCTAAGAGAACACACGGGGTCAATCAGCCGGTTTGAACCGGTCCGGTTTGACCGGTCCGACCGGTCGAACGGTTCAACTGGTTTGACCGGTCAACGGTCAAACCGGTCGGGTCAACGGTCAACGGGTCGGTCCACGGTTTGACTAACGGTCAAAACGGTCGGGTCAACGGTCAACCGGTCGGGTCAACGGTCAACCGGTCGGGTCAACGATCAACGGGTCGGGTCAATCGGGTCGGGTCAACGGTCAACTCCGCTTATGCAATAAAATTGAAGTTTTGACAAAAACAAAAAACGAAACATGCATGAACAGTTCGGCGACGCCGACATAAAAACGAACAAAAAACGAGGCCAAAAGGAAAAACAAGCAATGTACACTTGATTTATACATACATGATCGGAAAACAAGTAAACGGGCTCGATACCAATGTTGGGAAAACTTAATCCCGATCGTCTTCGACGAAACATATTCGAACGAATTCGATTAGTGCGGAAACATGCCCAAGAACCATCATACTTGTATCACCGATCGTACAGCATATCACATAACGAACATACCCGTATTGTCACGATTAAGTGCCACTTTGCGCTTTTAAAGTTCTTCGATCGCCTTTCAGACGAGTATGCGTTCAAGAGAAACAGAGAAGACGCCCTTCTTGAAAGAGTGTGTTTGCATGAATGATATTCACGGGCGGGTTTAACCATCTTGGGCGGTCCACCCATTATTTCTTTCATGGCCCCACAGGGCAGACACGTACTGTGTTCTTCTTTTATAATTTGTACTGCTCCGCCACGTGGAAATCGACATAAAAAACAACAGTTTCTTGTTTTAGGAAATATGGAACTCCATATTATGGGCCACGGGGCAGACAGGCATTGTGTGAAAACCAGAAAGTTTGGACTTGTTATTCAATATTCAACTCCATAACAACCATCAGACAACGATTCTTCGACTAAACCAGAATTTCTGGACTGACACTTGAAAAGAAACCAAGAAAGAAAACAGAAGAAGAAAGAAAAAGACACCTTCTCCGAAATTCATGACATATAGAAGGCAATTCAGAAGAATAAAGCTTCATCAGAATTTATTTGGTCAAGTAGTTTCCGGGCATGCACTGCCACATAAAATTGTCATGATGTCAAACTACAGTGCGATTACTATTATGGAACAGTATGGAGCACATAAAAAGTGTATAGAAGTGAAACTACGACTGCTCATAGTAATCAAACACTTAGGGTCCTAAACATTGATACACTTTATTGCCGATTATTTCTTGTTTTCATTTTACTAAAAAGAATTAGACCTTTGAATATGGTCTTGAAACGGACAGCAACGCGTATACTTCTGAGCTGTTGAAGCAAATATTAGGTACAGAAGAGGTTTGGCATCCATCGCCTTGAGTTCAATATTTCCTGGAACAAGAAACTGTTGTTTTCTAAATAACCTAATTCCCAAAATTTTGCATCCCACGGGGCAGAGAGGCACTGTGTGAAAACCAGAAAGTTTGGACTTGTTATTCAATATTCAACTCCATAACAACCATCAGACAACGATTCTTTGACTAACCAGAATTTCTGGACTGACATACGAAACAAGAAACCAAGAAAGAAAACAGAAGAAGAAAGAAAAAGACACCTTCTCTGAATTTCGTGACATATAGAAGGCAATTCAGAACAACAGAGCTTCATCAGAATTTGTTTTGTCAAGTAGTTCCCTGGCATGCACTGCCACTTAAAATTGTCATGATGTCAAACTACAGTGCGATTACTATTATGGAACAGTATGGAGCACATAAAAAGTGTACAGAAGTGAAACTACCGCTGCTCAAAGTAATCAAACACTAAGGGTCCCAAGCTTTGATACACTTTATGAACGATTATTTCTTATTTTCATTTTACTAAAAAGAATTAGACCTTTTAATATGCTCTTGTAACGGACAGCAACGCGTATACATCTGAGTTGTTGAAGCAAATATTAGGTACAGAGGAGGCTTAGCATCCATCGCCTTGAGTTCCATATTTCCTAGAACAAAAAACTGTTGTTTTCTAAATAACCTAATTCCCAAAATTTTGCATCCCACGGGGCAGAGAGGCACTGTGTGAAAACCAGAAAGTTTGGACTTGTCATTCAATATTCAATTCCATAACAACAATCAGACAACAATTCTTCGACTAACCGTGTGAATCGGGTAATTGTTGTTAAGACTGAAATTTCTTGTCGAGCTACATTAAAGATACAGATATTATTGACCTTGCCTGCGTCATGACTTGTATAATCAACGCATTTGATGAATTCTCATGTCAAGTAATCGGAACAGGATCCAATGGATGAGATCGGAAGTTACATTGAGAATCAGTTAATGCTACATTTGAATAGAGCTAATTAACTGGAGCTAACTAATTTCAAAGTCATTTTTAAATCACATAATTTTAATACTTACCAGTAGCTCATAATAAGATAGACAATGTAATCCCTCGCGAGAAGCAATGATCTGGTGCTTTCATATGCATCAAATGAGTCAGGGAAACCGGAAAGTGTGGACTTTTCATCCATTACTCATCAATTCCATATCAATCATCAGACAACGATTCTTCGACTAACCGTGTGAATCATGTAATTGTTGTTTGGATTCAATTTTCCTGTTGAGCTCCATGGAAGATACAAATATTGTTGACCTTGTCTGCCACACGACTCGTATAATCGGCCCATTGGACAAATTTTCATGTCAAGTAATCGGACTAAAATCTAATGGACGAGATGGGAAGTTACTTTGAGAATCTGAAAAGGGCCTCCACATTTGAATAGAGTCAATTGACTAGAGCTAACTAACTTCAAAAGTCATATTTAAATCGCATAATTTTAATACTTAACAATAGCTCATTATAAGAAAACAATGTAATCCCTCGTGAGAAGCACTGACCTGGTGCTTTCATATGCATCAAATGAGTCAAGGGTAGAGAAAATCCACACTCACATATCATTATCCATCACATTTTAATAGACCATGTCTCTCCTCATAAACATACTGAGAATCTTAATGTTATGGTTACTATTTTAATTTCTTTGATGATCTCATTGACGGTTGATCTACTTACTTGTATCTAAAATCAAGAGGCTAGGTACTTAGTTTCTCCTAAATGAAGTTTTCGCTTTTTATAATTTTTTTGATAGATTGTAAATTAATTGCCGGGTCACTTTGATATAGAGATATTCGACCAAAAAAATACATTTTCATATAGAGATATATTTGCTATACACACATACAATCAAAATATATTGATATAATGCTCTAGCTTGCTATGTACGTAATAAATGGCTGAGGTCAGACGATTGCATTTTGGTCATAAATGGTTCCAGATGTGTTCCTTTCGAGCTAGGTAGATATGAAACAATGCAATTATCACTAGAGCCATTATAATATTGGGAAAAATACAAGTTAAATAGTTTGAATCTCAAATTAAATCACTCAATATGTTACAGACGGCCAATTTTACAAATAATAATACTTATTCTTATAATATTAGTAAAGAACAACAACAACAACAATAATAATAGTAAAAGGTGATCAAGTTTGATTCTATACCTACTGTTCTATTTGCTTTTGAATTTTTCTACACTTTTTCCTAAACTTGAGGGCTTTGCTCAGTATGGTAATATCCGGGTTATCTCTTCAACTTCAACTTGAGGAGAGTTATCATGTTAAAAAATATATATATATATATATATATATATATATATATATCATCTAATCCGTTTTTTGTTAGTAGTTTTATCTATCAATATATAATCAATTGCTCGCCTCAAAACTTAAAGCAATCAAAACAATGGCCACCAGAAATATGTTATGGCTTAACGTACCTATCGAATCTACTATAGGATTGGTCTTTGGGTACGTGCTGATTCAATTCATGCAAGTTAGCGATCGTGGTTGAGGATTAATTGCGAGGGCTCGTGGCTTGATGATGGCCCTGTGCGTAGTACTCACGTTGAATTGGTCAAAGTAAACGATACGGGACAAAGACAAGTCTTTCCGTTTAATTAAAGATGTCACACTCCCGAAGGCAAGGACCTTTCTCGGTCTTCGGAAAAAATGAGAAAGAATAAACAACTAATTGACCAATTGGAACATTTGGAGTGGAGTTCTTAGGGTTACCTGTAGGTGTCCTCATTATAAATACATCGTCCTCGTCGTCAATTCATCGTATCCTCCAAGTCTTTCTCTCCCACACAAACAAACGCCCACTTGCCTTTTCCCGAAATCCCTTTTCAATGATTCCTCCAAGAATCTCGTTCGATGCTGAAAAGATCCTCATTTTGGCTCTCTCCTTTTTCGCCATCGTCGCCACCATCAGTGATGGCCCTCGCATCGTAGTGGCACAGAGCAGTGACGGCAACAATGCCCAAACGATCCCGGTGAACGTTGGGGTGGTTCTTGATTTGGAGACGTGGGTGGGTCAGATGGGATTGAGCTGCATTAACATGTCTCTCTCTGACTTTTATAGTTCAAACCCTTCCTACAAGACCAGGCTCGTCCTCAACGTTAGAGACTCCAAACAAGATACGGTTGCTGCTGCTGCTGCAGGTTCTCTCTCTCTCTCTCTCTCTCTCTTATCTTAACATATTGACTGATCATAGAGGATAAAATAGTTTATGCAGCTGTTTGTGTGGTGCAGATAAATCTAATTATTGTTCATAATGAGGTATTTGTCAATCATATGAAAATTTCAGCTTCAAATATATTTGAAATTTGAGAGGAATTCCCCAGTTAAATTTTCAAGGACACGACGAAATAGTGTGTTTTCATCCAAAGCAATATGCATTCTCGTAGTAGAGATTCTCAAAGCCCCAATTTCCAGATCTCCAAGAAGAAACGACCAAGATTAATTTTACCAAAAAAATAAGGAAAGGCCGATATTTTGGCTCATCCTTGAGAACTTTGTCACCATTCTGTGCTCGCTGTCTTAGCTGCCTGGCATCTTGATTTAGACAGATGGAACATTTTGTTTTCATCTTCTTATAGAACCAAAGATAACATCAAGTTGGTACTTAAGATTCAATTTGATATCTTTCGCACTGGGAATGAGGAGGGTTTAGAAGTGAGAGATATATCCATATAATCCCCCCAAGTCTTGCGGTCCTATGAGACTAACAATTTGGTCAGTCCACGCCAAGCGGTGCTTCGTAATAATATGGGTTAATATCACGAAAAATCTCGAATTGATATATCTGTGATAATTTTTTCACAAGCTAATTTTTTTATCACCAAAAATTCCAAACTAATATACCTGTGACAATTTTACTCTCTGTTTGTTTCTGTTAAATTTTACTGTCAAATTACTTTATTAAATGATTCGCGGTAGTTGACTAATATGCCAGATTTATGTTTTACCCTTCGTTTGTTATAGATGTACCAGTTTGTGATTTTTTGTGATATTAATCCAATTTAACGAAAATTAATAGAGGGTAAACTTATCACAAATGTATCAATTTAGGGTTTTTAATGATCAAAATATTAGTTTGAAGTAAAATTGTCACATGTGTATTAGATTGAGGTTTTTTGTAGTTAAAAAATTAGTTTGGAATAAATTTGTCATAAGTATATTAATTTAGAATTTTTCGTGGTATTAATCCCAGTAAGATTGGTCTTTGAGCATAACATTTGACCGTGGAACCTTTTGAATTTATTGATTCCTTCCTTGGGAATTTTTAGAATTCTCAAAAATATATATATCTAGGGGCGTAGGTTGGGTATGGTTGACAGTTTGATGGAGATCCATTTCACAGTCACGCCAAACCAAACATTTCTAATCTGCTAAACCTTTTCTTGTGGTTTTGTTCTCTGTGTTTTGAGCGTGCAGCACCATTGAAATAGTATCGTATTGGTGTCGGTCAACAATTGATCTTTAAATTGAGAATTCCACCTTCTCTATCATCTCGTATTTCACCGATATACATATGTACATAAATTTATGGATACAAAGTTTCATCTTGATAAAAACGTGTGCATGGAGGATTTTTGTTTATGGTCTTGGATGGGGAAATATAGTAGGACTACTATCATCTATTCTATTCTTTGAAGAATATATAGGTCTTTCTGTGACTCTCGTCCCACTATAAATGCAGTAAAATTCTATCAAATTATGTCTGCATAGTGAACCCTGTTAGAAATCGTCTAGCAAAAGACACATGCTACATAGCAAAATAGTCACTTCATATGGGAAGGTTGATAGAGACAATTTCAAATTTTTTTCTTTGGGAAAATATGTACATGGTACATATCTCTACATAATTTTACTGATTTTCTATTTTTTTGAGCCAAAAAAAAAACATCATGGTTAACAAGTTTGGTCGAGCTGAGCCAGTGATTAATTATTTCCATGGAAGTTGTGTGTTATTAATGATGAAATAAAACAACAAAGGTTTCCCGTTCCACCAAATAATTGTTAATGCATGAAAGCAGTTTAATATGGATGCCAAGAGGCTTGATATATAATATAACATCACATAGGTCTGACCTCACAAAATCCATACAAGAATGGAATTTTTTTTCTGATGCCATGAGAAAAAAAAGTCAACTTAACGGTAAAGAAGAAACAACTTGATCGTGTCTGAAGAAATCAATTTATCCACTCTTATTTTTTTTTCAATTTACTTTTATGAAAGAATTAGTTTCTGATTGGTATGCAATATCATATGCCAAAGAATATCAAAGTCAACAACCGAATGCCTGCAATCAGGTAAATAATTATATTCCAACTTCAAACTCCTATTTTCCTTTTTCTTAAACATTATATTTCTATAATACTGCATCAAGTTTTAACTTGGCTTCTGATCAATACTATCTATTTTCCAATAAGAATTTCCATTATCTGCCGTATTGTTATTGTTTCACCGTCTTTTCTGGTTCACCATTGCAGCACTTGATTTGATAAAGAATAAGCAAGTCCAAGCCATAATAGGCCCTGAAGGTTCAGTACAAGCAGACTTCATCATTGACCTTGGAAACAAATCTCATGTGCCCATCATCTCTTTTTCCGCTACTAGTCCATCCCTCAGTTCGAATTCAGAGTCCGTACTTCATTCGAGCCGCACAAAATGACTCATCCCAAGTGAATGCCATAAGCGCGGTCATGCAAGCTTTTGGCTGGAAAGAAGCGGTCCTTGTATATGTGGACAACGAGTTCGGAGAAGGGGTCATACCTTCTCTTACTGATGCTTTGGAAGAGGTCGACACACAAGTGCCCTATAGGAGCCTCATTCCTCCTTCGACCACGGACGATCAAATCCTACTGGAACTCTACAAGTTAATGACGATGCAAACAAGGGTCTTCATCGTGCACATGTCACCTACCCTTGGTTCTCGGCTATTTGCCAAAGCAAAAGAGGTAGGAATGATGAGCGAAGGTTATGTGTGGATCTTGACTAATGGAATCACTGACCAATTGAATTTAGTAGATTCATCTGTTGTCACTAGTTCGATGCAAGGATTACTGGGCATCAAGACTTATGTCCCAGACACGCAAAACCTAGACAACTTCATGGTCCGATGGAAGATGAAATTCCAACAAGACAACCCATCCGTCCTTAATCCTATGTTGAACATTTTCGGATACTGGGCTTATGACGCTGCTTGGGCTCTGGCAATGGCTGTCGAGGAAATGGGTGCAACGAATTTTACCTTCCAAATGTTGAATGCTTCCTCAAATGCGACGGATCTTGACACTATTTGGGGTCTCTCAAAATGGTCAGACACTTCTCCAGAAACTAGCCAATATAACATTTGCAGGCCTCATTGGAAATTTTAGCCTCATCAATGGGCAGCTAGATTCGTCAGCATTCCAGATTGTTAATATCAACGGAAATGCGGCAAGAGGGATTGGGTTTTGGACGCAAGAAGATGGGCTACTAAGAGATTTGAATTCATTCAACACAAGAAAATATTCCACTTCAAAGAGTAATCTCGGATCAATAATATGGCCAGGAGATTCGACGTCTTTTCCTAAGGGATGGGAGATTCCAACGAATGGGAAGAGGTTAAAAATCTTAGTTCCCATAAAGGACGATTTCAATCAATTCATGACGGTGACTTGAGATCCAATACGAACATATCTCAAGTCACCGGATACTGTATCGACATCTATCAAGCCGTAATAGAAAAATTGCCTTATGACGTGGCTTATGACCTTATTCCATTTGCCTTGCCTAACGGAAGTAGCGTTGGCAGTCACAATGACATGAGCGATCAAGTATTTTTCCAAGTGAGATAATTCATTGCAAGTTCTTGATTTCATTGCATTCAGATGTTGAAACTAACATGCTATAATGGGGTTGACTAAGAAAAAGCTTCCTTTCCTTCTGTTGGTACAGAATTATGATGCAATGGTGGGGATATGACGGTCATTGCAAACAGATCATTGTACGTGGATTTCACCTTACCATACACCGAATCCGGGGTTGCGATGCTCGTGCCATACAAGGACAACAAGAGCAAGAGTGCTTGGGTTTTCTTGAAGCCACTCACATGGGACCTTTGGCTAACAACTGGATGCTTCTTTGTGTTTATAGCATTGGTCGTGTGGATTCTCGAACATCGGATCAACGAAGATTTCAGGGGTCCAGCCTCGCATCAAGTTGGTACAAGCTTCTGGTTTTCATTCTCAACCATGGTCTTCGCACAAAGTAATCGCCCTTCACTTTAATAGATTAATCCAGCATTACAATTGACATAGCTTTCTTGGAGAATTATGTGCTTACCCTTAATATGGATTGCAGGGGAGAGTGTATTAAGCAACCTAGCAAGATTTGTTGTGATCGTGTGGGTTTTTGTGGTACTTATACTAACGCAAAGTTATACGGCAAGCTTGAGCTCTCTTTTGGTGGTGCAAAATCTTCAACCAACTATGACTGATGTGGATCAGCTCCTAAACAGTGGAGAAAAAGTGGGATACCAGGACGGCTCTTTCGTTTATGGAATGCTAAAGCAAATGAAGTTTGACGATTCTAGACTTATATCTTATCAGTCTCCTGAAGAATGTGATGCGCTTCTTTCCAATGGAAGTGCAAAGGGCGGGATCGCAGCAGCATTCGACGAAGTCCCCTACATTAAACTTGTTCTTTCTCAATATTGCAACAAATATACCATGATCCCGACCTTTAAAACTGCTGGATTTGGCTTCGTAAGTCCTCAATCAATTTTTAGCCTCAAAATTTTCAATTACTAGTATTATTCGTTATTTCTTTGATCGAAAAATCTCATGTCCTGCTTCTTTTGGTTTACAGGTTTTCCCCAAAGGGTCTCCGCTAGTGCCGGATATTTCGCGAGCAATCCTCAACGTAACTGAAGGGCCTCAAATGACGGAAATCGAAAAGGCGTGGCTTACATCAAATACCAACTGCCCGGATTCCACTAACTCAGTTTCTTCCAACAGCTTGGGTCTTGACAGTTTCTGGGGCCTATTCTTGATTGCTGGAGCTGCTGCTGTTTTAGCTCTCCTCATTTTCATGGTCATGTTCGTCAAAAGAAATTGGCATGTCGTTGAAAGTTCTTCAGGTTCATTGTGGGAGAAAATTGTTGCATTGGGAAGAAGGTTTAACCAAAGAGACCTCAACCCCATACTTTTAGGAATCAGATTTAGAGATAGAAATATGGTTGATGGTGCCAATGAGATTGCACCTCCTTAAACTACAGAAAACACGAACTTCACCCCTAGTCCGTCAAGCAACCCCAGCCAAATTGACAACGTTTTAACCAATGAGCATGGCACAATATCTGTAGAACAACGACTTCCTAATCATGTAGAAGAAGGGTGCGCTGAGATAGCGATAAACGTCAAGCTTGGCAATGTAAATTAGGAGAGGTAAATGCCTCAAGAACCTTTGATTCTAAACTTTAATCCTTCACTAGTTGAACTCTGTAGTTTTAGATGATGATATCTTCCCCCTCATTCTCTTATCATGTAAGGTCTCCCATTGATATTGCTTGTTGCCTAATCACAGACAATGTAAATGGAAGATAGATGCTTTTCAAAGTATTTTCCGGGGACATTATATGCACATGTTAGCTTCTCTTATCCTATAATGTATTGCCAATGAGAAGTGTTCATTGATATTTCGATTACATTGTAGAAAGGATTCAAATTTAGTAACAGTTGCAAAAGCAAGTGATCAAATAATAAAATAGATAGATAATTTATATTTTGATAACCATTGAAGCCTAACCTACTAGGCTTATTTATATATATTTTATATATATATTAAATATATATAAAGAAACACACACATGTCAAAGTCCTATATATAATCATCTTTTATATGAACGGACAAGATCAATTGGCTCCTGTAACATGTAAAGCGCTCGTAAGTATTTGCTTCATTATTAAAACAATTTATTTAATAAAAGGAAGCATGATGGAAAATAACAGAGAACAATTAATTAATCAATTTTATTAATTAAAAAATAGCCTTCAAGGGCGGTGTTGCCAAACTAGGCATGTGGTTTCGATTCGAGTCTAAATTTTCGATCAAGATTATTGATTTTCCTACGTTCCACATATAGTACTTCAACAAGAAATTCAAATGTCAGTCAGATAGTCTAATTCCTTGCATTCACACTGCGGAATCAATCACGTGTCTAACAATGGGTACATCCATTTGACACAACACTTCGGCTTATGCTTCATTATTGGGGAAATTTTTAGAAATACTTGGCGAAACTACATTTGAAAGAATTATCCTCGACCAATATCAAGCAAGTGCTAAAGGACAAAAAAATCTATTTTGGAAAGATTACAACAAAATAACGTTTGTGGTACTAGTTTGTAACCTAACAAAGCGAATTATGGAAATACTTAAGCTTTGCACTCTGTATCAAATAGGGTGAAAGTCAATTGAGGTCGGAAATCACCCTTGGATCCCTAATGTCTCAAATCATTTGCCTTCTTTTATTGATACTAATTCTCTTATGAAGAAAAGAAAGACACTTTTTATCCAAGGGACAAAAACTTAAGATATAAATAGTCTAGCCCAAGCATTTTGCCCAATCTCAATCCAAGCCATCCTTCATAGTCATGTTCCGAACTCCATTTGTGTTGACAAACCAATTTGGCAGCTGACTAACAATGAAAAATTCTCAGGTAAATCCGCCTACCAGCTCATCAAGTCACGTACAGAAAATGGCAACAACTCAGAGATTTGGAACAAATTCTGGAAAGCTAGAGTCCATGAGCGGCATAAAATGATGTTTTGGAGGACAGCAGCTAATGTCTTACCTTGTTAAGATAAACTGGTTCAATTGTTTCATATTGCAGACTCATCTTGCCTATTGTGTGGTTACTCAGAAGAAATTTGAGTCCATTTGTTTACAACATGCCCATTGGCCCAGGTTTTGTGGAGACACAGCTCATGGGGTATCATTTTGTCTACTTGGAACTTCAAGTTAAATTAGGTGATGGTGCACTATTTTCTTCATCCTAGACAAATAGCAAATAGAATGGGATTGGATGGCAATCCATTCACACTTTATGCAGCAATTCTCTATACTAGAACGTGGCGTTACAAGAATTCAACCTTACAAGATCAGATTCTTCCAAATTCTTCCCAGGCAGTTAAGCTGGTCATACGAGATTTTATAGAATTTTCAAACAAGTATAGAGAGGGGAATAGAGTCATGATAATAGAGGAAGCTAGTCATCGTAGTGAAAGGACAAAATGCTAACTTCCCCCATTAGATCAAGAGCTAAAGTTTAATGTAGATGCTGCTTGGAAAAATAATGAAGGGGTCATTGGTATTATTGCATGATCAGTTAGAGGCTCAGTTGTACAAGCATGGACAAGATGCAGAAGATGGAATTCGCCAATGGAAGTGGAAGCTGCAGCTCTTCTATTGTCATGCCTCGAAGCTCACAGAGCCCGCAACATCCCTCCATGATCGTATTTCAAATGCGACATCCCAGAACTCATTGCCAACCCAAACAAAACTTGAAGCATTGAATGCACGTGGAAGCGATTATAACACCTAGACAAGATTAACACAAAGGGTAGTAGGAGAACACTTGAACAAATCAACCACGTACTTCATTCAACGGCACGTACTTACAAAATCCAATCTTACATACAAAAGGCCACTAGGGTTAAACCACCATCATAAAAAAGGAACAAGTGGTCGGGTAGACTAGCCTAGCTATACAAAAGAGTCCACCAATTCCATGGGCTCCTCTTCGGGGTCTTGCTCCATCGGCTCTTTCTCGGGATCCCAAAATGCTGTGACAGATCATTCATGGTCGGGGTTGGGGGTTTGAAATGATTATATAATAACCATGAGAACGAGTCTCAATAAGTAGGCACCCTAAACCCCACCTAAGCTAACGCGTACCTCTAGACAAATAGAATAACACCCAATACATTTAATCAACATGCAATAACATTCAAATGCACTCTCTAGCCTTACCTCAATGCATATATAACCCTCACGTTAGTTGGACCGTAATAATATAACCAACTTCTCAATGCACATGCACTCCAAGATACAACCAATTTCCTACACATGAATCCATAATAACATTCCAACCTATTCCAATCTCAATCTCTAAACATGCTTACATCTTTCAACTTCCAACACACACATGTCCACCTTGATCAATACCAACCCACGTAACATGCCTCAGGCCTACCTCATCGTACGACTTGCATAACACGCGTCAAGTCTACAGCACGACTCGCGTAAAGACGCATCAAGTCAATGGTTCTCCGGTTTTTTTGGG
This sequence comes from Syzygium grande, assembly GCA_024733475.1. Lineage (NCBI taxonomy): Eukaryota > Viridiplantae > Streptophyta > Magnoliopsida > Myrtales > Myrtaceae > Syzygium > Syzygium grande. The sequence continues at coordinate 24,406,191 of JAMXDD010000008.1, read as the reverse complement.
CATTGTTTCACGTAACACACCTCAAGACAAATCCAATTCCTCACGTAAACATGCCTCAAGGATTATAGAATCAAATATATATCCTCATTCACTTTCATGCCTTTCCTCGCATCAACACGCCTTGGGGCCTATCAATCATAAGCGATACATATCTCATTCCCTTCACACAACATCCACATGCCCTAATCACACACAAACATGCTCAATTCCAAATCAACAACTCAACCCAACCAATCCATTCATAAGGGCAGCAATGTAACTCAACCATATCACCCAATCATTCCAACACCTTTCAATCCACAATTCAAGCTATACACTCAATGACATAAATCCACACATCCCAACATTCAACTGAGCCACCAAGAACCACAACTCAGCCACAAGAGGAAGAGAAAATCGTATACACAGAATCGGGGCAAATCTGGGCCAATGCATAGTTCTGGAATCCCTTTTAAAATAAATAGTAATTCAACTCCACAAATTATAAATTTCGGATATGTCCTAGACAACATCTTGATGAATATTTTTCTTGCAGAACACAAAACCCAGTTCTGTCTAGAACCACCTCCTTTTGTCACCCAAAGTCAAACATAAAATATTTCGTTTAGACTGGCCATCCGGCTTTCAAAATGCATTTCAAGCTGTAACCAAATCTCCTTAGAAAGCTTTGAAATTTTTATATGTCATATCCACAAATGTCCCCCAACAAGTTTTGTAAAGGAAGTATTTTGAAAATAGGTCCGCAAAAATTTATAAAAATTCGAACAGACCCCGAAGGTCGGAGGAACAGTGTTTCCGGCAGACTAATTTCAGTCCAAAGATGGACTTCCGAATGGCCTCAAATGACTGCCAAAAATTTTCAAATTAAATTATCCTATATTTCAAGATGTTTTGAACAACTTTCATGAAGGACATTACCCCAGATTCGGCCCACATAGGTCTCGAAAAAAATAGCAATACTCGGCGATGTAGTAGTAATGAAATCCGGGAACACAACCAACAAGCAAATCTACTTGTCTAGCTCTTAAACCAACTAACCACAGCCACTAATCAACCCTTGATAAGCCCATTGATAACTCCTTAGCTTAGATAAGGTTTAGAATGCCACTTACTCAAAGCCTAAGCAAGCATGACCAAGCAAGAAGGGCAGCACAAGTCTAGAATAGCAGCAACGAAGCAGAAGCAAGTGGAAGAAGCAGCAACAGATGCCACTAGAAGAAGAAGCCAGCGAAAGCAGAAGCCAGCAAAGGAAGCAACAACAGAAGGAAGAAGCAGCAGAGAGCTAGAAGAAGGAAGTAGCAAAGAGAAGCCAAAGAAAGGAAGCGGTCAAGGAAGAAGCAATAGTCAAGTCGAGGTAGGTAAGCTAAGCGAAGGAAGGAGAAGGAGAAGAAGAAGAAGAAGAGAAGAGAAGAAAGTCCATCATGAGGGCTAGTGGGGAGTTGGTGGTGTCAGCAAAAGGGGTAGTCAGGCGAGGAGGGGTCAGCAGCATGGGGAAGTCAGCGGGAAAGGAGGAGGAAGAGAGAGAGAGAGGAGAGAGTGAAGATAGGGGGAAAATGATTATCTCCACAAGAAATATCTTCTACAAATTTTCTTTTGCAATTTTTCTTCAATTTTGTCCCACAAATTACCAATTTGTCCTTGTCCTGGGTGCCCAATTACGGGTCTACTTGTTCTTATTGGGCGTTGATGATCGGCCTTTCTCGGGCGCGAGGCCCAACAGCTTTGCTAAGCTCACTTCCGTTTTTCACATCAAATTTCTGACAATCCAATAAACCTTAAGGTTGGCCACACTTATGTCACATCGTCCAAATCAATTAGTCGTGACACTTTGAGAAATTCGACATCCAAGTTCGGATTCAAATGACGGCCAATTTCACTCAAATGCGACTTTAGTGTATCTTTGACTAACGGGTAGCTTTTTAGTTTACGCGTATCGACCTGCGATTACTCAAGTTATGGCAATCTCGATTATCACCAAAAGTCAACTCATGATCGAGTTCTTAGGTCCATTTACATTTCTCTAGGTAACCATTTCTTAAAAGTTAGTATCCCGAGAGTGATCAATTCCGGACGAGATTTAATTACAAATGCATTGAAGAATATACATATTTCATTTATCCTAAAAGTAAGTCAAAATTTAGAATGTCACAACTTTTCCCCTTACAAAAATTCCGTCCTTGAAATTTACAACCCAACCCAACTACTCAAATAAATAAGGGTAATTACGTCACATCAACTCTTCACTTTCGCATGTGGCACCTTCAGTTCCATGAGCTCCCAAATCATTTTGACCATTTGGATTGTCTTGTTCTGCAATACTCGTTCCTTTCTATCTTCAATCCTCGTTTTTCCACGTACGATACCCTATCGTCCACGTCTATTTCTTTATAACTCAACACGTGGATTAGATCCAGTTCATACTTTCTCAACATTAATACGTGGAATACATTATGTACTTGAGACAAATTCGGCAACAAGGCGAGTCTATAGGCTAGATCTCCAATCCTTTCCAAAATTTCAAAAGGGCCTACATACCTTCGACTTAACTTTCCTTTCTTGCCAAATCAGGACAATCCTCTCATTAGCGACACCTTGATGAAAACATGATCTCCTACTTGAAATTCCAAAGGTCTTCGTTTTCGATATGCATAACTCTTTTGGTGACTTTGCGCGGTCTTGAGTCTCTCATGAATGATCTGAACCGTTTCGACTGATTGTTGCACTAATTATGGTCCGGTTATACTTCGGTTCTTCAATTTCGTCCCAACATACCAGCATTCAACAAGCCCGACCATACAATGCATCAAATTGCGCTATCTTAATACTCTATTGATAGCTGTTGTTACAGGCAAACTCTGCTAGATGTAATTGTTCTTTTCACTTGTCTTGAAAGTCTAAAACACATGCCCACAATATGTCTTCCAAAGTCTGAATTGTCCTCTCAGATTGACCATCCATCTGTGAATGGTAAGCAATACTGAACTGCAAATTCATTCCTATTGCCGTCTGAAGACTTTTCTAAAACCTAGCAGTAAACTTGGGATCACGGTCCGAAGTAATCATCACCAGCTCTTCATGTAGGCGAATTATCTGTCATACATACAACTCGATATACATTTCCAATGTAAAATCCTTTAGTACTGCCAGGAAATGTGCTAATTTTGTCAATCAGTCGACTACCACCCAAATGGAATCATGGCCTCTTTGAATCCTTGGCAATCCCATGACAAATCCAAAGTAATATATTCCTATTTCCATTCGGAGATTTCAAAAGGTCGCAATAATCCTCCAGGCTTACAATGTTGCGTTTTTACTTGTTGGCACGTTAAGCACTTGCCCACATGCTTGGCTATGTCCACCTTCATACCGTTCCACTAATAGTGCTATCGTAAGTTCTGGTACATCTTCGTGCTACCCGGATGAATATCATAATTGCTACACTGAGCTTTTGACAAGATCTCTTCCTTAAATTTCGCATCATCGGGCACACACAACCTCTCTCGAAACTTCACGATCCCATCCTTGAATACTTGGAAGTTCGATTTTCTCTTTGTGGTATCCATCTCTAGTGTCTTCTGGATTTCTTGGTCCATAGATTGCATAGTCTTAATTTTAGTTTGGATTTCCGGTTCAATTCTCAATGTTGTAAGTGGGCTCGAAGCATGACTCACTATTGTGCCGCGCTTTTTTTTTTTTTGGGTTTCGGGATTTGCGCGCCAAGGAGGTATTTTCGTGTAAGGGTATCTCCCATATCATACCTCATGTGACAGTGAAAGGTAATTTCTTATTTAGTCTAGGTTTGTAATTTTGGAGTTTCTACTAGTCATTATTGGTAGGTAGACTAGAAACCTAATTGAGGTACGAGAGAAATATCACGATTCTACGAATTAGCGATTTTGAGTACAGGGACTTGATTACGTTATTAATCCCAAATCGAGATCCCTAATGCCCTTTTGGTATCTAAAAACTATACGATGTATAACGTGTCATGCGAATTTCTGAGACTTACCCACTAATTCTATCTATTCTAATCACAGGAAAGACCAAACAAGTATTAAACACACAATTGAAGTCAATCAAATCAATCAATCATAAGTAATCTCTAAAAATGAAAATCAATCAAAACATCCAAACCTTAATGAAGCTATAAAAGCTTATTCATTTCATGATTTACATTTTTTTAGGGTTTTAAAGCTTTTTAGGGGTTGTAATCCTTGAATTTGGGATTTTCTAAAAATGCCACTTGGGCACTTCCAAAATTTCAAATTTCACTTTTTATGATTGGCCATGATGTTTTTGGACCATTTTGTGAATTTCTAAAATTTTTGATTTTTTTTTCGAAAATTTTTTTAATCGAGAATTGATTTTTATGATTTTCTAAAAATTTTTATGGATTTTCCAATTTTCCAATTTTTATTGATTTTTCGATTTTTTTTATTATTTTTTCATTTTTTCATTTTTTTATGAATTTTCTGATAATCTTGGAATTTTTAAGAATTTTCTGGAATTCTTTTTGAATTTTTTTGAATTTTCTAATTTTTTTTGTGAATTTTGTGAATTTTTGAATTTTTTTAGTATTTTTTATTTTTTAAATTTCCCACCGGGAAACAAACCAGACCGACCTGGTTCAACCGGGTTCGGCCACCCCGAACTGGGTGTCACCGGCGCCGGCGCCAATCATCTCTCTTGGCGAGAAACAGCGCCAAAATGGCACCGTTTCACCATTTCTCATTAGGGCATTTCCTCGAATAGGTGGTGTGCATGGGTCTATTTTTTTTGTTTTAGCGACTGCAACTTTAGATCGATCTTCGGCGGTCTTCTGGTGATATTTTGGTGTCGATTTTAGGTTCTTTATCATCCTCACATCACCACTTATCAACCCAGCTTAATCAACTCGTCGCCGGACCTTCGTCGGTCGGCGAAAAATTGGTTCGAATAACCTAACTTGTAAACTATTCTATTAGAAATTCCAGAATTGCTAATCCTAATTCTAACCACCTTAGTCGTCTAAATCGCTCAAAACAGGCATCAAAACATCAAGCAAGGTAGGAGGTTACTAACTTGAGCGACCATTTGCCGCGAGTGGTGCTCTGGCAAAGCTTTAGGGTTTTCGACGAGGGTCATTAATAGTCGATCGACTCAATTTTATGCGTTTTTTATGCCCAAAATGCAATCAAGTAACACAAAATATATTTAGGAACTCTTTACAAACATTAACAAACTTAGATTCACAAAGAAATCACATGATGAGCAAAGTTTCAGTTCAAAGTTAATTTCTGCAAATTTTGAAAAAAATGATTATGAACCAAATTTACCTTCTTCGTTGGATGATTAAAAGAAATTGTTGAAGTGATCCGCACCTATAGCGTTATTCCTTGACACTTGCACTTCATTCTAGTAGCTTATGATTCGCCCGGAGTAGGTCTCGGTGAGCCAGACGGAGCTCTTTTTAAGGCCTTCAGGACTAGCCAAGTCGACTGAAATAACCAGGGGAGAGTAGCGGCCAAATCATGATTTGCCGCTGCTCTGCCATTCACGGCAGCACCGAACACTTGTGAGGGGACTCTTGATCCTCTTGCTCTCACTTTTTCTCTTTGGTTTCCCTTCTTTCTCTCTCCTCTATCTCTCTAGCATTTCACCGAACAGGTCCTTCTCAATGTTTCGGTTTTTTTTCATTTTTGTTCATAAAAATTCCCGCCCAAAGTTTGTTGGAACCGACCTTGAATCAATTAGAGTGATGCCCTGGTGCCAGCTGGATATTTTCTAGCTGGCCAAATTGATTTGCACGTGTTCAATCGATCGGGGAAGGTTCCTGAAGTTGCGGGTTTAACAGATATTTTCTGGGTTTTTTTGTGCCTTGGTGAGTCGAGTAAGGAAGATAACCAACCCGGGGTAGGGTCGGTTGACCTAGTCGGCTCGGCAAACCCGGGTTGGTCTAAATTCAATAATTAAGCTTAACTTTGACCCAATTTTCAGAATTAAACTCCAAAATTGAATTCCCCATCATATTCCGAATCCAAATATATAATTTTCCCCAATTTTTATCATGATTATGTCCAAGATTTTCACATTTTTGTATTCGGGTTAATAGGTTTTTATTCAATTTGATGTCATAATGACCTGATTAGGCAAAATTGATGTCAAAATTGAATTATTCACGTCTGATTAACCCTAACAATGATATTCTCATCTCCCAATTTGGGTTCAAAATTCTTAATTTTCAATCTAATTTTGGGGATTTTTTTTATTTTTATGCCAAATTGTGCAATTGGACTGACCATTATGAAATTCAAGGTCCCAGATTCATTTGTTGTGAAGACACTATGACTTAACAATGACTAGAAATAATTTAATTGCATTTTTAGTTCAATTCGAGTTTAATTTTGCCCAATTTTATGAAAAACGTATGCCCGATTGAGATTTTTCAAAATACATGATATATTCATGAAATTGGATTTAAAATAAGACTAATGACTATTTTTATGGAATTTTTTGATTCCATTTGTTATTTTTTTTTACTTATTTTGACTAAAAAAAATTAAGGAAAAATGCTAAAAAATGCTAAAAAATTATTTTTTGGTTTAGAAATAGGTTTCTAGGCTTGGCCAAGATTCATAGTCCTAATTTTGAAATTTTTGAAAATATGAAAAAAAAATGAGTTAAAAATTAGGTGTCAACAGTTGCCCCTCTTTGAGATTGAGCTTGTTAGAGGTTGATCTCAAAGATAAGGTGACATCTAAATTTTTAGTCGACTCACTGAACAAGATAAGATGGAAATTTCACAACAATTGATTAGGAATCTTGCTTTTTTTTTTTTTAAATTCGCGATCTAATCCAAAGATTCTCTTTTCAGAACATAATTCGAAAGATTCTTAATGATTGAGGGAGAGAAACTTACTCGTTTGTGAGAGTTTCTTTGTTGTTTATCCAAGGACATGAATTGATGGTGGTGATGATTATGATGGTTATTATGATTTCGTGGTTTAAGGACGAACTCACGAACCATGAATGCCCGAAGCTCTTCGCCTGAGGATTTTGGAGATTGCCAAGTGGTTCCTCACCTGTAGGATTTTGGAAATTACCTAGGGGCTCCTCGCCTGTAGGACTTTGAATTTGCCTAGTGGTTCCTCACCAGTAGGACTTAAATTTTGGAGACTTGCCAAGTGGTTCCTCACTAGTAGAGTTTTGGAAATTGCCTAGAGGCTCCTCGCCTATAGGACTTTGGATTTGCCTAGTGGTTCCCACTAGTAAGACTTGAATTTTAGAGACTTGCCAAGTGTTTCCTCACCAGTAGGGTTTTAGAAATTGCCTAGAGGCTCCTCGCCTGTAGGACTTTGGGTTTGCCTAGTGATTCCTCATCAGTAGGATTTAAATTTTAGAGACTTGCCAAGTGGTTCCTCACCAGTAGGATTTTGGAAATTGCCTAGAGCCTCCTTGCATGTAGGACTTTGGATTTGCCTAGTGGTTCCTTACCAATAGGACTTGAATTTTGGAGACTTGCCAAGTGGTTCCTCGCTAATAGGGTTTTAGAAATTGCCTAGAGGCTCTTTGCTTGTAGGACTTTGGATTTGCCTAGTGGTTCTTCACCAGTATGACTTGAATTTGCCTAGGGGCTCCTCGCTTGTAGGACTTTGGGAAGACTTTCAATAATCAATGCCTTGACCATGAGTTACGTGATTTTTTGAGGTTTCACTAACCTTTGCATGGCCTTTTGTTGACCAAAAACTATTTTGAAAAGTAGTTTTGAAATTAATCAAAACTGTTTGAAATGTGGTTTTTTCTTAGTTTACCATAAACTATTTGAAAATTTGATTTTAAGTTGACCAAAAACTTTTGAAACCTGATTTTGAAATATGTATTCTTTGTATTAAATGCATTTCAGACAATCAAATTTCCTTTTCAAGGAATTATTTGGACAAAATGCTTGTAATCTTTCAAGAAATGCTTGAAATGATCATTTGGAAGACCTTCATTAGAAAGGATTTGTTTCGATTTATGAACTTGGTCTTTCTTCATTCAATTGAAAGGGGACTTGTTTGATAGCCCTCAAATTTTTTCTCTCTTAACTAATCCTTAGGTGTTTGGAGATGTTCATAATGTATACAATCCAATTGATCCGATAAAGTCTTTCAAAAGGTTGTAATGTTGGCTTGGTCAAAGGCTATTCAAAGGATAGGCATTCTGAGGCCAAGAAATATGATTTCATCATATCTGATTTCGGGTCTACAAGTTAAGAACCTCGAGGACAAGACAAGATATTATTGCATGCATTTCTTTGATGATGACTTCTTGTCATAAAGTCATATTTCTACTCTCAACATTCCAATTTGAAGAGCCTTTGGGGAGAGGTTGTATTGTTGGTATTGGGTAGGCTCAAAAGGCTCATTTGTTTGAATATAGGGCTTTTATGAAATTGATGATTTTCTTGGCATCATCACTTTTACCTTTCTTCACTAGAAATCGTTTCCTTTATAAATATCAAAGTCCTCTAAACATTCATCACAATCTCTTTTCTTTTGCTATTCTTACTTGTTATGATCTATGATCTCTCATGACCTTGACTTTGCTTTGTCATGACTTTTTTTGTCGTTTTGAGTTTTCTTTTGCACTTTTTTTTTCATTTTCCTTTGGGTATTTGGCCTTGCTTTTACCAAGTACATTGCTTCCGGATTCTTTTGTCTTTGATCTTTTTGAATTCTAAAGACTCTGTGTTCTACCCTTTTGTTTCCTATTTATTAAAGTGGATCATATGCTCATGCTTCAGTGTGAAGAGATGATCATAAATTTAGGGTTCTGAAATGAATATTCAGGCTTAATTAGGCTTTGCCAAAGGTAATGTGTTTGGGTATAAGAAATGAAGTGCTTTTCTTCCTCTTGCGATGTTTTGAGCTTCCATATGACTTCATATGAAGTTATCACAGAAAGATTGATGTAAAAGTATGCAATAAAATCTTTCTTGATCCTATTCTCCATAGCTATCAATCTGCAAATCTCTTGATTTGCCCCAATGTGAGGTGGTTCTTAACAGGGTTATTTTGGGAAAACTTTTCTACTGTTTTGGCTCAAATTTTAGTTTGCAAGGGATAAGCATGTGTTTAGGATAGTGAAATGATTGCATTTCGTCATTTCAATCCATGTAATCATTGTGGATATCCCTTATTTCCTTTAGATGAGTTTTTCTCACTCACTTCTTTATTTTAACTTTGTGTGTATAAAGGACGTATTTAGATATGACTTACCTTTCATCATTTGAAGATCTTTCCATTGGATTTGATTCAAACTTTCTCTTTGAAATTTTTCAAAGCCTTTTGTCAAATTATCCCTTTTAGGGAATTTTGATCCTTAGTGCATTTTCCAAGAAAGTGTGTTTCAAAATTTTTGATTGAAACATTTCTGAGGTATTTTCTTTTTCAAAACAATTTTTTTGTTTTTTTTTTGCGCAGCCTTAGTGTCATTTCACTTGGGGAAGAAAAAGTTTGATTTTTCTCTTAGAAAGGCAACCTCTTTAGCACATGCCCTCACAATTTAGGGATACCTGTCTGATCAATTTACCAAGATCCCTCTTGTTTGCATGTTTTTGCTTTTGTTACACTGGGAATTCTTCTATTGTTGCTCCCTTTTCTTTGTCTCTCTGGGGATGATAAAAAGGAAAGCACATTAGAGGATATCAATGGAAAATAGAATTAGAAGTGATACTTCCCTCTACTATTTGATAACTCCATTGGGAGTTCTAAAATCAACTGGTTTGGATTCTTTTTGCTTTCTTCTGCAAAACAGATAAACATGTTCATGAAATACATGGCATGCATGATATGCATGATATGTACATATTCTAAAGTGAGTCGAATCTTTTCTTGAATATCCGCCTTCATTTCAGGGTAGAAAATCTTGATAGTATCTGTATTTACATGATAGGCTAGTTCTGTTCCTACCATATCTACAAGAATCAATGTTCCTCCAGGAAAAACCTTCTTGACAATATATGGAGCCTCATAATTTGGAGTGAATTTGCCACAAGAATCTGAATTGTTGAATATGACTTTCCTCACTACTAAATCCTTTGTTTTGAATTCCTCGATTTCACCTTTCGATTAAAGGATTTAGCCACTCATCTTTGATAAGCTTGTCCATGACATATAGCTTTTAATCTCTTTTTATCGATTATGTTGAGTTGTTCATATCTTTGTTGGATTCACTCAGTTTTTGAAAGCTTTAACTGAGATAGTATCCTTAATGAAGGAATTTCTATTTCAACGGGTAGCACTGCTTCTATTCCATAAACCAAGGAAAATGGGGTTGCTCCAGATGATGTTCGAATTCAAGTTAGGCATGCCATCAGAGCATACGGCAACCTTTCGTGCCAATCACGATAATTTTCGGCTGCCTTGGCCAGTATCTTCTTGATATTTTTATTTGCCGCTTCAACTGCTCCATTCATTTGTGGACGATATGGAAATGAGTTCAGATGTCGAACATGGAAGTGTTCGAGTAAATCATCTACAATCCTGTTGTTTAGATTTGAGCCATTATCCGTAATTATTGCTTTTGGAACTCTATACCTAGCAATGATGTTCCGCCTGATGAATCTTGTAACATTCTTGACAATAACATTTGTGTAGGAGTTTGCTTTAATTCATTTAGTGAAATAGTCAATAGCAACTAGGATGAGCCGGTGTCCATTTGAGGCCTCGGGGTTGATTGGACCAATCATATCAATGCTCCACATTGAAAATGGCTATGTCTTAGACATTTGATATAGCTCATTTGGCGGTGCATTGATTTTGTCTCCATAAACCTGACATTGATGGCAATATCTCACATGTTGGATGCAATCTGATTCCATTGTCATCCAATAATATCCCAATCTCATAATCTTTGAGGGCTAAAAGATGTCCATTCATGTGTGGTCCACGTTTCCCCTCATGAATTTCTTTCATGATCTGTTTAGCTTCTGTAGAATCCACACATCGTAATAAGGTTGAGTCAAATGATTTCTTATAGAGGGTTTGACCACTGAGGAAGAATTTAATGGCTATCTTCTCTATAAATTTCCTATCACCTGGTTGGCTTTCTTAAGGAAATCCTCTTGATTGAAGATATCTTTTGATGTCATTATACCATGGTTCATTGTCGAACTCTGCTTGGACCATCATGCAATGAGCTGGTTGTTCGAGAATATTAATTCTCAATGGTTTTAAATCCATACCATTTTCAGCCTGTAATAAGGATGATAAAGTTGCAAGAGCATCTGCAAAACGATTCCAAGCTCTTAGAAGATAATCGAATGTTGCCTCTTCCGAAACTTTCTATCATCTCTTCTAAATATCTGTGATAAGAAGTTAGCTTGGTATCTCGAGTTTGTCATTCATCAGTTGTTTATAATATGATGAGCATAGAATCTCCATATACATGTAACCTTTTTATCTTCATTAAAAGGGCTAATTGTAAGCCAAGAATGCATGGTTAGTATTCAATGATGTTGTTGGTGCATGGAAATACCAATTTTGCAGATACCAGGTAGTGTTAGCTTTTTGGGGAGATCAATACCACCTCAATTCCTGATCCAGATAAGTTGATTGCACCATCAAAATATATGGTCCATTTTTATTGTCGAACAGTATCAATACATGATCATCGAGTTGTTCTTCAGAATTGGCAATATTCTACAAATTTTTTGCCAACATGTTTGCTATTGCTCATCCTTTGACTGACTTTTGGAATGAACTTCTGATGTCGAACTCAGATAACAACACTTGCCACTTTGCTAATTTTTCGACTAAGGAGGATTTCTCAATAAGGTACTTGATCGGATCATTCTTGGTCACTAGTAAAATTTGATGATGAAGGGTGTACCATCTTAATCTGTGTAATACCCAAATCAATGCAATGCATGTCTTCTTAACTGCTGGGTAGTTCACTTATGATGTTGTGAACTTCTTGCTCAAGTAATAAATGACTTGTTCTTTACCATCACTTGGTCTTCTTTGTACAAGCGCCGCTCCTAACAACTCATCGTGAATTGTCAAATATAAGATCAATAGGACTCTAGGAATTGGTGGTACCAATACTGGTGGGCATATCAGATATTCTTTGATCTTGTCAAAGGCTTATTGACATTCCGTATCCCACTTTACTTTGGCATTTTTTTTAATAGTTTGAAGAATAGTTTAGCAGTCTCAGAAAGCTGATAGATGAAACAAGCAATGTAATTTAATCGCTCCAACAAGCTTTTCACTTCTTTTACCATAGAAAGAGTTTTAAGTCGTATATTGCCTTGATCTTAGAAGGATCTATTTTGATTCCCTTGTTACTGACCACAAATCCTAGCAATTTGCCAAATTTTGCCCTAAATACACACTTATTGGGGTTTAGCCGGAACTTATACTTTCTAAGTCTTTCGAACAATTTGTGAAGCACCTCAATATAATCTTCTCCTTGTTTAGATTTTGCAATCATGTCATCCACATATACCTCAATTTCTTTATGCATCATGTCATTGAACAAAGTTACCATTGCCCTTTGATATGTGGCACCAGCATTTTTCAAACAGGAAGGCATCACCTTGTAACAAAATGTGCCCCATGGTGTTATGAAGAATATTTTCGTCTTATCCTCTTTCTTCATGATGATTTGATTATATCTTGAGAAACCATCCATGAATGAAAATGTTTCAAACTTAGTAGTGTTATCCACTAATACATCGATATGTGGAAGCAGGAAATCATCCTTAGGGCTTACTTTATTTAGATCGCGATAATCAATGCACACCCACACCCGATCATCTTTCTTCATTACGGGCACTATGTTGGCAACCCATTCTGGATATGGTACTACTTCAATGAAACCAACTTTGAGTAATTTCATCACTTCTTCTTCTATTTTCTTCGCCAATTTTGGCTTTGTTCACCTTAGCTTTTGCTTTTTGTGTGGAATACTTGGATCAATTGGCAAAACATGGTGAACTATGCTTGGATCAAGGCCTGGCATGTCAACACAAGACTATGCAAATATATCTTGATATTCCTTGAATAAATTTGTGATCCTTTCTACCTCTAAGATCAAATATTTGATGCTTTTAAGCAGTTTCGAGCCTCAATTGTGATATAGATTGGAAAAAAGTTGAAATGCATCAAAATTGATAACGGGGGAAGAGTATACAAGACCTTTTGATGAATATTGTAAACAATAAGGTATTCGACATCAAAAGACACTTCCTAAGACACCTCAGTTAAATGGCTTAGCTAAGAGAATGAAAATATACTGGTTGAAAGGGTAAGATGTTTACTTTCACAAGTAAAGCTATCGAGATTTTTATGCGGTGAGACTTTAAGTACAGTTGCACAAATATCAAATCTTACTCCAAGTTTTTTTTAGAGTTTGATGTTCCTCATAGAGTTTGGACATGCAAAGATATTTCTTATGATCATTTCACTTTTGATGCGAGGCATTTATGCACATTCCCAAATATGAGAGATCTAAACTTGATGCAAAAATGTGACAATGCATATTCATTGGCTATGGTTAAGATATGTTTGGCTACAAGTTATGTGATGAAAGTTGTAAGAAGCAAGATGTTGTGTTTATGGAAGATCGGACAATACGATATATTGAGAAATCAAAGATGATTTCAGTGTCACAAGTTAGGGATGATTTCATTGATTTGGATCCAATTCCTCACACATGTTCCCACACAGGTTGATAAGAAGCAATAGGAAGTAAATGTTCCGAACAATGCACACGTTTTAGAATATGTTGAGTTAGATAATACCTTTTTGAATTAGATGCTCTATTAGATGCTCCACCAGGTGTTGCAATCTGAAAATCTGTTAGAGACTGACAACCTTCCACCAAATAATCTGCAAGTGAATATGTATTATTAACTAATGCAGGTGAACCAAAGTGCTAAGCATAAGCAATAGAAGATGTGTGCAAAAGCAAATGGTTTGATACCATGCAGGATGAAATGCAGTCACTTTAGGAAATCATACTTTTGAGCTAGTGAAGTTGCCTATAGGCAAAAGAGTTTTGAACAACAAATGGGTATGTAGGTTGAAGCAAGATGAACATACTTTACAACCATGATAAAAAGCTAGATTGGTTGTTAAGGGATTTGGTCAAAGAAAAGGAATTGACTTTGATAATATATTTTTGCCAGTGGTTAAAATGTCTTCAATCTGTTAGGCTTAGTGGCTAGCCTATATATGGAATTGAGCATATGGATGTCAAAACAACCTTCTTACATGATAACTTAGAGGAAGAGATATATACGAAACAACCAGAGCGTTTCAAAGTGAAAGGAAAAGTAGACTATGCGTGCAAGCTAAAGAAGAGTCTTTATGGCCTAAAGCAAGTACCGAGATAGTGGTACAAAAAGTTTATGTTAGTATTGATGGAGCAAAGTTATAAGAAGACTTCCTCGGACAACTGTGTGTTTGTCTAAAAATTTTCTGATGACAACTTTATTATTCTCTTGCTTTATGTTGATGATATGTTGATTGATCACAAGAATTCTTCACAAATTGAGTCGTTGAAGAAACAATTGAGCAAGTTTTTTCCCATGAAATACTTGGGCTTGGCGAAGTAGATTCTTGGCATTAGAATTACCAAAGATAAAAAAGTTTAGAAGTTGTTTTTGTTGCAAGAGAAGTACAACGAAACGATCTTTAGATATTTCACATGGACAAAGCTAAAGTGATTAACAATCCTCTTGTTGCCCACTTAAGTTGTGCACGAAGTAAAGTCCCGCGACTAATAAAGAGAAGAAAGACATGGAAAATGTTCCACATGTGTCGGTTGTGGGAAGCTTATATATGTGATGGTATGTACATGGCTAGACTTGGTGCATGCTGTTGGAGTTGTTAGTTGCCATTTGTCAAATCCAGGAAGAGAGCATTAGAATGCAGTAAAGTGGATCATGAGGTATCTTCGGGAAACTTCCAGTTTGAAACTCAGTTTCAGGATCAGAAAACTTGAGTTAGTTGGATACAAAAATTCTAACTTGGCTAGAGATATTAATACTCGTAAATCTACTTTTAGTTATTTGATTTTCTTTGCTAGTGGGGTTGTGTCATGGAAGTCAAGGTTGCAGAAGTGTATTGTACTTTCTACAACCGAAATTGAATTTATTGCGATGACCTAAGCAAGAAAAGAGTTGCTATGGTTGAAGAAATTATTGGAAGAACTTGGGTTCAAGCAAAAAAGGTATGTGCTATTTTGTGACAACCAAAGTGAGATTCATCTTGATAAGAATTCATTGTTTCATTCTAGATTGAGACACATTGATGTTGGTTATCATTGGATAAGGGACGTGCTAGATGAGAAGTTGTTGGAACTTGAGAAAATCTATGGGGACCATAATGGTTTTGACATGGTGACAAAGACTCTACCAAGGGGGAAGTTTGAATATTGTTGATTGATAGCAGGGATGGTGAATCCCTCCACATCATCATAAGATAGATTTATTGGGCTGGGTTCACTCCCTTGTGGAGGAAGCCTAATGAGGCCCTGTTTGGCTCAGTTTTCCTAAGTGGCTTTAAGCCCCTAAAGCCCCTTAGAGAAATATGACGTGTTTGGCAAGTATTTTTAGGATTCCATTGGCCAAATGCTAGTATTGGGAATGCTATTGTGGGGGTTTAATGACCTTTTTTTCTTTCCAATTTTGTCTTCACTGATAATTGTGTGTTCCACTTTTGCCCTCAAAAAACACTATTCATCTTTTTTCTTAAGCTCGCTGGTTCGTCGTTGAGGTTTAGGTCTAGGTTACCCGTCGTTGAGGTTGAGGGTCGTATATACCGTCGAGCCACTGTCTTCACTAGAGCCACTATCTTTCCCTGAGTTGTTGTGGGTCGAGGTCAAGATCGAGGGTTAAGGAACCTAGATCTAGCCAATGCGAGGGCGACCCAAATCTAGCCAACTGCGGATGTGCGACCTCGCGTCGCGCATCCTTGGCATTGTGCATCCTTAACGACCATCACCTGGGGTTGTGAATGGTCGAAGAGCCTGGATGGTCCATGAAATGGATGTTGGTAAAGCTTCGATGTTGCAAATCCCCAAATTAGAGAACCCTGGAATTGACATAGCAAATCATCGGTGAAGCCTCCTCACCTTATTGAGGCTGTACACAACCCTAGGGGTCGCCTCATATGGGTTTACGCAACGTCGACCGATGGTCGCTTCTAGTCACTGTCAATGCTCGCCTATGGTCAACGCCGGCAAAGCTCGCTCAGTCCCTGCCTATGCCAATGCTTGCCCATATCTGTTTTTTCGTTTCTTTTCTTTTTCTTTTCACTTCAAAGTTGCTTTACAAAATATACACCAAAATGAGTTTGCCGTCATGCCTGCTTTGCTACACCACAATGCCCACCTGCCCATAAACCATGTTGGTCACCAGATTCCTTATAGAGATATATACCAAACATCGATACATATTGAGAGTGGCCACCAATCAATCATTGGCTCTAATACAATTTGTTGGGAGTACGAGTAGAAGTTTGGTACCTTCACTTAGGGAGATCACCAAGAGGAAACCCAAGTCCGAGCCTGTCAACATATCCAATTCAACCCATTTTCACTCAAAAGCTTAAGCCAACGAGTTATAGGCCAACTAGGATATATTAACTACTCAACACCATACCATTCTCCAATGTGAGACTTTTGTAACGCATGTTGCGAGATTCAAATATGATATGAGCGGATGGCATGTGTAATGACATATAGTTTGCACAGCATATGAGCTAATACATTTGTAAATAACAAAGAAATCGAAAATGGAATGAGCGAATGGCATGTGTTATGACATGGAAATCCAATTATGACATGTGCAAACCACATGCATGGTTACAATGTGACATTCTGAATTTCAACCCACTTTTGAGATTTATGAAATGATATTATCATCAATGCACTTTCTGTTATATGTCACTTGGAATTGGCCATTCTTAAGAATATAAACCGTTAGGAAATGGCTAGTTAGGATTTCGATCGCACGACCCAAGAACTCGATCCTGGATCGATACTTCGACCATAAGGATTGACGAGGGGATATTTTGGGCCATTACAGGCCGATCCAAGAATGATTATGGAGCAATCTAACAATGTTATACAATTGAGTCACGGGTAATTCCGTTTAATCGTTCTATACATTCCGAACGTTCCAAAATCAATTTCTAGTGATCGTGTCATTCGGAACTAGTGATTGACCCTCATAATTACATGACAACCAAAGTCACCATGGCTCGAATAAACTTAAATGTGGATTGATATCAAATCAACTACGGGTCGACATGTGTAAACCCTAAAAGCTGCCCGTTAGTTTAAGATACACAAAAGCCACGTTTGATCAATTTTGGCCACGAATTGAAATCGGAACTTAGACATCGAACTTTCAAGGATATCAAAAGTATTATATTGGGTGACGCCTCGTTAAGCTCGCTTTATTATCGATTTGCTCAGAAATTCACGAAGAAGCGAAAATTGGCTCGAAAATTGGAAAAGATGATTTTTCCCCTATGTGCTCTAGAGTTTATTTGTTGAGTGGAAGGACATATTGGTTTTTTTCCCCTAGTGGCCGAAAATCCTCTTGGATAACTTTGCCCTTGCCCTTTTTGATGCCTTTTTAGAAACCTTTTTGCAAGATTTAATCTTGGCCTTTAGATGGAACTTGGAGAGCAAGACTTGGTCCTAGCCTTTAGAACTTCGCTTGGGCATCAAGAACACATCTCAACCCTTGATCTTGATTGAAGTTTCAGCCTTCTTTATCTCTCTCCTCATTTTCTCTATTGTTCTCTCTCTCTCTTCATTTTTCTCTCTCTCTCTTCCTCCCCCTTAGCCGATACTCACTCACCACTGCCGTCCACCACCCTTGCACCTCACGCCACCACCCTTGAGCCACCGTGGACTGCCATAAGCCCCCCAAGCCGCTGATCACGCCCAAATCAGCGCCGTTCGCGGATCGCCCGTTTGGCCATCACCATTCACCGAAATTCCAGATCTGGCCGTGACTTACTGCTACTATTTGGGTTTGGTTTCTAGCTCAGATTGGTGGTAAGTAACTCTCTAACCTTGATTAGGTTAGTAGGTTATCAATGGATAGTGTTTAGGGGTTGTTAGGGTAATTTAGGGGTTAATTTAGGGGTTATGGTAGAAGCTAAATTGAGGATTTGTTGGTGGCTGGATTTGATGATTATATGGCTGATTTGAATGTTAAGATAGGTAGATTAGGTGACTTGAGCTTGAACATATGTTTAATGTTGTTAATTGTGCTTAATTTGGCTAATTACAATTGTTTAGTGGTTGTTTTAATTAAACTCGTGGGTTAGTCTTGTGGCTGTAATAATCATGTGGTAGAGGCTGAATTGAATGGTTTGGACATTGAACATATGTCCCCCATTGATTCTAGATTGGTTAATGTTAATTTTAAGGCTTAATTAACATGATTAGGTGCTAATTTTTACCATATAGTTTAGATTAAATTAGGATATGATAAAAGTTGATCATATGGCTTATTAGAGATTTGAAGTTGATTGGGTAACTTTGATTGACAATCGCATGGCTAATTAGTTGATTATGTGCCGATTAAAGGTTTAATGACGATCGTGGGGTGGATTAGTTATTTAATACTGATCGCATGGTTAAATGGTTTAAACGTATGGTTAATTTACTTAATCATGGCTGAGTAGTTGACTATGGCTTGATCATGTGGTTGGAATGATGATTTTGTGGCCTAGAACGAAGATCGTATGGTTGAAATTGATGTTTTATGGTTGATCTTGCACTCGATGAATAATCGTAGGATGGTGAAAGTGGATCATGTGGTTAATTATGACTATTGTTCGTTTAGCATGGCATATCGTGATCATATATTGATGTATGATACAAAAACAAGTGCGATTCATGGCATATTTATTCATAGTAAATTGTATGTCATAAACACTTGCATTGGCTAATTAAGGAAGATTAAAATTGGCAATGCATGGTTGTTTACGTGTGTGGCCATGATGAGTTCCGTCTAAAACGAGTTCTAGATGATGCCCGGCGGAAGTTCGAAAGCTGTCTGATACCCGACTTGTCGGGGAGGTTCAATACCAGACATTGCCGATCACGGTGGAGGCCAGATCGATGCTTCTAAATGGAATGGCATCCAGTACTCGACTTGTCGAAGGGGTCGATCCCGAATGTCGCCACGTCTAAAGTAGTGGGGCGATGCCTAGCTATGCCAAAAGCCCGGTGGGAGTTCAATGTGACCTATGGTGGGTCATTAATAATCTGGACAATTTTGAGTGTTATGTGCAAATGGCATGTTTGATTATGGAATAAAATCGTGAGGCACGGTATGGGACGGGCCGAAGTGATTTCATCTTATAATCGAGACTTGTGTGAATGATTGAGTATGACTGGATTATTATTATCGCTGTTATGCATATTGATAGTATGCCATGGTTATGATGCAATTCGAGACTTTGCATAGTATGTGGTGCTATTGTTCGTTTGATAGGAACTTACCTTATTGGTTAGAATTGCATGATTAGGGTGTCAGAGGTACGTATTGCCCTAGTCGAGGCTTGGGTTGTTTACTTATTGAGATTTTATCTCATTCCCCATTGTTAAACATTTCAATCCCTAGACCTTGATTATGACTGGGCCTCCACTACGTTTCGGGATACCAACGGAGATGAAGCATTGGGTGACTGAGTGCCCAGTTGGTGAGGATAAGGAGTATCGGATGTATGAGAGTACAGTTTGGGTCAATGATGGTGAGTAGTACATGATAGCTCACAAGTATATGGCTTGGTTTATGAGGGATGGAGCTCAGACTTTTGGTCCTCTCTAGGGATTTGATATTCCCCTTGATGATGGTTTATGAGTGTAGGATCTTATGGAGATTGATCCCCCAGATGGAGCTGTAGTTAATCCTGAGTCCAAATTGATGGTTACGGAACTCCCGTCATGGTCCGAGGAATCAAACCCTGAACCAGAGCCTTTGCCACCTAGTTCTTATAGCGAGACATCTAACCCGGCTTTGCCAGGAGCACCATCGAGATGCTATGGAGGTTTTCGATAGGGTTAGAGATCCTTATCTTTTTGGAACTCCTCTTTTGACTAGAGTAGTGGAACAAATCAACCATCCTATCCCTTTTTGAGTATGCATGGTCTAAGTTTGTGGCTTTTAGAAAGGCTTGTATATGTTATCGATGTATGTGATGTTAAGTTTATAAAATGGTTTGTTGGTTTATTTAAATTCTCTCTCTTTATTATCCCGTTTGAATGTTTGTTGAATAGAGTGTTCATTTGGCTTCCGCGTATATTCTCTTATTCGATGGTAACAGGGTCAGCGACGAATCTTGGGAGTCGCATTCTTAACGACCGCAGCGGGATGTTACGTGTTAGAAGGGTACGAGGTGTGACATCTCCTTTTAAATGGTATCAGAGCAAGGTCAGCTTGATCCATGTTTGGTCAAGACCTAGAGTGATAAGGAGCGATGACATTGGGGTAGCTAGTTAGAGAGACTTGCCTTGATCACAAGTTTGTGACGCTTTGTGCGTACTTTGAGAATATGTGCTTGTGATTGGTAAGCTTGAATTTGCATCATATGGTTATTTGCTTATGAGTGCTGAGTGGTTTAGTACTATTACTAACATTGCAGGTGCTCCAAGTTAAGATCTAGAACCTTGCTAAGTGTGTACTTATGATGCTTGTTTAGGGTGATTGCTTGCTTACAACTGCTTGCTGTGGTTTGCTGCCTAGAACTGTTTAAGCTGAGTAGTTGGTTTAAGTCTTTAATTCCATGGTGGAATTATAGCACGCTTAAGTGTTTCGAGTGATTTCTGTGAGGATGAACACCGAGGGTAGAGGAACTAGAGGTGCATTGAGTTGGCAAACCAGAGCGGTAAAGGACCCTAGAGTTGATGGAGTTTTAAGGGTTCTAGAGGCGATTGGACAGTTGATAGGCTTACATACTCAAGAATGAATTGGTGCTTCTTCTTCTTTTGGTCAATTTTATTATTTATCATTGCTCGAATAATCCGAGGAATGAAAATGGAAATGAGAATCGCCAGATGCACAAGTTGGTAGAGCAGTTCTTGAAACTTAAGCCATCAAAGTTTGACGGGAAAGGTGATCCCAAGGTTGCCACTTGATGGATTTAGGAATTGGAAAAGGCCTTTGCACTTATGGGGTGCCTGGAGGAGGAAAAGGTGACTTTGGCAGTTTATCAAATTCAAGATAATGCCAATGATTGGTGGAAGGCCACCCGAGAAAGAATTTTTTCGGTAGGCACGGTGCTTTGAACTAGACTAGCTTCACGATAACTTTAATGGGAAGTACTTTTCTGAGGATGCTCAAGAACAAAAGATGGCAGAATTTTACGGCTTCGTCAGAATCAGATGATTGTGGATCAGTATGAACTAGAATTTGCTAGGTTATTGAAGTTCGCACCGAGGATGGTCGAGAATCCTTTGGATAAGGCAAGAAGGTTCCGAGATGGTTTAAAGCCGCAACTTTGTAGCCGATTGGTACCCCTGAACCTTAGGGATTACAACGAGCTTTATAAGCGGGCTCAGATGATTGAGAGAGATATGATCGAGAGGAATGCTGCATTTGGAATGTGGTTTATATCGGCTAGGGATAATCGTAACTTTGGAAAGAAACCTATGAATGGGAATAGGCGGTTTGTCCCTCCGATCAAAAAGAATATCGTAAAGCTGACCTACTATTCTGGAACTCCATGTCGAGTTTGCGGGAGAAGGCATCGGAATGGCCCTTGCCCTATCAAGAATGGAACTTTCTTTGGATGTGGCCAGCATGGTCACCAAGTGAAGGATTGCCTGAATCGACAAGTTAGGTTGCTATTCTAGCCGCAACAACCTCGGATCGGAATTGGGTTAGAACTGCTTCGTAGAATAATCAGAACTGACCCCCAAGCACAAGGAAGAATCTATGCTATGGCTCGCAAAGAGGCGGAGGATGCGCCTAGCGTGGTCACAGGTACGGTCTCTTTATGTGATTATGCTACTTATGCCTTGTTTAATCGGGGAGCATCGCATTCATTTGTGTCAGAGCAATTTGTTAGATTGATTGGGATCGAACCGAAACCATTAAAAGTAATGTTGCATGTTACTACCCCTCTAAAGGATAAAGTGCTAATCTTAGTAGGATGTTCGAACCGTATGTGACATTCTTAAATCTGATCCACTTGGGACTTATGAAATGGATGGTTTTATGAACGTACTTGTAGTTAGATCTTGCCTGGAACTTATCATTCCTAGGATACTAACTATTAGGGAAAGACTAATTAGTGATTTAAATTTGCTCAACCAAAGAACTCGATCGTGAACCGACTTTCGATCATGAAAATTTTCAAGGTGACATTTTGAACTAATGGGGGCCGATCCAAGGATAGCTAAGGATCAGTTCGCCATTGTCATACGAGTGGATCGCGGGTGATTCTGCTTGATCACGAAATGAATTGACGAATGACCCCAAACCTATACCAAATGGTCATGCCCGTTGAAACTAGTGATCGATCCTCGCGATTAAGTGACAACCGAGGTCGTCATGACTCGAGTGAACTTGAACATGGCTTGATTTAGTATCGGCCACGGGTCAAAAGTGCGAATTTCCCCAAAAGCCACCCGTTAGTTTGAGATACGCTTAAGTTACGTTAATTAGAACTTAGTCATTAATTAGATATCAAGTTGGGCATTAAAAATTTAGAAAGTCACGACAGATCATTTGGATGACGTTGCCATTAGCCTGATCAACCTTAGAATTTTCCGAATTCTTCAGAAAAATCGTATTTCGACGAGAGATGGAAAATGACCGTTTTACCCCTAGAAGTTTATTAAGGCCAACGGTAAATGGGGAAGGGCATTTTGGTCATTTCACCTTAGCTTTAGAAATAGAAATTTTTGGATAATTTTGCCCTTGGACTTTTTGTGAAATCCCCAAATTACCCTTGGATATTTTGGAAAAGATTCAATCTCGGCCATTGATCACAAGATAAGATCGAATCTTGACCGTTGATTTGAATTGTGAGAGAGGGGTATGATGGTCATTTTCCATGGGCAAGACACCAATTATTAGTGTTCTTCTTATTTTAAGCTGAAAATTCTTTCTTTTTCTCTCTCTCTCTCCTCACTCTCTCACTCTCTCTGCATCTTTCTCCCTCACTCTCCCCTGGCTGAGACTCCTCCCCCTCCCACTGTGCACATGGCCATCTGGCTGAGCCAGTCATTACTGCCATCCACCCACCTGGCCTGAGCAGCCATACGTCGGAGCAACCACTCGCCTCACCCCAACGCTCCCCTCACTGTTTCTCTCTCTCCCCTGTTTTTCCTCTCTACTGAGACACCACCAGCTCTCATTTAGTTCAACCCCAACCAAGGTGAACCAGTAAACTATCTAGCCAGCCGCCGCTGATGCCGTATGCTCCCGTTCCGCGGCTTGCCTTCGCCGTCCGTCGCCGTGTGACCGCCGGACTGCCGCCCCTCTCTCTTGCCCGAGCTAGCTTAAGTTTTAAAGTAAGTCGCACCCTAAACCCTATTTAGGATGTCGGGTATCAATAGAATGGATTAGGGGCTGAATAGGGTCGATTAGTGACGATTTAGGGGTTAACTTGGTGGACTGATTTGGGAGTTGATATTGGCTGATTTGAGGATGAAATGGTGATGTTTTGAGGCTGAATTGAGGCTAAGTTGAGTGCTGGATGTTATGGATTAAATTGAAGAGCTTAGGGCTTGATTTAACGACAAAGAGTGTCGGTTTGGTGTGTGGTAGTATGGCTAGATTGTGGTGTTTGATATGGTTGGAAATGAACTTGGGAATGCCGAAATTATGCTATGATTGTGGGCCCATTAGTGGCCTTGTATGTTTGTTGATACGTGAGTTGATTGATTTAAACGTGGGCCGTTATGTGTGTGTATGGGCTGAATTGATTTGATTGGTAATTGGCCACGATTAGGTGTTGATTGAGCATGTGAAATGCGTGTGATTTGATGCGTGCACGGGCCGAACTTGATCGGTTAGTATATTGGCATGTGGGTGTGTAAATCGAGCAAGTGAACGAGTGAGAAATTGTGTGTGATGTTATATGTGTGGCTACTAAAATCCTTGAGGCGGTACCATTACGCAAAGAATTGATCCGTCTTGAGGCAGTACCATTACGCAGGATGATGCCCGGTATTACCGAAGGACGGTCAACTTGAGGCGGTACTATTACGCTAGTTCTGTCTTAGGTGGTGGATGTTGAGCATGAGGCGGTACCATTACGCGGGCAAGATACATAGCTTGAGGCGGTACCATTACGCGAACCAAGAAGTGTTGTGATTACGAGTTGGTCGCAGTAAGCCTAAGGCGGTACCATTACGCGGGTCATTGGCGACTCGAGTGGATATTATGAGATGGTCGCGGTGAACTTGAGGCGGTACCATTACGCGGGTCACTGGCGAGTTGAGTGAAAATAGTGTGTGAAATGTTTTTGGAATGTGCATGTGATTGGAAATTATGTTATTGTAGCTAACGTGCAGGTTGCACGTATGAAAAGCCCAGGTAAGTGCAATTGTGTGCTTGTGATGTGCTTATTGAGTGTTATTATGTTTGGTTTTGTCTGGAGGTACGTGATAGCTTAGGTGGGGTTTAGGGTGTATGCTTATTGAAACGTGTTCTCATGATTGTTTTAACCAATAATTTTGAACCCCAGCCTGAGTCATGAACCTTCCACCACCATCGCCGCAGCATTTTAGGATTCCTATGCACACCAACCATGATGTTATAGAGTACCCGATGGATGATAATATGACCTGGGTGAAACATACTACTGTAGTATGGGTAGACGTAGGACTACCCCTCTGCCAGACCCACACATATATAGCTTGGATGTTCAGGGACGGGATTGATGAGTTTAGCCTCGTCTGTGGCTTCAATGTTCCCTTTGATAGAGTTGGGGATTGGGATCCATCAGCCATACCCCCTCTTGACAGAGAGATAACTAGTTTGGAGACTAGTCTAGCCCAGTCTAGACATCAGGCCGTACCTACAGCACCTGAGCCTCCCGCGGCCAAGCCCGATCCAAAGCTAGAGGAGTCACAGGCAGGATATGACCCTATGGATATGGATCTCAAGGCAATACCATAGAAAGAACTAGAAGACGAGGACCCCGAGGATGAAACAGAAGAAGTGCCGGAAGAAGAGCATGAAGAAGACCTGGAGATGAGGCTAGAGGACGCACCCGAGTATGAGCCAGAGTACGAGCTTGAGTATGAGCCAGGGGACGAGCCGGATGAGGTGGAATGGGCCGAGGTTCCGACAGAGTCTGGTGATATAGATAACCCCATTGAGATCAAGGCCGAGTCAAGTCCTCAAAGGAGCAGACAGTTCAGGGGGGTTCAGACTTAGGTCTTGAGGAGTCGGACTCGGAGTGGACACCATCTAGAGGGCGTAGGGGCTAGTGTAGGGGTTGAGTGCAAGTCTTTTGAGGTGTCCTATTTTTTGCAGATAGGGTACCCAAGCTATCGATCTTTTGACATCGATGGTATGTAGTTTTGATAGTACAGTGTGCATGTATAGGGTATGGATTGTATATGTGAATATTGTATAAGTTTGGATAAGTAATGGATGTCTATACTCCCTTTTTACCCCTAGTCAATTATTGTCTGGGTGTTTGTAGCTTCTGTTGATGTTTTAGATCTCTGATAAGTTGAATTGGGTCGGCGATTTTCTAGGACATCGCAATAGTCGACCAAAGAGGTGCTCGATAGGGTTCGAGACGTGACACTATAAGATAATCCTTGGTGGTAGAAAGGAATTAATTGATTTGGTTGTATTGGCTATGTTTGATTTTGACGTCATTATTGGTAGGATTGGCTAGTAAAACAAAGGGCTGTGATGGACTGTAGTAGTATGGTGATCCAATTTAATCTTATTGGTCATCCTCGATATGAGTTTGTAGGAAACTGATGAGGAACATCGATCTTTTGGATTTCGTCGCTTGAGGTGACTAAGCTGTTGGATGAAGGATCCCAAGGTTACCTAGCAACTGTATTTGACTCATTGGTTGAGGAGCCAAGGCTAGAGGACATAGCAAAGGTGTGTAATTTTCCCAATATCTTTCCTAAGAAATTGCCGAGATTGCCACCTGAAAGGAAAGTGGAGTTTAAAATTGAGTTGGCCCATGGAACGGAGCCAATCTCTAGAGCACCCTACAGAATAGCTATTATTAGAATTGAAGGAGTTGAAAGTTTAGATGCAAGAGGTGCTAAACAAGGGATTCATTCGTCCGAGTGCATCACTGTGGGGAGCACCAGTGTTGTTTGTCAAAAAGAAAGACGGTTCGTTGCATTTGTGCATCGACTATTAGCAAATGAATCAAGTGACCATCAAGAATAAGTATCCATTACCAAGAATAGATGACTTCTTCGATCAACTGCATTGGGCTTCGGTATTCTCCAAGATGAACTTAAGAACGGGCTACCATCAGTTAAGGATTAAAAAGGAGGATATACCGAAGAAAGCATTTCGTACAAGATATAGACATTATGAGTTTACGGTTATGCCGTTTGAATTGACTAATGCCTTAGCTACTTTTATGGATTTGATGAATCGGGTATTCAAGGAATTCTTAGATTTATTCGTTAAAGTATTCATCGATGACGTATTGATATACTTGAAAAGTCCCGAGGAGCATGAGCAACATTTAAGAATGGTTCTACGGACCTTGAGAGAACATGCACTCTACGCCAAGTTTAGTAAATGCGAGTTTTGGCTTAATCAAGTAGCATTTCTTAGACATGTGATATTTAGGGATGGAATCTCAGTGGATCCAACTAAGGTCGAGGCAAGTTACAAATTGGTCGAGACCTACGATAGTGACAAAAGTTTGGAGTTTCTTAGGACTAGTTGGCTATTATAGAAGATTCATGGAAAGGTTCTCCACGATAGTTACTCCTTTGACTTACTAAAGAAGGAAACAAAGTTTGAATATACGGATAAGTGCGAGAGAAGTTTCCAACAGCTTAAGCATAAGCTGACTACCGCACCAGTATTGACAATACCCTCAGGTCCTGGAGGATACAAGGTGTACAGTGATCCGTCATTGAAGGGATTAGGATGTGTTTTAATGCAGTGTGGAAGAGTTGTTGCATACGCATCGCGACAGTTGAGACCTCATAAGATGAACTATCCGGCGCACGATTTGGAACTTGCGGCCATCATCTTTGCACTTAAGATTTGGCGACATTATTTATGTGGAAAAAAAGTTTCAAATTTACATAGATCATCAGAGTTTGAAATATTTGTTTTCTCATAAATAATTGAATATGAGACAATGTTGATGGATGGAATTTCTAAACGATTACAACTACGACATCTTATACCACCCATGAAAGGCTAACAAAGTAGCGGATGCACTTAGTG
The DNA here is from genome assembly GCA_024733475.1 of Syzygium grande. Lineage (NCBI taxonomy): Eukaryota > Viridiplantae > Streptophyta > Magnoliopsida > Myrtales > Myrtaceae > Syzygium > Syzygium grande. The sequence goes on along the minus strand of JAMXDD010000008.1, from coordinate 24,378,785 downwards.
AGAAATCGAGCATCACGCAATTGATGATTAAAGAGTGGACTTTACTCGAAAGAGTGCGAGATTCTGAATTTAAGTTTGAGGTAGGTCAACTCTCAAGCTTGTTAGCCACTTTAAGGATTGAGCCAGAGATTTAGGCTAAAATTAACACATTACAATCTACGAACCTCAACACTCAAAAGATTCTATAGTTGGATATAACTAAGAGCAAGACTGACTTTCAAGTATCCGAGGACGGAATCATAAAGTTTTGTGGATGTTTGTGTGTGCTCGATGACGTAGAGCTTAGGAGGAAATCTTGATAGAAGCTCACCGTAGCAACTATAGTATTCATCCGGGCAGCACAAAGATGTATCAAAATTTGCGTTAGCACTACTGGTGGAACGAAATGAAAGTTGATGTAACCAAGTATGTGGCCAAGTGTTTGACGTGCCAACAAGTGAAGGTACGACATTGTAAGCTCGGTGGACAGTTGTAACCCTTGGAAATTCCAGAATGGAAATGGGAGTATATCACGATGGACTTTGTTATGGGATTACCGATGAGCCAGAGAGGTCATGATTCTATTTGGGTTATCGTCAACAGATTGACTAAGTCAGCATATTTTCTGGTAGTGTGAAAGGATTTTACAATGGATAAGTATGCTGAGCTGTATATGCGAAAGATAGTCCATCTTCATAGAGTACCGATAACTATCATGTCAGACAGAGACCCTCAGTTTACCGTAACCATTTGGAAAAATCTTCAGATAGCTATGGGGATGAAATTACAGTATAGTACGACCTATCATTTGCAGACAGATGGTTAGTCTTAAAGGACGATTCAAACACTCGAGGACATATTACGAGCTTGTGTGATAGATTTTAAAGGTGGATGGGAAGAATAGTTACATTTAGTTACAATAACAGTTATCAGCAAAGCATCAGAATGGCACCATTTGAAGCGTTATATGGCAGAGCGGGTAGGACACCAGTTTGTTAGGGTGAAGTTGGTGAAAGGAGTATTACGGGTCCAGAATTGATAGAATAGTCAGTTGAGGCAATTAAGATCATCCGAGAAAGACTGAAAACTGCTCAAAGTTGTCAAAAAAGTTATGCAGATAAGTGGCATAGACCTTTGGAGTTTCAAGAAGATCATGTTTTCTTTAAGGTATCACCAATGTAAGGAACATCTCGGTTTGGTAAGAAAGGGAAGTTAAGCCCGAGGTATGTAGGCCCATTTGAGATATTTGAAAGAATTGGAATTTTAGCCTATCAACTTGCTTTGCCGCCGAATTTATCTCAGATTCATAATGTATTCCACGTGTCCATGCTAAGGAAGTATGAACAAATCCAACCTACGTGCTAAATTATGAAGAAATAGACATGGACGACAAAGTTTCATACGTGAAAAAGCCTATCCAGATAGAAGATAGAAAAGAACAAGTTCTACGGATTAAGACAATTCTGTTGGTCAAAGTAGTTTGGCAACATCATGGAACGGAAGGACCCACATGGGAAAGTGAAGAAATCATAAGGCGTCAACACCCCTATTTGTTTGAATAGTTTGGGTTTGGTCGTAAATTTCGTGGACGAAATTTCTGTAAGGAGAAAGAGTTGTGACATTCTGAATTTCAACCCACTTTCGGGATTTATAACCCAAGAACTCAAACCTGGATCGACACTTTGACCATAAAGATTGACGAAGGGATATTTTGGGCCATTATAGGCCGATCCAAGAATGATTTGGAACAATTTAACAATGTTATACAATTAAGTCACGGGTGATTCCGTTTAATCATTGTATACATTCCAAATGTTCTAAAATCAATTTCTAAAGATCGTGTCATTCGGAACTAGTGATTGACCCTTGTAATTACATGACAACCGAAGTCACCATGGCTCAAGTAAACTTAAATGTGGATTGATATCAAATCAACCACGGGTCGATACCTGTAAATCTTAAAAGCCGCCCGTTAGTTTGAGATACTCGAAAGTCGCGTTTGATCTATTTTGGCCACGAATTAGAATCCGAACTTGGGTATCGAACTTTCAAGGATATCAAAATTATTATATTGGACGATGCCACGTTAAGCTCGCTTTATTATCGGTTTGCTCATAAATTCACGAAAAAGGAAAAATTGGCTCGGAAATTGGAAAAGATGATTTTATCCCTATGTGTTCTAGAGTTTTTTTGTTGAGTGGAAGGACATGTTGGTCTTTTTCCCCTAGTGGCCGAAAATCCTCTTGGACAACTTTGCCCTTGCCCTTTTTGGTTAATTAAAAAAAATGCCCTTTTAGAAACCTTTTTGCAAGATTTAATCTTGGCCTTTGGATGGAACTTGGAGAGCAAGACTTGATCCTAGCCTTTAGATCTTTGGTTGGGCATCAAGAATACATCTCAACTCTTGATCTTGACTGAAGTTTCAGCCCTCTTTCTCTCTCTCCTCACTTTCTCTCTTGTTCTATCTCTCTCTTCATTTTTCTCTCTCTCTCTTCCTCCCCTGTGACCAAGACTCACTCACCACTATCGTCCACCACCCTTGCACCTGACGCTACCACCCTTGAGCCACCGTGGACCGCCATGAGCCACCCCCAAGCCACCGATCATGCCCGGATCAACCGCCGTTCGCCGGATCGCCATTTGGCCGCCGCCGTTTGATGGAAATTCCAGATCTGGCCATGACTTGCTGCTACTATTTGGGTTTGGTTTCTAGCTGAGATTAGTGATAAGTAACTCCCCAAATCTTGATTAGGTTAATAGGTTACCAATGGATAGTGTTTAGGGGTTGTTAGGGTAACTTAGGGATTAATTTAGGGGTTATGGTAGAAGCTGAATTGAGGATTTGTTGGCGGCTAGATTTGATGATTATATGGCTGATTTGAATGTTAAGATAGGTAGATTAGGTGGCTTGAGCTTGAGGATATGTTTAATGTTGCTAATTGTGCTTAATTTGGCTAATTACGATTGTTTAGTGATTGTTTTAATTAAATTCGTGGGTTAGCCTTTTGGCTGCAATAATCATGTGGTAGAGGCTGAATTGGATGATTTGGACATTGATCATATGGCCCCCATTGATTCTAGATTGGTTAATGTTAATTTTAGGGCTTAATTAACATGATTAGGTGATAATTTTTATCATACGGCTTAGATTAAATTAGGATATGACAAAAGTTGATCATATGGCTTATTAGAGATTTGAAGTTGATCGAGTGACTTTGATTGACAATCGCATGGCTAATTAGTCGATTATGTGCCGATTAAAGGTTTAATGACGATCGTGTGCTGGATTAGTTGTTTAATGCCGATCACATGGTTAAATGGTTTAATCGTGTGGTTAATTTATTTAATCATGACTACGTAGTTGACTATGGCTTGATCGTGTGGCTGGAATAATGATTTCGTGGCCTAGAACGAAGATTGTACGGTTGAAATTGATGTTTCGTGGTTGATCTTGCACTCGATGAATAATCATAGGACAGTGAAAGTGGATCATGTGGTTAATTGTGGCTATTGTTGGCTTAGCATGGCATATAGTGATCATATATTGATGTTTGATACAAAAACGAGTGTAACTCATGGCATATTTATTCATAGTAAATTGCACGTCATAAACACTTGCATTGGCTAATTAAGGAAGATTAAAATTGGCAATGCATGGTTGTTTACGTTTGTGGCCATGATGAGTTCCATTTAAAACGAGTTCTAGACGATGCTTAGCAGAAGTTCGGATGCTGTATGGTACTTGACTTGTCGAGGGTGGGTTCGATCCCAAACATTGTCGATCGCGATGGAGGCCAGATCGATGCTCCTAAATGGAATGGCATCTGGTACTCGACTTGTCGAGAGGGTTTGATCCCGGACATTGCCACACCCAAAGTAGTGAGGTGATGCCTAGCTATGCTGGAAGACCGGTGGGAGTTCGGTGAGACCTATGATGGATCGTTAATAATGTGGACAATTTCGAGTGTTTTGTGCATATGGTATGCTTTGCACTTGATTATGGGATAAAATCGTGGGGCACGGTATGGGACAGGCCGAAGTGATTTCATCTTATAATCGAGATTCGTGTGAATGATTGTGTATGTCTGGATTATTATTATTGCTATTATACATATTGATAGTATGTCATGGTTGTGATGCAATTCGAGACTTTGCATAGTATGTGATACCATTGTTCGTTTGATAGGAACTTACCTTATTGGTTAGAATTGCATGATTAGGGTGCTAGAGGTACGTATTGCCTTAGTCGAGGCTTAGGTAGTTTACTTATTTAGATTTTATCTCATTCCCCATTGTTAAACATTTTAGTCCCTCGACCTTGATTATGACTGAGCCTTCGCTACGTTTCAGGGTATCAACGGAGATGGAGCATTGGGTGACTGTGTACCCAGTTGGTGAGGATATGGAGTATCGGAAGTATGAGAGTACAGTTTGGGTTGATGATGGTGAGCAGTACCTTGATAGCTCACAAGTATATGGCTTGGTTTTTTAGGGATGAAGCTCAGACTTTTGATCCTCTCCAGAGATTTGATATTCCCCCTGACGATGGTTTAGGAGTGTGGGATCCTATGGAGATTGATCCCCCTGATGGAGTTGTAGTTAATCCTGAGTTCGAATCAATAGTTACAGAACCCCCGGCGTGGTCCGAGGAGTCAAACCCTGAACTGGAGCCTTTACCAGCTGGTTCTTATAGCGAGGCATCTGACCTGGCTTCGCCAGGAGCACCGCCAAGATGCTATGGAGGTTTTTGATAGGGTTAGAAATCCCTATCTTTTTGGAGCTCCTCTTTTGACTAGAGTAGTGGAGCAGATCAACCACCCTATCCCTTTTTGAGTATGCCTAGTCTGAGTTTGTGGCCTTTAGAAAGGCTTGTATATGGGCAAAAGAACACTACAAGTGCCATAACTTGTGTACGGCGCTCACTTTAGTGCCATAACTTTTTTTTGGATCACTTAAGTGCTAAAATTTTTGAAAAACGATCACTTAAGTGCCAATTCCGGTGCCGTACATAATTTTTCGCTAGAAATCTAACGTGGTATTTTTTTTTATTGATTTTTGAAGCTGACGTGGCTCGCTAGAGATTGGCACTTAAGTGATCATTTTTCAAAAATTTTGGAACTAAAGTGATAAAAAAATGTTATGACACTTAAGTGATCGTTTTTCCTCTGACTTGACACCAAAGTGATCCGAAAAAAAGTTATGGCACCAAAGTGAGCGCCGTACACAAGTTATGGCACTTATAGTGTCCTTTTGCCCTTGTATATGTTATCACTATATGTGATATTAAGTTTATAAAATGGTTTGTTGGTTTGTTTATATTTTCTCTCTCTATTATCCTGTTTGAATGTTTGTTGAATGGAGTGTTCGTTTGGCTTCCGTGTATATTCTCTTATTCGATGGTAACGGGTTAGCGACGAATCCTGGGAGTCGCATTTTTAACGATCGCAACGGAATATTACGTGTTCATAGGGTACGGGACATACAAGGAATTCAAATGCAACATGAGTGAATGACTTGTGTAATGACATGGAATTCAAATAGGATATGTGCAAATTACGTGTTATGAAATGGAAATTTGAATATGGCACGACGGAATGACATGAGTGATCACGGTGGAATTGAATTATGACATATGCTAATGGCATACATCATAACGTTAAAATCAAATAGTGACATGTGCGGATGACAAGCATGGTGACATAAAATTCGAAAAAAAAATGAGCAAATGACTTGCGTAGTGATACGGGATTTGAATAGGACATGTGCAAATGACATACATTATGAAATAGAAATTTGAAAATGACACAAGCAAATGACATTTTGAAAGTAGATTTTGATGATTAACATGCACTGGACCTCAGTTCGTGGGTTCAAAAAGTAATAGCTAATGGTGCTTGACCTCCGATGGTATCACCGTAGTCTATTCTACACTATAACCTAATCCCATCGATGTCAAGACTTACTTAAAATTTCGTTCAAACCGGGGTCGGGGTCTATGCATTGGGTGTCGATTCGGCTCGTGTTGTTACGAAACATCATTCTTGCTTTGGGTATGTGCAGTAGAACTCTGTTGATGTCTAGGTAATTATGTTATTGAGAAAAATATCATTACTAGAAAACACTTGGTGTAGACAGAACTTCTCTTAATTAACACTATATTTATATAAATACTAGAGTATATTAATATTTATTAGATTGATTAATCAATCTAGGTTAGTTAGTGATTCACAGGATTTCTTTATGAATAATCCACACCAACTTTTCTTCTTATTAAAATTAGTAAAAGAGTGCTAATCGAGAATTAATAAAATTACTTTTACAAAGACAACAACTCCTTTGAGAAAAAGATCGGTTTAGATATAATGAATAATTCTAGTTTCTTCTCTATAATTTTTCTTATGACAGATAATTCAATATAACAAATATACGTTGTAAACTTTATGTGATGAATGACTTTCAAATTCCCGATAAGTATCTTTCCCTACATGAAATTTGATAATGTAGCACATAGAAAGGTTAGCCAAATTATAATAAATTCAAAAAAAATATTAAAATATTATTAAAAATTATTTATGCTAGCACTGGCCGTTTTACGTGGCACAGCCGACATTTACGTTAACAATTTCTAGTCAAAATTAATTGGATACACTCAATTGGTAAAAGGTAAAAATGTTTACGACTAAATCGGCAATATTGAAGGTTTAAAATTGAATTGGTAAAAAAATGTAATATGTTTATCACTTTTTGGATAATTTTCCTACCACGCAACTGTACTCAAAACATAAATTTTAGGATTTCTTGTGCGCTTATCCCTAGAGTTTAGATAAAACCAATAGGCTACAAGTATAAGGTTGTTAAGTTCAAAACCTTAAAATTCTCGATGAGGGGAGTGGAACAAACTAGGCATGGAGAATATATGACAAAGAAGTTTTTTTTTATTTTTTTTGGGTAAAGTAAGAAGATATATGACAAAGAAGTTTATACTTCCTCCAATTGATGTTTTCACTTCTCTCACCACATATTTGTTCTATTTTTCTTCCATCACCACGTCTTGAAATTATTATTCTCGTATCAACAGACACATAATCCTCCAGCTCCTCCTTTTCTTCCACAATTTCCTTTATGCATTACCGACACGGCGAGACTGTTTCAATATTTTGATTTCTTAGTGGTGTCAAAACCCAATATGCAATCAAACAAATTGTGATCTTTTCTTTCTGAAATTAAGCACGCTTTTTCCTAGAATTTTCTTATTTGAATGAGACGATGCAAGCAATGAACTCATCCTTTTACTTCTCACCTAACTTTCCATATACTTCCACGAGAAATTCAAAACCCTAACTGGACTAAGACTGATAAATTTAATTAGAGATTCCGGTGCATTTTTGTCTATTTATCATGGAACTTGCAAGGTGTTAAGTTTTTTTTTTTGGTCAGAAAGATAAATATTTCATTCACTAAGAAAGGATAGTAGGACCCGAAAAATGGGAATCAGTACATAAGAGCTTCCAAAGTGCTTGGGGAGGGGAGAAGACCCAATTCAAAGGTAGGTAGTGTTTTTTGTGGACTTTAACAACCCAGTCTGCTACAAAGTTGGCCTCTCTATAATAGTGAGTAACCTGGATACTAGAGAAGGACTGTAGCAGGTCTTTGCATTTCAAGATAGGCACGTGAACTCCCCAACTAAGTTGGTCTAGACTCTCTAAGGCATTGACTAAGTCCAAGCTGTCAGACTCAATTATAAGGGCTTCATGTCGTTTGGGAAAGAAGTGAGCTAGGGCTTCTAACATAGCAAGAGACTCGGCCATCAGCGGGGACGTTGTTGCCACCTTACGAGCTGCTCCGTCTAGCAACCTTCCGATGGAATCACGAATCACATAAGCGACCGAACCATCCGAGCTCCAGGTTCGTCGCTCCATCTATATTTATCTTATAAGTTTCATACAGAGGTGGATTCCAAGTCCCCCTAAAGATCGTCGGTTTTGTTCCGAGATCTGCTTGATCTGGGGTTCCATCTATTAAAGCTCTTCAACCCAGCTAGAACAGAGTCGATGAGGCTGATTGTGTTGGGTTTTCTAGTCTTGAAGATGGCTTGGTTGCGTGCCTTCCATATATTCCATAGTGTTGCAGCAACTAGCTCTAAATTAGGTGAGTTGCTTGACTTTCCTTTCAAGCTCCCGAACCAATCTTCAATTCGAGTAAGACCCTAACTTGATATATGAACATTCAGCATAGGGTTCGACCAAATTTCCTTCGTCCAAGGACGTAATAAAAATAGGTGCTCCACCGTTTCCACGCCTCGATTGCATAAAGAGCATGTGGGATCAGGTATAACTTTTCTTCGAAATAAATTCTCTTTAGTTAGGAGAGCATTCTGGCATAAATTCCACATGAAAATTCTAACCTTGGGTGGAGATTGCAATTTCCATATATCTTTCCAGAGGGTGGGAGGAGGTTGAAAAGAAGTTGAGGCTTGATTTTCATTCTGTTTGTTTGCTTTCTCTCGAATGTAGTTGTATCCACTTTTAACTATGTACTTGCCTGCTTGAGTTCCAATCCATACGAGCCAGTCTTTCTCTGTTTGGGGTTTAATCGGGATAGCAAGGATTTCTCTCACTAGTTGATCCTCAAAATGTTCAATTAAAACTGTTTCATCCCATATGCCCTCCTCACGAATAATGAGTTCAGAGACAAAACATGGTTCGTTTCTATTAGCAGGACCTCCTATGATTTCCCTCTTCAGCCATTTATCCTCCTTGATTCTGATATGTGAACCATCCCCTACTGCCCACAGCACTTGGGGTGAGATAGAATCTCTTCCTAAGATCAGACTTTCCCAACCCCATGAGGGGTGTTGTCCCTTTTCCACATGCCAGAAATCTCTATGAGGAAAATAAAGGCCCTTAAAAAGAATGCTCCAGAGAGAGTTTGGACTGTTACTCAGATGCCAAGCTTGCTTTCCCAACATTGCTTTATTGAAGGAGAGCAGATCTCTAAATCCCAGGCCACCCTTATCCTTTCTTGTCTTCAGAATATCCCATCTCTTCCAGTGAATTCAGGCTTTGTTCTCATTGGTTTTTCACCAGAATGAAGCAATTTTCTGCTCAATAGCCTTACAAATAGAAATCGGGATCTTAAAAACAGACATGGCATATTGTGGTAATGCTTGAACCACTGCTTTAAGCAAAACTTCTTTACCAGCTTTTGACATTAGTTTTTCCTTCCACCCTTCTAGTTTGGAATTGACTCGTCCTAAAATCCAAGCAAATATTTGTTTTTTCGATACTCCCCAATCCAAAGGAATTCCAAGATATTTGCCAGTTTTGTCAATAATAGGTACTCTCAATTCCGCAAGGTGTTAAGTTAGGTGGTTTATAATTGGCAACAAAACTTTGGGTTATACGCTCATTTCATGGGAGATATTTGACTATACTTTCAGCAAGTCTGATTGGATGAAATCACCCGAGGGGGATGGAAAGCGGGGAAGGAAGGTAAAACAGATTTTTCTTCCCAGTACAATAGTTTACAAAAAACTAGAAAATTGATGCAAAGACGGCTGCTAATGGCTTTTTGGATCGTTCGGCAAACGGGGCTGGGACAACAATCTGCTTAGTGTGTGCGAAAACAACCATAATTGTTTTTTTAGGAAGAGTTACGAGTCCCATAATCCCAATCTGCAAAGCTCTTTCTAAGCACTACACCTTTATCAAATTGAGTACACCTTTTGCAATCGTTTCTGACCTCAAAATTCATGGTTTAGGTGGGTTTCAGTGCACTTTTCTATTTTATGTCATTTCTCCACATTATTTTAGGCTTTTGTCTGTTTTTCCGAATCCTTTACTGCTTAAGGTTATATTTGGATTTTCTAGGTTGTGTATTAGACATATTTCATCATATTTTATAGAATATAGAAAAAGAGATTTCTCTCTATAGTTGGGCCTGCGAGCGCATGCACCTGAGTGCGTGTTTGCGTTTCGTCAGATTAATGCTTATCTAAAAGTTTGTTGCGTTAGTTGGTATTAGAGTAGGCAAGATTGCTGGAGAGCCATGTATCGTGTTGAAGACAATGGAAGCAGCTGTCTTGCTTGACGAAGATTAGGGGACACGGGCCTTGTGCACGGCTTTTTGGTGGTCCGAAAAAATTGTTGTCTAGTTTACCCAACAAAACTCTAATTGAATGGGGGTAGGCCAGATTGGTGTAATTGAGATTTTCATGGTGATTACAACGACGGTTAAGTCCATAAAGGTTGTGGTGGATGCAATGGCTACGATGTTTGTGATTGCCACAGAGGTCCTGAAAATTATGAAAGACAAGATTGTTGGTGGGGCAGAGTTTAATATGAAAATCAAATTTATATGAGGTGCAAAGGATTTGATGAATTCGACTATAAGGTAAAAATTGATTATTTCTGTGGCTCTGTTGAGGAGCTATGGATTGGCCTGAAGAGATGGATAATGTTTTCTTTTGTATGGACATCCTGGAGCATAGAAGGTGAAGCTAGTGAAGTGTAAATTGAACGTTAAGGTATTATGATGATGGGAAAGATTTGAAGGAGGATCGACAGAGCTAGAGAAGGCAAAGCACCGGTAGCGACATGGTCAAGAATGCAAATATTACTAAAGCGGTTTGGTCTGGAGACTATAACGTTCATTATAAAATTCGAGACTGTGCAATATGACAAAAGACCATGTATGAACATACCGCTAAATCTACCAGGCTGGCGATTGGTTGGCAGTAAGTTCCACAACCCTTCTCAGAATATTCCTCATGTCAATTTTCGAGAAATTGCTTGGGAGCGTCTCATATCGGGTAGCCAACAAATCGTTTAAAAAGCTGAAACTTTCTAATTTCCTTTTGAAAAGCTTGAGGATTTTGAGCTTGAGAAAGAATTTCGAAAGAAAAATGTTTTGATGATGGAAAGAAGATTTTAGAAGATAATGGTGGAGATCAAGTTATTGCTAAAGTAGATGTTGAAGACTTTTTTTTTTTGGTATTAAAAGGGGCAAAGCTCATAAATTACAGTAGAACTCGTCTAACGAAACTTGAATCAACCTGATCTCCTATCAATAGAGGAATAATCCGTCTCGGTGGCCTATCTAGTACTAAGATGTCATTCGCATCACAAGAATGAATGGCCCAATTTGCTAACCAGTCAGCACATGAGTTATGTTGAAGACTTTAATTGTGATGGAAGCAATTAAATTTCGGTATTTATAGAAAATAGAAGTTGCTGAGCAAGGGCACGCTTCGGCACAAATTTGATTTTGTAATTTTATAGTCCAGTTAAAAAAATTCACTTTGAAGATTTTCTTGAGTTGTCTCGAAGTTCGCATCGTGAAGTTGATTTAAATCAAGATGCAGTTGATGAATTCAATTATCAAGTATTATGAATGACGTGGGGCGCATATTTTTTGAAGATTATGATTTTTTATTTCCTTAATTCATTTTAGAGATTGTGTTAGGATATTAGGTGATTGGTTTCAATTTTAGTAGCTTTCATTAGTAGGTTAGATTTTTCTTATTAGTTAATTTTATTTGCTATCTTAAAGTCAGAATTTCATTAGGGTTTTGTTCGATATAAATAGAGATTATGGTCTTTTGTATTTTGGTTTTCCTCTTTTCATGAGCTGATGAATTGGGAGAATTTATTCTGTTATTGCGCAAGCTTTTGTGTTTGCGAGTTGCAACTCGTGTTTGTGAATTTAGCATTTGTCTGGATTCGTGTTATCAACCGTTTTTGCTGCTTTAGTATAGGATGTAATATAGGTTCAAATATATACTTATCAATTATAATGAAGCAAACTTAATATATCGATAAATTCTATAACCATCGTATAAGCAAATCTTCACTTAACAATCTCATGTCGATAGTTAAAATGGTCATTTTCTGACAATCTCTGTCAAGCCCCGTACCCTACGAACGCGTAACATTCCGCCGTGGTCATTAAGAATGCGGCTTCCAAGATTCGTCGCCGACCCGTAACCATCGAAATAAGAGAATATACGCAGAAGCCGAACAAACATTCCATTCAACAAGCATTCAAACGAGATAACAGAGAGAGACAATTTAAACAAACCAACAAACCATTTTATTAACTTATCGTTACATACATCGATAACATATACAAGCCTTCCCAAAAGCCACAAACCCAAACCATGCATACTCAAAAAGGGGATAGGGTGGTCGATCTGCTCCACTACTCTAGTCAAAAGAGGAGCTCCAAAAAATTAGGAATCTCTAACCCTATCAAAAACCTCCAGGGCATCCTGGCGGTGCTCCTGGCGAAGTCGGGTCAGATGACTCGCTATAAAGCCGGACGGCAAAGACTTCGATTCAGGTTCTGACCTCTCGGACCACGCCGGGAGCTCCGTAACCATCAGTTCGGACTCAGGATTAACTACAGCTCCATCAGAAGGATCAATCTCCATAAGATCCCACACTCCCAAACCATCATCAAGGGGGAATATCAAATCGCCGGAGAGGACCAAAAGTTTGAGCTCCATCCCTCAGAAACCAAGCCATATACTTGTGAGCTGTCAAGTACTGCTCACCATCATCAACCCAAACTGTTCTCTCATGCTTTTGATACCCCCTATCCTCACCAGCTAGGTACTCAGTCACCCAATGCTCCGTTTCCGTTGGTACCCCGAAATGTAACGGAGGCTCAGTCATAGTCAAGATCGAGGGTCTGAAAATGTTTAATAACGGGGAATGAGATAAAATCTCAATAAGTAAACTACCTAAGCCTCGACTAGAGTCATACGTACCTTTGGCACCCTAATCATGCAATTCTAACCAATATAGTAAGTTCCTATCAAACGAACAATGGTACCACATACTATGCAAAGTCTCGAATTGCATTGTAACCATGGCATACTATCAATATGCATAACAGCAATAATAATAATCCAGACACACTCAATCATTCACACGAGTCTCGATTATAAGATGAAATCACTTCTGCCCGTCCCATACCGTGCCTCATGATTTTATCCCATAATCAAGCGCAAAACATGCCGTATGCACAAAACACTCGAAGTTGTCCAAATTATTAACGACCCACCATAGGTCACACCGAACTCCCGCCGGTCTTCCGGTATAGCCAGGCATCACCCCACTACTTTGGGTGTGGCAATGTCTGGGATCGAACCCCACCGACAAGTCAGGTACCGGACGGCATTCCATTTAGGACCATCGATTCAGCCTCCACCGTGATCGGTAATGTCTTAGATCAAACCCCCCTGACAAGTCGGGTACCAAACAGCATTCGAACTTCCGCCGGACATCGTCTAGAACTCATCTTAGATGAAACTCATCGTGGCCACACACGTAAACAACTACGCATTGCCAATTTTAATCTTCCTCAATTAGCCAATGCAAGTGTTTATGACGTGCAATTTACTACGAATAAATATGCCATAAATCGCACTCGTTTTCGTATCAAACATCAATATATGATCATGATATGCCATGCCAAGCCAACAATAGCCATAATTAACCACATGATCCTCTTTAAAATTCTATGATTATTCAACAAGTGCGAGATCAATCATGAAACATCAATTTCAACCATACGATCTTCGTTCTAGGCCATGAAATCATTATTCCGACCACACGTTCGAGCCACAGTCAACTATTCAGTCATGATTAAATAAATTAACCATACAATTAAACCATTTAACCATGCGATCGGCATCAAACAACTAATCCACCACACGATCGTCATTAAACCTTTAATCGGCACATAATCGACTAATTAGCCATGTGATTGTCAATTAAAGCCACGTGATCAACTTCAAATCTCTAATAAGCTATATAATTTCATTTTATCACATCCTAATGTAATCTAAACGGTAGGATCAAAATTTGCACATAATCATGATAATTAAGTCCTAAAATTAACCTTAACCAATCTAGAACCAATGGGGGCCATATTATCAATGTCCAAATCATTCAATTCAGCCACTACCACATGATTATTGCAGCCACAAGACTAACCCACGAATTTAATTAAAAAAACCACTAAACAATCATAATTAGCCAAATTAAGCATAATTAACAACATTAAACATATGCTCAAGCTCAAGTCACATAATCTACCTATCTTAACATTCAAATCAGCCACATAATCATCAAATCCACCCACTAACAAATCCTTAATTCAGCATCTACAATAACCCATAAATTAACCCCTAAAATAACCCTTAAATTACCTTAACAACCCTTAAACACTATCCATTGGTAACCTACTAACCTAATCAAGGTTTAGGGAGTTACTTAACACTAATTTAAGCTAAGAACCAAGCCCTACCTGTAGCAGCAAGCCACGGCCAGATCTGGAATTTTCGGCGAATGGCGGTTGATCCGGGCGTGATCGGCAGCTTGGTGGCGGCTCACAGTGGTCCACAGTGACCGAGGGACGTGGGCTGAGGTGCTGGTGGGTGGGTGAGGCTCACGGCCAAGAGGGGGAGAGAATGAGAGAGAAAATTGAAGAGAGAGAACAAGAGAGAAAGTGAGGAGAGAGAGAAAGAGAGCTAAAACTTCAACCAAGATCAAGGGTTGAGATGTGTTCTTGATGTCCAAGCAAAGATCTAAAGGCTAGGATCAAGCCTTGCTCTCTAAGTTCCATCCAAAGGCCAAGATTAAATCTTGCAAAAAGGTTTCTAGAAGGGTATTTTTGTAATTAACCAAAAAGGGCAAGGGCAAAGTTGTCCAAGAGAATTTTCAGCCACTAGGATAGAAATACCAACATGTCCTTCCACTCAACAAATATACTCTAGAACACACAGGGGCAAAATTGTCTTTTCCAATTTTCGAGCTAAATTTCCCTTTTCGTGAATTTCTGAGCAAACCGATAATAAAACGAGTTTAATGCAGTGTCGTCCAATATAATAATTTTGATATTGATGAAAGTTTGATACCCAAGTTCGGATTTCAATTCGTAGCCAAAATCGATCAAATGCGACTTTCGTGTATCTCAAACAAACGGACGGCTTTTAGTATTTACGCTTGTTGACCGGTAGTTGATTTGATATCAATCCACGTTTAAGTTTACTCGAGCCATGGTGACTTTGGTTGTCATGTAATTATGAGGGTCAATCATTAGTTCCTAATGACACGATAGTTAGAAATTGATTTTGGAACGTTCGGAATGCATACAACGATTAAACGGAATCACCTGTGACTCAATTGTATAACATTTGTAAATTGTTCCATAATCATTCTTGGATCGGCCTATAATGGCCCAAAATATCCCCTCGTCAATCCTTATGGTCGAAGTGTTGATCCAGATTCGAGTTCTTGGGTTGTGCGTACCGAAATCCTAACTAGCCATTCCCTAATGGATAGTATTCTCAAGAATGGCCAATTCCAAGTGAGATATAACAGAAAATACATTGGTGATAATATCATTTCATAGATCCTGAAAGTGGGTCGAAATTCAAAATGTCATAATTCTTCCTCCCTTACAAAAATTTTGTCCTTGAAATTTACAACCAAACCCAAACTATTCAAACAAATGGGAGTACTGATGCCTCATGATTTCTTCATTTTCCCATGTGGCTCCTTCCGTTCCATGATGTTGCCAAACTACTTTGACCAACGGGATTGTCTTATTGCTGTAGAACTTGTTCTTTTCTGTCTTCTATCCAAATAGGCTTTTCCACGTACGACACCTTGTTGTCCATGTCTATTTCTACATAATTCAGCACGTGGATCGGATCTGGTTCATACTTCCTTAGCATGGACACGTGGAATACATTATGAATCTGAGATAAATTCGGCAGCAAAGCAAGTCGATAGGCTAAAATTTCAATTCTTTCCAATATCTCAAATGGGTCTACATACCTCAGGCTTAACTTTCTTTTCTAACCAAACCGAGATGTTCCTCGCATTGGTGATACCTTGAGGAAAACATGATCTCCTTCTTGAAACTCCAAAGGTCTACGCCGTTTATCTGCATAATTTTTCTAACGATTTTAAGCAGTTTTCAGTCTTTCTCGAATGATCTTAACTGCCTTGACTGACCGTTCTACCAATTCTGAACCCATAATACTCCTTTCACCAACTTCATCCCAACAAACTAGTGTTTTGTATGCTCTGCCATACAATGCTTCAAATGATGCCATTATGATGTTTTGCTGACAACTATTATTGTAGGTGAACTCAACTAAATGTAACTGTTCTTCCCATCCACCTTTAAAATCTATCACACAAGCTCGCAATATGTCCTCGAGTGTCTGAATCGTCCTTTTAGACTGACCATCTATCTGTGAATAATAGGCCGTACTATACTATAATTTCGTCCCTATAGTCGTCTGAAGACTTTTGTAAAAGGTTGCGGTAAACTTAGGGTCTCTGTTCGACGTGATAGTTACTGGTACTCCATGAAAACGGACTATTAGTCACATATACAGCTCGGCATACTTATCCATTGCGAAATCCTTTCACACTACTAGAAAATGTGCCGACTTAGTCAATCAGTCAACGATAATCCAAATAGAATCATGACCTCTCTGGCTTCTCGGTAATCCTGTAACAAAGTCCATCGTGATGTGCTCCTATTTCCATTCGGGAATTTCCAAGGGTCTTAACAATCCACCAAGCTTACAATGATGTGCATTCACTTGTTGGTACGTCAAATACTTAGCCACATGCTTGACCACATCCATTTTCATTCTGTTCCATTAGTAGTACTGACGCAAATTTGGATACATCTTTGTGCTACCTGGATGAATATTGTAGTTGCTACGGTGAGCTTCTGCCAAAATTTCCTCCTTAAGCTCTGAATCATTGGGCACACACAAACGTCCACGAAACTTCAAGATTCCGTCCTTAGATACTTGAAAGTCATCCCTTCTCTTAGTTTTGTCCACTTGCAGAATCTTTTGAATGTTGGGGTCTGCCGACTATAATGCCTTAATTTTAGCCTGAATCTCTGATTCAATCCTTAAAGTGGCTAACAAGCTTGAGAGGTGACCTAGCTCAAACTTAAATTCAGAATCTCGTACTCCTACGAGTAAAGTCCACTCTATAATCATCAATTGTGCGATGCTCGATTTCCGACTAACTGCATCCGCTACTTTGTTAGCCTTTCCCGGGTGGTATAAGATGTCGCAGTCGTAATCGTTTAGAAGTTCCATCCATCGGTGTTGTCTCATATTCAATTCTTTTTGAGAAAACAATATTTCAAACTCTGATGATTCGTGTAGATTTGAAACCTTTCTCCACATCAATAATGCCTCCAAATTTTAAGGGCAAAGATGATGGCCGCTAGTTTCAAATCGTGTGTCAGGTAGTTCATCTCGTGAGGTCTCAGCTATCGCGATGCATATGCAACAACTCTTCAATGCTGCATTAAAACACATCCTAATCCCTTCAGCGACGCATCACTGTACACCTCGCATCCTCCAGGACCTGAGGGTATTGTAAATACTAGTGCGGTAGTCAGTTTACACTTAAGCTCTTGGAAACTTCTCTCAAACTTATCTATCCATTCAAATTTTGTTTTCTTTTTCAGTAAACGAGTCAAAGGAGTGGCTATCGCAGAGAACCTTTCCACGAATCTTCTATAATAGCCAGCTACTCCTAAAAAACTCCAAACTTCTATCACTATCGTAGGTCTCGGCCAATTTGTAACAACCTCAGTCTTAGTTGGATCCATTGAGATTCCATCCCTAGAGATCACATGTCCAAAAAATGCTACTCGATTCAACTATAACTCGCACTTACTAAACTTAGCGTAGAGTGCGTGTTCTCTTAAGGTCCGTAGAACCATTCTTAAATGTTGCTCATGCTCCTTGGGACTTTTCGAGTATATCAATATGTCGTCGATGAATAATATAACGAATAAATCCAAGAATTCCTTGAATACCTGATTCATAGGTTTCTTTCCAAAGTTACAATTATCCCTAGCCAGTATAAACCGCGATCCAGATGTGGCATTTCTCTCGGTCATATCTCTCTCAATCATTTGAGCCCGCTCATAAAGCTCGTTGTAATCCCTAAGGTTCAGGGGTATCAATCGGCTACGAAGTTCCGGCTTTAAACCATCGTGGAACCTTCTTGCCTTATCCAAAGGATTCTCAATCATCCTCGGTGCGAATTTTGATAACCTAGCAAATTCCGCCTCATACTGATCCACAGTCATCTAATTCTGGCAAAGCCGTAAGAATTCTGCCATCTTCTATTCTTGAGCACTCTCAAAAAAAGTATTTTCCATTAAAGACATCGACAAAGCCGGTCCAGTTTGGCATAGTGTCCACCGGGAAAATTCTTTCTCGGGTGATCTTCCACCAATCATTAGCATTATCTTGAAGTTGATACACAGCCAAAGTCACCTTTTCCTCCTTCGTGCACCCCAAAAGTGCAAAGGCCTTTTACAATTCCTCAACCCATCAAGTGGTAGTCTCAGGATCACCTTTCCCATCGAACTTTGATGACTTAAGTTTCAAGAACTACTATACTAACTTGTGCATCTAGCAATTCTCATTTCCATTTCCATTCCTTCGGATTATTATGAGCGGCGGTGGCAGCAGCCTCAGTAGCAATAGCAGTTCATTCTTAAGTCTGCAAGCCTATCAACTGTCCAATCGCCTCTAGAGCCCTTAAAACCACATCAACTCTAGGATCCTCTGTTGTTCTGGCTCACAAACTCCATGCACCTCTGGTTCCTCTACCCTGGGTGTTCATCCTCACAGAAATCACTCCAAACACCTAAACCTGCTATAATTCCACCATGAAATTAAAGACTTAAACCAACTACTCGGCTTAAACAGTTCTAGGCAACGAACTACAGCAAGCAGTTGTAAGCAAGCAATCACTCCAAACAAGCATCGTAAGTATACACTTAGCAAGGTTCTAGATCTTACCTTGGAGCACCTGCAACATTAGTAATAGTACTAAACCACTCAATACTCATAAGTAGATAACAAGATGATGCAAATTCAAGCCTACCAATCACAAGCACGTATTTTCAAAGCACGCACAAAGCGTCACAAACTTGTGATCAAGGCAAGTCTCTCTAACTAGCTACCCCAAGGTCATCGCTCTTTATCACTCTAGATTTTGACCAAACATGGATCAAGCTGACTTTGCTCTGATACCATTTAAACGGGGATGTCATGCCCTGTATCCTACGAACACGTAACATCCTACCACGATCGTTAAGAATGTGGCTCCTAGGATTCGTTGCCTACTCGTAACCATTGAAATAAGAGAATATACACGGAAGCCAAACGAACACTCCATTCAACAAACATTCAAACGGAATAACAGAGAGAGACAATTTAAACAAACCAACAAACCATTTTATCAACTTAACGTTACATACATCAATAACATATACAAGCCTTCCTAAAGGCCACAAACCCAAACCACGCATACTTAAAAATGGATAAGGTGGTCGATCTGCTCCCACTACTCTAATCAAAAGAGGAGCTCCAAAAAGATAGGGATTTCTAACCTTCTCAAAAACCTCCATGGCATCCTGGCGGTGCTCCTGGCGAAGCCGGGTCAGATGCCTCGCTATAAGAGCTGGACAGCAAAGACTTTGATTCAAGTTCCGACCCCTCGGACCACGCCGGGGGCTCCGTAACCATTGGTTCGGATTCAGAATTAACTACAGCTTCATCAGGGGGATCAATCTCCATAAGATCCTATACTCTCAAACCATTGTCAGGGGGAATATCAAATCCCCAGAGAGGACCAAAAGTCTAAGCTCCATCCCTCAGAAACCAAGCCATATACTTGTGAGCTATCAAGTACTGCTCACCATCATCAACCCAAACTGTACTCTCATACTTTTGATACCCCCTATCCTCACCAGCTGGGTACTCAGTCACCTAATGCTCTGTTTCCATTGGTACCCCGAAACGTAACGGAGGCTCAGTCATAGTCAAGGTCAAGGGTCTAAAAATGCTTAACAATGAGGAATGAGATAAAATCTCAATAAGTAAACTACCTAAGTCTCGACTAGGGCATTACATACCTCCGACACCCTAATCATGCAATTCTAACCAATAGGGTAAGTTCCTATCAAACAAACAATGGTACCATATACTATGCAAAGTCTCGAATTGCATCGCAACCATGGAATACTATCAATATGCATAATAGCAATAATAATAATCCAGACATACTCAATCATTCACACGAGTCTCGATTATAAAATGAAATCACTTCGCGGCCCGTCCTATACCGTGCCTCATGATTTTATCCCATAATCAAGCGCAAAGTATGCCATATGCACAAAACACTTGAAGTTGTTTAGATTATTAACAACCCACCATAGGTCACATCGAATTCCCCTCGGTCTTCCGGCATAGCCAAGCATCACCCCACTACTTTGGGTGTGGCAACGTTCGGGATCGAACCCCGCCGGCAAGTCAGGTACTGGACGGCATTCCATTTAGGAGCATCGATTCGGCTTTCACCGCGATCGGCAATGTTTGGGATCAAACCCCCCTGACAAGTTGAGTACCGGGACAGCATCCGAACTTCCGCCGGACATCGTCTAGAACTCGTCTTAGACGGAACTCATCATGGCTACACACATAAACAATCATGCATTACCAATTTTAATCTTTCTTAATTAGCCAATGCAAGTGTTTATGACGTGCAATTTACTACGAATAAATATGCCATGAATCTCACTCGTTTTCATATCAAACATCAATATATGATCACGATATGCCATGCCAAGCCAACAATAGCCATAATCAACCACATGATCTTCTTTTAAAATCCTATGATTATTCAACAAGTGCGAGATCAACCATGAAACATCAATTTCAATCATATGATCTTCGTTCTAGGCCACAAAATCATCATTTCGACCACACGATTGAGTCATAGTAAACTATTCAGTCATGATTAAATAAATTAACCATACGATTAAACCATTTAACCATGTGATCGGCATTAAATAACTAATCCACCACATGATCGTCATTAAACCTTTAATCGGCACATAATTGACTAATTAGCCATGCGATTATCAATTAAAGCCACATGATCAACTTCAAATCTCTAATAAGTCATATGATTTCATTTTATCACGTTCTAATGTAATCTAAACCGTAGGATCAAAATTAGCACATAATCATGATAATTAAGTCCTAAAATTAACCTTAACCAATTTAGAACCAATGGGGGCCATATGATCAATGTCCAAATCATTCAATTCAGCCACTACCACATGATTATTGCAGCCACAAGACTAACCCACGAATTTAATTAAAACAACCACTAAACAATCATAATTAGCCAAATTAAGCACAATTAACAACATTAAACATATGCTCAAGCTCAAGTCACATAATCTACCTATCTTAACATTCAAATCAGCCACATAATCATCAAATCCATCCACTAACAAATCCTCAATTCAGCATCTACAATAACCCATAAATTAACCCCCTAAAATAACCCCTAAATTACCCTAACAACCCTTAAACACTATCCATTGGTAACCTACTAACTTAATCAAGGTTTAGGGAGTTACTTACCACTAATTTAAGCTAAGAACCAAGCCCAAATAGCAGCAGCAAGCCACGGCCAGATCTGGAATTTCCGGCGAATGGCGGCGGGCAAACGGTGATCCGGCGAACGGCGGCTGATCTGGGCGTGAATAGCGGCTTGGGGTCGGCTTACGGTGGTCCATGGTGACCAAGGGATGTGGGCTGATGTGCTGGTGGGTGGTGGTGAGGCTCATGGCCAAGAGGGGGAGAGAATGAGAGAGAAAAACGAGGAGAGAGAGAACAAGAGAGAAAGTGAGGAGAGAGAGAAAGAAGGCTGAAACTTCAATCAAGATCAAGGGTTGAGATGTGTTATGGATGTCCAAGCAAACATCTAAAGGCTAGGATCAAGCCTTGCTCTCCAAGTTCCATCCAAAGGCCAAGATTAAATCTTGCAAAAAGGTTTTTAGAAGGGCATTTTTTGTAATTAACCAAAAAGGGCAAGGGCAAAGTTGTCCAAGAGAATTTTTGGCCACTAGGGTAGAAATACCAACATGTCCTTCCACTCAACAAATATACTCTAGAACACACAGGGGCAAAATCGTCTTTTCCAATTTTCGAGCCAAATTTCCTTTTTTCGCAAATTTCTGAGAAAACTGATAATAAAGCGAGCTTAACACGGCATCGTCCAATATAATAATTTTGATATCCTTGAAAGTTTGATACCAAGGTTCGGATTTTAATTCGTGGCCAAAATCGATTAAATGCGACTTTTGTGTATCTTAAACTAACGAGCGGCTTGTAGGATTTATGCGTGGCGACCCGCGGTTGATTTGATATCAATCCACATGTAAGTTTACTCGAGCCATAGTGACTTTGGTTGTCATGTAATTACGAGGGTCAATCATTAGTTCCGAATGACATGATCATTGGAAATTGATTTTGGAACGTTCGGAATGCATACAACGACTAACAGAATCACCCGTGACTCAATTGTATAACATTTGTTAAATTGTTCCATAATCATTCTTGGATCGGCCTACAATGGCCCAAAATATCCCCTCGTCAATCCTTATGATTGAAGTGTCAATTCAGGTTCGAGTTTTTGGGTCGTGCGTATCAAAATCCTAACTAGCCATTCCCTAACGGTTAGTATTCTCAAGAATGGCCAATTCTGAGTGAGATATAACAGCAAGTGCATTGATGATAATATCATTTCATAGATCCCGAAAGTGGGTCGAAATTCAGAATGTCACAATCTCTTTCTGAAGTTGTGTAACATTTTGAATTTTCGATCCTTTTTCCCGGAATTCATGAAATGAATATTTTGGCCAATACACTTATAGTGAGATCTCACCCGGAACCGCGCATTCACGGAATGCTAACCTTAGGGGTAAGCCATTACGGGATTGAGTTTGCACGACCAAAGAACTCGACCTTGGTTCGACTTTCGACCATAAGGATTAACGAGGGAATATTTTGGGCCAACGAGAGCAATCTATTTGATTGATCGTGTCCGAACGGAACTAGCGACAGACCCTCGCAATTATATGACAATCGACGTCATCTTGGATAGAGTAAACTTAAACGTGATTTGACTTAGTGTCGATCATGGGTTGAGAGCGCGTAATCCCAATGAGCCACCCGTTAGCTAGAGATAAGCTAAAGTCGCGATTGTTCGATTCTAGTCATTTCTTGAAATTCGGGCCGAAGAATCGAGCATTTTGAAAGTGACTATTTTGAGCGGCCGATGACGTTTTTGGCTTGGCCAATCTTGGGGCCACCCATTTCTGCAAAAAAATGGATTTCGTTCCAAGACCAGAAAAATGAACATTTTGCCCCTAGGACTGCGAACGAATTTTAACGACCGGATTAAGTCGGGGGATTGAGAATTACCCAGTATGGCCAAAATTATAAGGATAGGAATGCCTCTCGCCCTTTTTGAGTAATTACCATTTTGCCCTTTGAC